>JAJGOT010000503.1:0-265000 GCA_022457155.1 Cladopsammia gracilis | reverse complement strand
GTATTATTGGACCACGGTGTAGGCTTTCATTTAGGCTTTGACTTCCTTTTCTGGTTTTGGCTGAAGCATCAAAGACAATGCGTATCTTTGTTGTGGTCTTCTCGGGTGTCACAATCTCATGGTGTGGGATGTAGTGCTTCAATGTGTTTGCAGATTCTTCATCAGGTACAATTTCAACAATGCCCTTGTGTAGCTGGTCCTGGATTACGGCGTCATATTTTGTCAGATGTTCCGGGTTTTTCGCAAGTCTATTGACAAGGGATCTCAGCCTTCCCATTGCCAGTTCATAATTGGTTGGTAACAAAGGACATTCTTCCTTCCAGGGCCAGGTTACCTGGTAACGTCCATCTTCAAATCTGACAGTGTCATTAAATTTCTGCAGGGCTTTGTCATCATCATTTACACTCACAGGCTCACTGATTCCAAGTGTCTCAAGTTTCCAGAAATCTTCCAGTTGTGGTTTCTGTTCGGTTGGTAGTTTCTGGGCAATAAACTGAGCAGCAAGATGTGCACTGACTGGACTGGATGTGTATGTGAGCATTGACACTGAAGGAGCAGATTGAGCTTCTTGACACTTAACTCTGCCTGTGAGAATCCATCCCAACTTGGATGCCATGAGGTTTAATCCTGGAATAACTTGTTTCATTGGTATATCACCAGAGAAAATGTCACAGTAATAATCATTTCCAAGCAGTAGCTCTATACTAGCAGTTTCTTTTGAAGTAGGGATTGAGTCAGCAAGAGGAATGTCCTTAAGGTGTTCAATTTTCTTTGTGTCAAAGCATGCTCTTTGCAAAGTACCAGTTATCTTTGGTACAACATTCACTCTCAAATGAAGGGATGATCCATCTTTCGTCAACAGTCTGAGTTCGGTAACAGGAGTTTGCATCTGTCTGGGTTTGGATGTGCTGAATGTGTAGACTGTCAGGGTCTCAGATCCCTTAATTGGCAACTGGAGTTTTTCTGCTAACTGTTCAGTGATGTATGTTCTTTGACTACCTGTATCCAAAAGCAATCTGATGGTCTGTTTTCTTGATTTTTCTAAATTTTCAACTTCTGCTGTAGCCGTTTGCATCAGAACTTGCTCATCCGAGGCTAGTAATGTATTTCCTGTGACGGTGGGTATTGTTTCAGTCACTACATTTGCCCCTTCTGCAGGTTTCTCTTGGAATTTGTTGATGCAGAGACTTCTGTGGTGTTTATTCTTCTGTTGACAGTGAACACACACTTTATTGGTTTTGCAATCCTTCTGATGATGGCCTGGTTTAAGGCAAATGAAACATTGTCCCTTTATTTTTTCTTTTCTTGCTGCCACAGTAGCATACTTTTTACATTCGTCGCTCCAGTGTTTGCCTTGACAGTAGATACAGATATCTCTTCTTCTGACTTTCTGATCTTTGGGAGGCTTGGTAACAGAGAACAGTGCTTCAGTGGTAGTTTTCCCTTCTTTATCCTCAGATGTGGGCCACATGCCTCCGATAGGGTGTTTACTGTCATCTTTGGTGCCACATTGTCGCTCAGCATTTTCCCTGTTTGTGATGAATCTATGCAACTTATCTCTCAATAGCTGCACTGTCCATTCTTGGTCATCCTCTTTTTGGTCAGTCAGGTGAGTTATCACATCTTTGGGCAGTTTCGTCATGATAAGGGATACAAGCATTTTTGTGTTTACATCCTCTCCCAGGGCTTGTAATGATCTGAGGTGTTTCTCTATTGAGTCATAGCTTGTACGTAAGGCTGATGTAAGGCTTGAGGAAGCAGGCAGATCCATGAGACTAGTATAATGAGCATTGATGATGATTTCATTTTGACCAAAGCGTTTTTGCAATAGTCTGATTGCTTCCTCATAGTTAGCATTTGTCAAGGTTAACCCTGAAATTACTTCTGCAGCTTCTCCCTCTAATTTAGCTCTTAGGTAATTCATTTTTTCCACTGGGCTGAGTGAGGCATTGGAGTGTATTGCAGAGTCAAATGAATCCCAGAATTCCTGCCACTTCAGTAGCTCCCCACTAAATTTATTGAAATCGAGCTTCGGTAATTTTACAGTGTTACTTTTCGTACCTTGTTTCGCGGTTTCTACTTCAAGTTTCTTCTTCAGTTTTTCTTTTTCCAGGTTAAGTCTCTCTGCTTCAATTTGTAACTTTCGGTGTTCAATCTCGGCCTTTTGTCGCTCGATTTCCAGCATCTTCTCCTCCAGCTCAATGTTTACTTTCACACTGCCTCGTCTGAGCTTAAATTCCATTCTATCCTTGATCATTTCCATTCTCGAGGAAAGTCCCACAACGAGTTGTTCGGCTTCTAGTGTAAGGTCGGCGTAATCATCATAATCTTCCATCACTTTGTCGTACTCCCTTTTTCCTGCGGTTTTAGCGGTTTCTTCAAGCTGAGTACGGAGGTTTTGATAAACACCTAAATGTAGTTGCAACTGATCTCGTTTTTCACGTGTTTCGTCAAGGAGTTGTTCCAGATCACCATCGATAGGTCGCTGTTTGATTTCTTTTGCTGCTTCCACGTTAAGACTTACGTGTCTTTTTCTTGGACCGATCAGTCTTTTAATCGCGCCCAAGTCGGCTGACATCTCTGCGAAGGTTTCGATTTCAAAGGCTTCAAGGTATAAATTCGGCTGATTCGAGGCTAATGTTGATGTCGACGGCTTCGAGGAAAGAATAATTCGGCTGATGTTGATGTAAGTGACTTCAATAAACCTCTATCACTTTCTTTGTCTCTTGTTTTGTCTTTCTTTTTCAATCCGCTCGCTCTGCTACCATGTCGCGATGGGCGAGTGAAGACAACAACATTCTCCAACATTTCAACATGGCGACTTTATTTCGCTTAGGCTTACACGTGTTACCGGGAATCCCTCGAGGGGTCCCGCGTTACTAAAGCGTGACTGTTCCCTTATTCACGGAGAAAGCTCTCCGTGACAGTCCTTGCCCAGTTAACCACTTCATCACCCCTGCTGCACTTAACTCTGCTTTCTTATACTTCTCTCCATCCACTGTAACATCATCTATACTTCCTTCTAGCAAATCACAGTCATTATTCCAGGCCACTGGTGATGTATAGCCTGTTATCTGTTCATCTTCAAGTCTCTGTTCCCTCTCTGATGGTGTCAGGTGGCGTTCTTTATCAAGACTTCTAAGATCAACATTTGGATTCACTAACATGTTATAAGTCCACTTTTCCAAGGAGCATGGTGGGCGTCCACTTTGTGCGAGACTGGCTGCAAGGATCTCTCCAACTGTTCTGAAATTCCCCTTCTGAAAGAAGGGTGTTGAATGCACTGGACTTCCATTTGGAAACAATCTTTGCAATATCATTGATCACGTCGGCCAAAAAGTCTCTAGACAACGCACCCGTGTCTATTCCTTCCTCTCCTAAGTGCTTAATGCAAACTTTGTACTCTACAGGCTTCTTCTGTTCACGCTACCACAACTACACCAGACAATTTAGACTTATTCCTCGTCTAGTTGTCAAAAAGAGGTGACAATCTTTAATAACTTTCTTTTGCAAGACTTTGACAACTGATGCAGGGTCAGTTTACAGCATCACGTGGGGCAGGTGCAGAGCTAGAGCCATATCATGGTCACTTCTTATCTGGGTACTGCTAGATTCTTCATAATCTTTGGCATTGCTTTTTTTGTCTGGGGGGGTGGGGGGGTGTCTACTGGTCCCTGGTTTCTCGAACATAGAGTTTTCAATGACGACAGCATTCTCAACGTCATCACCACCCATGCACTTGCCTTTTTCCAGCGTATTCACCACTGACATGCAAATGAAAATCTGATTTTTTGCAGATGTGTAAAGTTATTTTCTTAAAGTCCTTATCATGCCCTTGCTGGTGTCTTTCAAGAGTAAAAAACTCTCTACATGATGTGCCAGAAAGAAAAACTACCTACTGGAAATCCTTTAGTAGTAGGAGGTATTCTTCGCCTTCACAATAACAATCGCTCTTATATGCTTTTCATTTTGTCCATGCTTTTTCTAGCAGAGTTGCTGGACAATCCTTTTTATTAACCCTTAACGCTTAATGTCTACCGTGCATCTTCTTGAGAGACTCGCACCTAGAATTCCATGCAGCTAATCAAATGTAAATAATAACTTCAGTGTTTTTATTGTCTGGTGTTTCAATGGCCTTCTTTACTATTCCTTTCTTGACCTTTCTGCAGTTTGTAAGTGGTGTAACTATTTACCTGGCCAAAAGATCCACTTGGACCTGGCTCAGATTCTTTTGATATAGAGTTGTAGGAAGATTCTGTACCTGGCCAAATAAGCCACTTCATGTAGGACCTGGGTCTAATTCTTTCTTTAAAATTGTAGAAAGAACAAAAATACTTAAACTCATCACCAATAGACGAGCTTCGGAGTTGGTGCCTTAAAGGTTGGCAGGGGGCCTGACACAATTCAGGCAGAGTAGGGAGGTATCCATGGCAACCCTGCGAGCGGGAACCACCCAAGTCTAACAGTTCTCCAAGGGGCTTGGAGAGAGGAGGAACCCGCGAACAGGGTGGCAGGGGACCTCCACGTCCCAATAACCCCAAGCATCGCAGTCCCCAGAACGAAAGTTCACCCTCCCAGAAAACAAGGTTAAATGTCACATACCTGAGGCTGCTAGCGCCAATCGCGCCCCTGGAAGCCCCCTAACTATGAACGAGGAGAAACATGATGCTGTGCCGCATGCTACTTGGACAGGAGTTCAACAACACCAATGAGTAACAGAGGGAGGGCATGGTGGACCCCTTAAGCCAACTTTTGAGAGAGTGAGGCCAGAGCCTCAGATGGAGTCTGAATGTACAGTTGGTAAGCATTACTTGTCCAACGACCCAAGGCCTGAATTACATGATCCGGAACGCCATTGCGAGCTGCAACAGTGGCCGCTCCACTGCGAAAGCTATGGCTAGAGAAATTTCCTGCTATACCAGCAGACGCCATGATTTGCTTGAGCCACCTGGTGAGATGTGCGTGAGAGAGAGGCTGACCACTTTGACACAGGAATAAAGGGCCCGGGCCATGACCCCTGACTGTAAGATAGGTCATCACGGCATGAACTGCACAGAGTGGGTAACTACCCAAGCCAATATAAATAAAAGAACCCTTGCAAAACGGGTCAGTCTTTGACGCCTTGATTTTGACACGCATACACGATGGGGACGATGTGGCGTCCATTGCGATATCCTGAACACACAAGTGTACTGTCGGGGAAAAACTGGATAGAGTAGGCACTGTAAACTCGGCAGAGCGAAGAAACCCAAAGTACCCCAACGTGCAGGCAGCGCAGAACATACAGTGATCTGGAAGGCGCAGGTCCAAGGATTTCCAAATGACCAACATGAGGTTGTCAGTAATCGGTAAGCGGTTGGTGGACAGTGAGCCCTGGGAGCGCTTTATCCTTCGCATGACCCGCTGTAAACGCGGACAGTTCTGTAGAGGGTCAGAAAACCCCTGCTCGATGTGAAGAGCTCGGACACCCGATAAATAGACCTTAATGGATGAGTGTTGGATCAACCTCGCCAGGAAGGTAGCAAACAGACATAATGTCAATTCATCGCAAGGGCATGGGGAGCCGGTAGGATGGAGCTTACCCAGCTGATGACAGAAATTGATGAACTTCCTCTGCGCTGATGCGTAGGAATTTCGAGTGGAAGGAGCGAGCCCCTGCATCAAGTAAGAATGGCACTGCAACTCTAGTGCGGAGAGGTGAGCTCCAGCAGGAGCTGAGGAGGGATGGGAGTCGGGAAGAGCTGAGCGTCCGGTGCCAACTTCCGGAACTCCTGCCAATGAAAACGAGAGAGTGCATCAGCGATTTGGTTATTGACACCTGGGATATGTTGAGCAGAAAATGAGAAGTTAAGGCGAGCAGCAGAGAGGAGCAAGTTGCGCACTAATCGCATGAGACAAGACACTTTAGAGGTCCCAGAATTCAAGATGTGTACTACGGCGTCGTTATCTGAACGGAACAGGACATGCCTCTTGCACCATTGATGACCCCAAACGTATGCTGCAACCACTACAGGGAATAGTTCTTTATAGGCAATGGATTGATGCTGTTGAGAAGGGGCCCACACACCTGTGAACCACTTGCCTTCGAAGAAAGCCCCAAAACCTAGAGAACTGGCTGCATCAGAGGAGACCTCCAAGTCAGCCGTAGGGGTCATTCCTGGAAAGAGCCAGAAACTGATGCCATTCCACTGGGTGAGAAACAGCTGCCACCACTGGAGGTGGAGATGAAATTCATTGTTCAGCCAGATGGGATGTTCCTTCTTACAGAAACAGCACAACAAATCGATCATGCGACGTACAAAGGTTCTGCCAGGCCAGACCACTTTTGCAGCATGATGCAGGTGACCAATGAGAGACTCGAGTTCGCGCCTGGTGCACCACTTCCGAGTCAGCCAGGAAAGGATCAAATCCTTAAGGGGAAGCAGTTTGTCGGCTGGAAGGCAGGCTACTTGTGCAACGGAATCCAATTCAATGCCTAATACAATTAGCAACGGGGAGGGACTCACGCACTGGAGTCAGGAGGGCCAGCAGTAATGAAATCGTCCAAGTAATGTAACAGGTCTGGGACATGGTACGAGTTCACAAGAATCCATTCCACTAGGTCGGCGACCGCATTGAATATGTATGGTGCCGAGCGGGGGCCAAATGGAAGAGCCAAGTCTACGTAGTACTGACCCCGCCATTTCATACCCAGGAGATAACGTTCCGATGGGTGAACCGCGATATTTCAGTACGAGGACTCCACGTCAAATTTAGCCATAAGTGCCCCCCTGCTGAATCGGGAATCGCCAGGGTTGATCCCATCATTGACACTGGCCCCATGAGGAGAGGACATATCCACGATCAGGCGCCATTTTCCCAGTTGACCCTTTTTGGGAATGACCCCAAAACTGCTGACCTATAAGTAAGGAAATGGGAGGGGTCGGTTGATGGGGCCAGCGACCCTACCCAAGGACACTTCGTTGGCCAAATATTCATCAACAACAGCAGGGTGCTCGTAAGCCAAGGGTTTGTTCCTCTGGGCGGACTTAAGTTTATGGGTTGGGTGGAAACCCAGCTTGAACCCATTTCGCAGCCCATCCAACACATAGGTAATTTGCTGTCTATTGGGGTGGAGCTGTAATTCCCAGGAGAACTGCTCCACCTGAAGAGGGCTGACCGCCTTGACTGGGGGGAGCAATTCTAGGATGCAAAGGGGAGAGAAATAAACAGCGGAGTGAGAACAAACTTAACTTGGGGGTGTAATATTGGAGGGGGGGGGGGGGGGCACAGGACGCAAACAACTTGACACTAACTTAAGAAACGGATTGACAGAATGACAGCTTTAATGCACAAAACTTCAACTACAAGGAGAGGAGGGGGTTAACTCTTGGTAATAACAAGTAAAACCGAGGGAACAGTAATTGTCAGTGCATCCGACTGAATAGCATATAGCTAACACGACAGTTTGACAGGAAGGAAACTGCTAAGTTCATGATCGCTTGGACTTGTTGCTGGACCCATGCGCGGAGGGAGACTGGGAGCGTCGCTTCAGATGGTCTTTGGACTGGTTTTCCGCTGGATCATGGCATGCCCTAGCTCGATGAGACCCTGCACAAGTTGAACACCGGTGAGCGAACCGACAAGAGGCGTAGGGTGCAGTGCAGCGACCCCTGTTCCAGGATTTGCATACAATGCTAGATGAACTGGCACCTGAGGGTTCCAGCGAGTCAGATGGGAAGACGCCGCGCCGGGGGGCTGATGCTCCTGCAGCATGAAAATTGTACAGTTGAACGTCAATGGCTGACCAATCTACCAATTTTGTAGCCGCCGCGTGCTCCCTGAAAGCCCGGTCGTAGGACAGCCAGACCCGGTTACCAAACTGATGATAGGTGCGAAGGATCAGCAATTGATACTGCCACAAGTCCTTGCAGTGGTGCGGGAAGAATGCAGTCAGCACCAGACAATAAATAGCAAAGGCCTCCATCCACGTTGAGATGTCCCCGATGCGGTGTTTCGGCTTTTTTGGAGTGGAAGTCAGCACCATACGACCGTCGAACAACAGTTGGGGTTCCGGCTCTGATAGGGCAATGTTTGAAGACAAAAGCTCGCTTAGCTCTACAAACTTCCCGGTGACGATCTGAGTCACTAATTTTGCTGGGATGGGAGAGAAACCGGGCCCGACTACAAAAGGTTGGTGGAGGATAGGAGCCGCAATTGAGGGCACAACATTCGAGAAAACTGCACGAGGTGCAAGTCCGGAGGTAGCGGACGCGCAGGACAGGGTAAGCGATGAGTTCGGGGCCGTAAATGTTGACACAAAAGAAGGTACATTAACAGCTGGCCTACCTTGCGATGATGAGGCCTGAGTAGTTGAGGAATGCGACGGGAGACCTGCCCCAGATGCCAGAAAAGACAAAGCCTGAATGCCCAAATCCGGAGCGAGAAACACAGCAGGCTGCAAGCAGGAAACACATAAGGCTGCGAGCGAGAACACAAAGCTTGGTCCGCCACTAACGCAGCTTTCACAGCTTGTACAACAGTGGCGAGGAACTCTGGAGACGGTTGACCAGCGCCAGGCACGGAGTTTATAGATGAAGGCGGCAGAACAACGTTCACCGAAGCACCATCGTTTGCTGAGTCGAGCGGACCCTCCGAGTGACGAGTGGCGGCTTCAGCAGCATCACGGCTGTTACGGGTTGTGCGATGTGTCATAGTAAGCCGAAATCCGCAAAGATTTTCCTTAAAGCAAGCCCAATTGATCCACAATGATCAAGCAAAATTTATCTGTAACGATCAAGCAAAATTGTTCCGCAAAGATCAAGCTCAAAAAGCCACAAGGATGTAACATGAGTCACAGAAGCATCCTGCAAAACCCCTGAGGCCGCCCCGCAGGTCAGGTACCGCAATGGGGAAAACCGCTGGGCGCATTGGCTTGAGGTTAACTTTGCTTAAATTATTTATTTAACCACATTGTAATTTAAATTTATTAGTTAAGGAAGTTCTGATGTTGGTGAAAAATATTTCATAACATTTATTTCTCTAAACTACCTGTAGGAAACGAAAATGGATATTTAGAGAGGAGGACAGATTCCCTTTGGAAAATAAAAGTATCTAATCAATACATGCTGAACATTTAACTTGTATATTTTGCTCAACTACTGAGAATCATAATTATTTTAATATGTATAGTTTTTTGTAGTCTGACATTTCTGTGTCATTATTGAACCTTGCAAAAATGTTGCTATAGAAAAAGCCATTTATTAGGAATTAAATTTAAGTTACAAAGTTATTATTGATTTTGTATTTTACTAGAGGTACATACTTTGTCAAACTGAAAAATAAAAATAGAAAATGCAAACCAAAAAATAACAGGACCATATCAGCACTATTGTAACCCCATTATACATGTAACAGTTTTATCACGGATTGTATATAAACAGTAACTGCAAAACCACATAGCTGACCTCTTTATGTTTCAAGACCAAGAATTTATTAACTGTATAAATATTTGTATTAGACTGCATTTTTACTTTCTCTGGAAGGATTGCATAATAATACAGTTAGTATTGCAGATAGGCATATTGTTTCTCTGACTTCCAAGAGTATACCAGCCCAAAAAAGCAGAATGTCAAACTCAAAATTCAAAAACTTTAAGGGATATTTCGAATATTTTTAGTTAAAGGCAGCCAAAGATAAGACTCTTCAAGACGTTGACGACAAACTAAATGGAAAGTTGGAAGCTCTAAAAGGCTGCTGAAACATTTTGGTATCATTTTTGTTGAACCAAAATTATTGTATTTCTGTATTTCAAATTATTTCTGTTCCTCACTTTCCAAAATGTCGTTTCAGAGACTAACGTCATCAACCATGGCTGAACTATTTAGATACCGTAAATAGGTAATGACTGAATTGAGTGTTTTAAGGTTACAGTGTACCTTCAGATCGAAAATTTATTGAAAATTTTTTTTTGGCGTTAAAATAAAGTTTACAGAATGAACTTTTATCCAAAAAAAAAAGTATCGAAAAATAGTGAAAATTGACGGAGAAATGACGGTATAACTTTTGTGGGCGGCGTTTGTTTATTAAGCGATATGTTTTTTTAAGCGCCGTTTTCTCAAAGTTCATTTTTCGCTTGTTGGGGACACTTTAAAGAGCTACAACTCAAAGGGAATTTGTTCGATTTTCCTTAAATTTGGACAGAAGCTAGGCTAACATATAATCAACAAAAACCTGTCGGCGAATTTCTTAATTCCGAAAACTTTTTCGTCAAGAGCCATTTCCGTGCGATCATTCCAATTTTTTTTCTCCCCTTTTCGAAAATATTCTGTAACTTTTCACTGCAATTGAATATGGAAAATCGCCGACACGTTTTTTTAGCGCTTCGTGTCCGGAAACTCGAGAACAATTCAAATTAGCAAAATATAATAATCGCTTTGAGTTATAGCGTTTTAAAGCTGATTCGGACGTTCGAATTTAGACGTCATAAAAAATTCGACAATTCATTTTATTACCAAATGGTTTCCATATTTAGATAGCCAGCTCTATAAGCTTTAATTTGATATCTGGGTTTAGGTATATTAAGTGTAATCTTAAGACGCTAGAGCTGTTATACTGGAGACACCCCCGAAGGTACACTGTAACCTTAAGTGTTAAAAGGGGGACCAAAAATGTCGATTTAGTGAATAAAACTGAGTCCTTGAAAACTAGTTTTTGTCCTTGAAAAGTCCTTGAATTTTGTTTGTTTGAAGTTGTACGAACCATAATCCAACTCAACATGCTTCAAATGTACTTGGTCTTTCCTTCTGTTAAAACAGCACCCTTGAGGAAAGATTAATAACAAACTTTTCTTAAAGTTCTAAGAACAAACGTCCTTTTAGGCAGTGCCAGTAAAAATCAACATTTTAGCTATCGACTATGTGAAAAATAACTTTGTATTTCAATCTCCTTGTGCACTTTTATCATACTCAGCTGCAGCTTGCTGCAATCGGCAGATTCATCTGGGATTTCCACATGTGTCTTACAAGCTTCTTGGAAAACACTTCCAACAGTTGAGATGGAGTGAGAGAAGTGAGATTTCTAGATGCAACAGAAATTTTCTTGTTCAGCAGCTTTGTGATCTCTTCTCTACTCAGAACTCTTCCGCATACAGCTTTCACAATCATCTTGTAAAGTTTTGATGACAACTGAATATTGATATCCCCCTCTGAAGTACTAGCCTGGGAAGGTGGTGGATCCTCGTCATCATGTTCTTTATTTTCAGAGACAAGTGATGAAAGTGTTGACGCAGTGCTACCGTTGCTGTCCTGATGTTTAAAATCAGAAATGAAAATGAATAAACCTACAAAAATTCATGAATGTATGAAGCTAGTGTGTATATTGAATTACATTCAGATGACTGTACAAAAGTTTATTCCGGACTGTATATTATTCCACTGTTTTAGGCTCAAGTTCGAAGATTACAGCTCTCTAATTCTACAGATTACAAGGATTCCGAAGGATTAACAAGATGAACATCAAATGAAGAAATCTCAAACAAAAATGGCTTCTCAGAAAGGACAATACACATGGGAACGTATCCCAGAAACACTTTCGGTCCCTTTGAACAATTACATCATCGCGCACACTCCCCCGGTTGACCATGATAGAATGGTCAACAGTTCACTCTTGAAATCAACTAATTAAACTGTCCTTAAAGACAAACTGTCCTCAGATTAACGAATGCGAAAAATATTAAACACAACAACAATGTTCAGTGTTCAATGTTTCATAGTAAACTTGATAAATTAGTGTTCATCTTGCAGTTCTGCAATCCACTGCTGTCTTAATCTTTCTCCTTCAACTGCGGCCTTACGCCGTTCTCGGTTTCCTCTCACTGACCCTCGTGCTGACTGCTCCTGCTGTTCTAGTACTGGCTCCGACTGAGCGGTTTCATCAGCAGCACAGCTGACCTCCAATGGCTACAACAATTGTAATGGTCTTCTCAAGAGACTGGTTCTCTTAGACTTCTTTACTTGGACTCTGACCTCAGCACCTCGACTTTGTCCATCCTTGCTTGTCAGGACCCGTTCCACTTTGCCCAATTTCCAGTGAGATCTCGGATGCCCTTCGTCATGGACCAAAACCAGGTCACCTACAGAGACCAAACTTGATCCTGCGGCTCTCTTAACTCGGCAATGGGCGTTTCGTAGTTCAAGTAGGTATTCTGCTCTCCATCTCTTCCAGAAATGACCCAGAATCATGTTTAGATGTCTTGCTCTCCTACTCAGGTCACTCTGCGAAATTCCAGTCTTCATCTAGTGGGCAATCCACCTCAGGAAGGGCACTAATTCTCCGACCAATGATAAGATGGCCAGGAGTGAGGGGCTCTTCTAGATCCTCAGTTGAGACGTAAAATATTGGTCGGCAATTTAGAATCATTTCGATTTCTGCGACAACAGTCACAAGCTCATCCTGTGTGAGTTTGGCTCGACTTACTGTTTTCTTGAGGCTACCTTTCAGTGATTTGACTAATCGTTCATAGAAACCTCCCCACCATGGGGCCTTCTCCAAATTGTATGACCACTTTATCCTCTCCTGGGTGAAGTGCCTGATCACACTAGGGTCGTTCATTATCTTCTCAAGTTCCTTAGAGGCACTCTTAAAAGTTTTGGCATTGTCTGATATCACAAAGGAAGGCGTTGACCTACGAGCAACATATCTTCTAAAGCACCTCAGAAATGCTTGGGCAGTAAGGTTTGGAACGACCTCAAGATGTACCGCTCTCGTTACGCAACAGGTAAACAAACAGATCCACTGCTTTCGTTCTTTCTCACTCGTAGATCTTACATAGTGGCCCAACATAGTCCAATCCGATACAGGACGCAGGAGCCTCCTTTACTCTGCAACTAGGTAAGGGTGGAGGCGGTGGCGTCTTATACGGTTTCCCTTGAAACTTCTTACAAACTGTGCAGCCAAACAGTAACCTTCTGACAAAGTAGCGACCTCGAACAATCCAAAAGGTTGATCTTAATTCAGCAAGTGTCTCCTGAACACCTCCATGCATGACTCTCCTGTGACAGCTCCAAACAGTGAGTGTAGTAAAATGATGTTTGGCATCAAGTAAGATGGGGTACTTTGCAGAATCCGCCAAATCAGAGTTTCCAAGTCTCCCTCGACATCTCACAACTCCCCTTTCATCCTCAAACAAATTCAACTGCTGTTTCCAAGACCTGAAGTTTTCCTTGTCCTTCAATGATCGCTGCACCTCCTTTATCCAGCACAGTTCGGCTCCCTCCAGGTCTGCACTTGCTATCTCTGGTTTCTCGTCAACTCCCTTACGTTTTGCGTTCAGAAGTCTGATGAATTTAAAGACCAAAGCAGTAACTCGTAGGAGGCGCTCAAGACAGCTGAATGCTCTGCAATCAATAACATTATTCAGTGAGGTCGGTTGACTGTTCACAGTTAGTGCAGAGAGGTCTCCAGCCAACTCTGCCTTTCGAGCCTTTGCCTTCATTTCTGAGAGGCACTCCTCTGGAAGCAACTCCTCGTCCAACTTGTTTGGTTTCTCAGATCCCTCAGAATCAATCAGCCATTTGGGCCCATTCCATCACAAGGTACTAGCTGCTAAGTCACGAGAATCCATACCCCTAGAGAGTATGTCCGCTGGGTTGTCTGATCCGGGGCAATGGTTCCAGCACTCTGCAGGTACGAGCTTCCTTATCTCATCTGCACGGTGCTGCACGAATTGTTTCCACCCCCTTGCACTCTGTACGATCCAATACCAGGCTACCTTTGAGTCAGTCCAACACATCAGCTTGCTAATCTCCATCTCAGAAGAAAGGGCTTCCTTGACGCTGTGGATCAATCTGGCAAGAACAACGGCTGACAGCAATTCTAGGCGTGGTATGGTCTGGTTAGAGAGAGGCGCAACTCGTGTTTTTGAAGCTACAAAGCTGATGTAATTGCCACGCGTAGTCGCAGTGCGCAGATAGACAACTGCCCCATATGCCCTTGCAGATGCGTTGCAGAACCCGTGAAGTTCACTCATAACAACTTCCCCTTCTACATCAGTGTAATAACATCTAGAAAGGATGATGGGTTTCACATCTTGTAATTGCGCCACTAGTCTCTGCCAGGTTGACTTGCAAGAACCTTCTAGTGGGTCGTCCCAGCCCCCTTTTTCCTTGCACAGCTCTTGAAACAAGATTTTGAATGGGATGATGATGGGAGAGATAACACCAAGCGGATCATAGAATTTGGACACCGTACTGATCACATTTCTCTTTGTAGGCTCAACTTTCCTTGCCAAAGACACAGTCTCCGTGAAATCAAATACATGGTTGTCATTGTGAAAGTTCCACAGAGTTCCTAATATCCTTTGCTCACCAGGGTCTTCATTGACTGGGGTTCCTAAAACGCTTCTTGAGTAGGTCATGTCCTCCTCTTCAACCTTGTGTCCATTCGCCACCACTGTCTCAACCTCATATCTGCTAACATCCTCTTTAGGCTGAGCTTCTTCGCTCCTTAAGGCTGATTTTTCATTTTTGTCAATTCTCTCACAAAGCTATTCAGAATTGGTGACAAACTTTCGCAGATTGAATCCCGCTTCCTTCAATCGCAATTTGGACTTCACATAAAACTCAAAGGTGCGATCCACATCACTGTCACCTGACGTCAGGTCATTGACGTAAATGCTCTGTAGAGGAGATTTTTGCGTTGCGTTACGCGTCAGCGGGTAATAGGCTCCTGACGTCAGCTAGTCATGTGACTTAGTGTTTTGGACTTTGACTCGGGCTTCGGCATTTTAAGAGCGAGAACTGTAATTCTGTGACTTATACCTGAATTAAAATCGTTGAGTTTATTTTAGTTGGTTTTGGAATCAACATTTGGTCCTTCGAGCCGGATAATCGCATCGGTGGAGAAATTGGAGTGTAATCGGAACCGAAATTCAGGTATTTGCAAGAGACGCGTTCGAGCGTGGAAACTTTCGGCGGGAGTATTAGTCTACCGATATTGGAAGAATCATGGAGGAAAAGATAGAACAACTCAAGAAGGAAAAAAGAACCCTCAAGTCAAGTCTTACCAAGCATTTGAACGAATTAGCGGCGGAATTGTCGACGAAAACGCCGAAAAAGGAAAATATTACGGAGAGATTACGGGACATCGATAAGCGACAGGACGAATTATTGGAATTGTTGGATTCACTTCAAAGTTCGTACGGAGAAAACAAACAAGAATCGCTGGCAGCTTCAACAGGAGACGAAGCTGATGCTACGGTAGATCGTGTGGATAACGAAACAAAGGGAGCTCGACTGTTTTTAACGCAAGGTAACAGCAAGGAAATCGAAGGAAATTTCAACTGCACGAGCAAGGACAGCAAGAGCGGCACATCGGAGGGCGCACATGGCAAGGATGGTCACGTGGTCGATGCCAACAGACAGCTTGAACGGATCCGAATTCCGAAGTTTTCGGGCGATAAGAGAGAATATCAGTCTTGGTGGGCAGCGTTTTCCAGTTGTGTAGATGAAACGGATTTGTCACCACAGTTTAAAATGTTACGGCTCGAAAGTTGTTTAGAAGGAGAGGCAGCAGAAACGGTTAAAGGACTAGGTTACTCGGAGCATGCGTATGAAGCGGCTAAGGCAAGGTTGAATCGAAAGTATGGGGGAAACAGGCGACAGGTTCAAGCTCATATCGATGAGCTACGAAAAATGAGGCCAATAAACGCTGATAATCCAAGAGAGCTAGAAAAATTTGCTGACATAGTGGAGAGAACTGTGGTTTCTCTAAAGGAAAATAAGCAGATTTCTGATCTGGAAGGAGGAACCTTGTATGCCATTGTGCTAGAAAAACTCCCTCAGCCTCTACTCAGCCAGTACTACAGATCAATTAGAGAAAAGGGAAAAGTGGAGTCTCTTGACGAACTGCGTCACTGGATTGCGGAGGAAGCTGAGTACCAGGTACAAGCATCGGAAGTTAAGCATGGTTTTTCCAGTGTTGGAAATGCACGAGGGAGGGGGTCAAGGTCTTATTTCGGGACTGCAGAAGCAAAACGCGATCGTCCCTGTAAAGTGTGCAACCAAAAACACCCAATTTGGAAATGTGATGTGTTCAAAGGAATGGAACATAGAAAGAAGTGGGACAAGGCAAAGAAACTTGGGCTGTGTTACCGTTGTTTGGGGAAAGGGCACCTGGGCGAGTCATGTGTTTGGAGCAGAGAGTGTGGAATTGATGGATGTAAGGACCATCACCACCGGATACTTCATGAGGTGAAAGTAGCACCTGAGTTCATGGAGGGGAAGGCTGACGTGCCTAGTAAGGAGGGAAACAAGTCCAGTACGTTTGAAACAGTTCAAGAACATGAACAGAGAAGGATCGCCTTGCGTACTGTTCCAGTCATCCTAAAACATAGGGACAGACGTTTGCAAGTTAATTGTTTCTTAGACGAGGGCAGTGATACATCCTATGTTAACGAGGATGTAGTGGAGGAGTTAGGTATGGAAGGTCGGAAGGAGAAAGTGGTCATCAATGTTGCAAATGGTCAGAAGGTTGATCTCATGTCAGCTACCATGGAGATTGGATTGGAGAGTTTGGACGGTCAAGTAGACACAGTCATTGTAGCGAAGACATCAAATAGTATTTGTGGAGGGATGAAACCAACCAACTGGCTTCAGATCAAAGATCAGTGGAAACATTTGAGGAACATTCCTTTTCCTGAGCTTGGAAAAAGGAGTAAAATCGATGTTCTCATTGGCTCAGATTATTACAACCTGCTGTTTCCCATGAAGGAGGTTCGTGGAGGTGACAAAGAGCCCAGTGCCAGACTGTGTCCATTAGGATGGACAGCAATTGGTAGCATTGGTATGTCTGAGGGTCAGGGAGCAAGTAACACTGGGTACCTTAACACCTATCGTATGCAGCGGTCAGAGAGTAATGATGGAGAACTGAACAATCTGCTGAAACAGTTTTGGAGCCTTGAAGCCATTGGGATCACACCGCAGGTGGAACGACCACTTTCCCCCGATGAGAAACTAGCCTTTGACAAAGTGAACGAGTCATTCAGGTTTGATGGTGAGAGGTATGAAGTTGCCGTGCCTTGGAAACATGAAAGACCAGAACTGCCGCCAAACCGACAGATGGCAGAAAAGCGCCTTCGTACTGTTGAAAAGAAGTTAATTCAAGATGAGAAGCTGGCTCAAGCTTACCAATCAGTGGTTGAAGACTACTTAAGTAAAGGATATATCCGAGAAGTCCCAGAGGATGAGCCAAAACCGCCATCAGAATGGTTCCTTCCGCATTTCCCTGTGGTACGGCCAGAGAAAGCCACAACCAAAGTTCGGGTTGTATTCGACGGCTCGGCTCAGCAAAATGGAAAGAGTTTGAACAGTGAATCGCTACCGGGTCCGAAGTTGCAAAGTGACATTGTGGACGTTTTAGTTAAGTTTAGAAAGGAGCCAGTTGCCTTGGCTGGCGATGTGAGCCAAATGTATCACCAGATACTTCTCAGACCAGTGGACAGGCCACTCCACAGATTTCTGTACAGGAAGTTGGGCAGTGGGGATACACCAAGGGTGTACGAATTCCAGAGGTTTATCTTCGGAGGGTGTTACAGCCCTTTTTGCGTGCAGTTTGCTTGGCAACAACATGCTAGACTCCACAAGGAGACTTACCCGTTGGCGGCCGATGCAGTTTTAGAACACTGTTACATGGATGACCTGATGCCGTCTGCATCCACAGTTGACGAGGCGAAAGAAACGAGAAAGCAGCTTACCGAATGGGGCGACTTGGCAGGGTTTCACATCCGGAAATGGATCTCGAATGAACCGGACGTGATTGTCGACGTAGCGGAAGGGGATAGGGCTTTTGAGATAGACTTAGAAAAGAGAGAATTGCCAACAACCAAGACCCTGGGTGTCCTGTGGGCTGCTACGGATGACGAATTCTTCTTTAGACACTCTTTGCAGTTGGACGGATTCGAATTCACCAAGAGAAATGTTTTAAAGAGAACAGCAACAGTTTACGACCCATTAGGCTTCTTGTCACCTTATGTAATCAGGTCCAAGTTGCTGATACAGAAAGCTTGGTTGGAGGCACGGGATTGGGACGAGCTGTTGCCGACATATCATCAGAGAGAATGGACGAAGTGGTTTCGAGAGTTGGAAGACCTTGAACTCGTGAAAATCCCAAGGTGTTTGAAAGACCCAAGTCCTAAGGTGGAAGAGCTAAGCATCCATACATTCAGCGACGCTTCAGAGAAAGCATATGCAGCCGTAGTCTACATTCGTCATGTATATGAGGGTGGCAACGTTACTGCTCGGTTGATTATGTCGAAGTCTAGGCTTGCACCGTTGAAAGCAGTAAGCATCCCCAGATTGGAGCTCCTGGGAGCACTCATCGGATTACGACTAACAAGACAAGTTTGCTCAGCACTCAAGATACCTACACATGGAGTGACCTATTGGGTGGACAGTGTGAACGTGGGGTACTGGATCCAAGGTCAAAGTAGAGAGTATAAGCCGTTCATAGCTCATCGTGTCGGGGAAATTCATGAGTTTTCTGCTCCTGATCAGTGGCGCTATGTCCCTACAAATGTAAACCCTGCAGACCATGGAACAAGAGGCCTGACAGTAGAGGAGTTAGCACGCGCTGACCTATGGTGGAATGGGCCCGAATTTCTGAAGAAGTCAAAACAGGATTGGCCAGAGTGCAAGTTTGACAAGCCAACATCAGAAGAGAACCTAGAATTGAAAGGAATGAGAGAAATAGCAGCAAAGGAGGCTACCAGCTACCAGATCTCAGAGGAAGGTGAAGAAACTGCTATTGATGGTAATGCAACTGCGGAGGATGTTTGGCGGTTGGACCCCTCAAGATACTCAAAGTGGTACCGCGTCAAAACGAAAGGAAAACTGGAGCTTGGGTTGTCTTTAGTTCGAGTGACAGCGTGGGTGCGCCGATTTATAGCAAATTGTAGAAAACCAGCTGAACAAAGAGAGAGGGGTGAACTGAAGCCACTGGAGCTTCAAAACGCTGAAAAATCCATCATTCGGGAGGTACAGTCTAGTGTATTCGTGGCAGAGATGGAGGCATTGAGAAGAAACAAGCAGATCCAAAGAGGAAGTACATTGGCATCATTCAATCCAGTATTAGTTGATGGAGTCTTGAGGTCAAACACCAGACTACGACATGCGGACAATCTCCCTTACGAAGTCAAGTGTCCAATCATATTGCCTAAGAGGAATCACGTCACACGATTGATTGTTAAGAACTACCACGAATCAGAGGGTCATCAGATGGGGCTCAACTATACAATTAATCATCTACGTGAGAAATACTTGGTAGTCCATGTTCGTGAACAAGTGAAAAGAGTCATGAGAGAATGTTTCGAGTGTGCGAGACGATTTCGATCAAAGCCGGCTCACCAGCAAATGGCGCCGTTACCGAGAATCAGACTGCAGCAATCCTCCAGACCTTTCGAGAACTGTGCAGTTGACTTTGGAGGACCTTTTCTAACCAAGCAAGGACGTGGTAGAGTGAGAGCTAAGCGCTATTTGTGTTTGTTCCTCTGTTTGCAGACCCATTGCTGCCATTTAGAGATGGCATCGTCTTTGGACACTGACGCATTTCTTAACGCCTTTGTCAGGATGACTGCGCGGAGAGGATGGCCGCAGCAAATGTTAAGTGATAATGGAACGAACTTTGTAAGCGCGTCAAGGGAACTGCAAGATCTGGTCTCTGCTATGGATCAAGACAAGATACAACGGATGACCTCCAATAAGGGAGTGACCTGGAAATGGAATCCGCCAGCTGCGCCACACTTTGGAGGGGTTTTTGAATCTATGATTAAGTCGGCAAAGCGCGCTATTTTTGCAGTACTTGGCGATGCAGAAGTGAACGACGAGGAGTTGGAGACCATCTTCATCGGGGTAGAAAGCCTGCTGAATTCGAGGCCCCTTACAGCTGTGAGTGACGACCCTAATGACGACCGCGTCCTGACTCCAAATCATTTTCTGATCGGGCAAATGGGAGGTGACTTCGTACCAGAGGGAGTCGACACCATGCCATTTAACCCCAGAAAGCGTTGGAGGAGAGTTCAAGAGCTCACAAGACATGTGTGGCACCGGTGGATGAAAGAATATTTACCGCAGATTGGATCAAGACCGAAGTGGTACTTCCCTACCGACAACTTGCGTGTGGGAGATGTTGTTGTCGTTATTGATCCTGGTATAGTGAGGCGACAGTGGAATGTAGGACGCATCGTGCAGACGTATCCCGGTCCTGACGGCCTTGTGCGAGTGGTGGACGTAAGGATCAATGGCAAGACTCTAAAGCGACCAATAACTAGAATCTCCCCACTGGAGATTCGGGACACAGAAGTGTAAACAGATTAATGTAAAATAAGGACACTTCTGAGAACTGATTGTCTGATAGAATTGATGAACTTTAAGCTAAGGTCGATTTTCAGTTTAAATGTATTCGAATTTCAGCTCCCCTCAGTCTGCTGTAATTCGGGAGGGGAAGAAATGTAGAGGAGATTTTTGCGTTGCGTTACGCGTCAGCGGGTAATAGGCTCCTGACGTCAGCTAGTCATGTGACTTGGTGTTTTGGACTTTGACTCGGGCTTCGGCATTTTAAGAGCGAGAACTGTAATTCTGTGACTTATACCTGAATTAAAATCGTTGAGTTTATTTTAGTTGGTTTTGGAATCAACATGCTCTCAAGGAATTTCCGTGTGAAGCTGGGATCACACTGTTCATATTGCCCTATATGGTGCTTAATAGTGGCGTTCAGCAAAAACGGACTCGATGATAGACCAAACACAACACGTGTAAACCTCAAAACAACAACTTCAGGTTCAGCCTTATCAATGTCATTGGCCCATAGGAACCGGAGTACATCCCTGTCTTCTTCAGCTACGCGAACCATCAAGAAAGCCTTCTCGATGTCTCCGACAAGAGCAACTCTGTGACTACGGAACATCACTTACTTTGTCAAGTAAACACGCCTCAAAGCAGGTGTGAAAGAAGACAACTGGCCCATCGTTGGCTTTGAATTTCCATTACCAGGTTTTGGGGTACTACTTGTACTAGGCACAGATGGGAGAAGATGGCTAAATTCTTTCTTGAAGCGTACTGTTTGACCAAACTACAACTGTAGTATCCTTGGGAGCCCGGGGATATTTCCACATCACTTACAGAGCTATTTTACATTGAAAACGAAACACGTGTTAGTGTTCGGAAACGCATGTCATCAGAAAAAGGATTTACTGATATTAGTATTCTTCACAAGTACTTGAATCCTTTGTATGGTTTTGACATATGCAAGCATCTAGTTTATGACGTCTACCATACTATCTGCCTCAATGTTGTAAAGAATCAAGCTGAGAGACTACTAGACCAAGAGATGATTGACAAAGGTTTCCTTGATAAACAGATAAAAAAGTTTCCGTGGCCTAAAGAGCTTAAGAATGGAAGAATTCCCAGGCCTATTGGAAAACTCAAAGGAATGGGACAATGGAAGGCAGAGGGCTTGCAAATCTTTTCCAATGTTGGATTGCATCCTTGTTGGTCAACTGACAAATCCCAAAGAGCTGGAAATTCAGTCATTGGTTTCAAGACTCACAGAAATACACTTTCACACAGGCAGAAGTGGTTGGACTGACAATCTAATTGACCAAAACCGCAAATTGTCATGGCGTCAAAATATTTTAGTTGAAGAAGTGCAAGGCTTGGAAATGTGTATAATTTCATTGCATAATTTAACTCATATACATGAAGATGTCATTGCTTTGTCTGCTACAGACAACTACTGGTGCGCTGTGTTTGAACGTGCAGTCAAGGGATGTCAAAAGATCGAGCAACTGTAAGAGTATTGAAGCCACATTTGCTACTGCTGAGGCACAACGGGAATTTCTGAAGCCCTTAGAAGAAACTAATGATCAAGTTGGCAAGATCAACAATGAAACGGTATTTATCAGTTCAATTTACTTACAAAATATGAAAATTTCATCTTTATGATTTGTTTACCAAGCTTAACATTTACCATCTTCACTATTTACATGTATTACAAAAATGATGAACAGAGAACAGAGAACAGAGAAATAACTGATCCAGTATTTTTCCAGATTGAAGACATTGTAAGGAAAGAAATTCTTTACAAGTCTGGGGATGATCTTACTGTTGCTGATTTTCAGAGGCAATCTCAGAGCCTTCCATACACCGTTATTGTTCTTGTTTATGCCCAAAATGGTGATATGCTCCTAATCCAAGGAGAAGGTATCATTGACATTTGGCATGGCCATGTTCACAGTACAGACTATACACACAGTAATTTTCAAGGAGTTATTTCAACTCCAAAAATGGAGTTAAAATTTTCGGTTCAAAATAATCCCCTTTCTGGAGTTATTTCAACTCTTTTGTGGGAGTTATTTTAAAACCAATATTGGTGTAACTTTTACTCCTAATGTGGAATTATTTTTACTTGTGGTGGAGTTATTTTAAACCCAAAATCGGAGTTAAAAATTTAGGTTCAAAATTGCTCCTTTTTCGGGGTTATTTCAACTCCTAAATGTCAACTCCAAATCTGGAGTTGATTTTACTCTACTTGGAGTTATTATAACTCCAAGAAATAATCCCTTTTAGGGGTTGTTTTAACTCCAAATGTGTCAACTCCACTTGTACTTAATTCATGGATTTTCAGCTAGGAGCTGCAATATTACTCCTCCGTAGCTGAAAAGGAACTCGCATACAAATTGAAACAACATGCACATCTTTGGCTAAATGGAGTACACACGTGAGCTCATAACTAAACATATGTTTATTAAGGCATAAGAAATCATTATACATGCACGTGCATGATATATATATATTTTTTTCTTTAGGATAAATTCACAGCTATATATATCATACGTTTAAGTCTGAAATTAAAAAATATAATCCTTGTATTTATTTATTTATAGCAATATAATTTATATTAAACCTTATATTTTATCAAAGAATTAAATCATGCAAAAGAACATGCAAATAACTGACAACAATAAATGTTCTCCATAAAATCTTAATTGAATTTGTGTTTCAGATTGTGATTGTTATAAAATTTGTGTAATTTTACATGGAAATTTGCTTAATTTTTTTACATTGTAATAGAAGGTGGCCCACACCTATTTATTTAAATGTGGGTTAACATTTTTTATTTGCATTTTTGGCTGATGCCACCCAAAGCTTTATTATTTTGTCCATTTACTTTGCCCCTGTAAATCTAAACATGACAAAATGCAAAATCTATGTAAACCTTTTACCAGTTTTCAGTACTGTAGGGTCACTTTTTGGGAGAGTACTTCTACCCAGTTGCTTTCTTCTACAGTGATGATTCAAGATCCATGGCTTTGTTGTCACACTCCTCTCAGGAAGGTTGCCGCTTGAAGATAACGAGACTTGATGCTTGAAGCAAGGAGTGTTCGAAGGGGCCAACTGCATGTCATGAATGTGACAACAAAGCCATAAATCTTGAATATAATATACATGGATGTAAAGCACAAGGGTTTTCACTGCAGAAGGAAAGCAAGTAGGTCAAACTTCTTAAATGGGTGGCTTTATTTCTCTTCAAACGTGAACCTTCCAGTGCTGAAAACTGGTGAGAACTTTCTATAAATGCAGTATTTCCTTGTGTGTAGAGTTTTTGGCAAAATAAAGGGACTAATTCATGCTAAGTTGGATGGCATATCTGATGAGGTATGAAATCAATCTGCCTTCGGATTTCAAAATTATGGTCATTATTGGGGAAAAAAAGTTTCGAGAATATGCATATATTTCAGTGAAATTATTCAAACATTCTTCATTTAAGAGGCCAAAAATAAAAGAAACTGGTTAAAAATTTTGGCCAAAAAGTGCAAATAAAAAAATAACCTACATGTGTAAATACAGTAGATAGATTCGTGCCACCTCAACTTTATAAAGTACATTGAATATAATAACCATTTTAAATTATCTGAATGAGAGCCATCACTATGGGTGCTTGAATGACCTTTGAAACCGAAAGCCAGCAAATTCTCGTACAACAAACCATGAACAAACAACAATGGTGTACCATTGTAACTTTTGTGTTAACTTCAAAACCTTGAAGTTATGTAGAAGACAGTTAGTAAATCTAATGTTTCGATAGCACTGTTACTATTCATTGCCACTGTTGCTTAAGATGCTTGATGTTTCAGCTTATGGAGCGGTCAAGTGTGATGTCACCATTTTCAGAATTTCATGTTTTAGCTCTGAAAATCCAACAGTAACATAATTAATGTTTACTGCTCACTGAGTACATTTAAAATTTTGTGTGACCAGAGTGTAGAAGCAGAGAAATTTGATTCTAAGTTCCAAATTTTTCCTTTGGTTTGAGTAGTCTGACTGTATTTGTATGATAGTGTCTCAGATTTGAATATCCTGGCAAATATTTCTCCACTGAAGCTAAATTTTTTCTAAGTCTGTATCGACTTGCATGGTATCAAAAATTAGTCAAAGTCAAGTGTCCAAAGAAATAGTGAAGTCATCACTTGACCACTCTATGCTAGTGCTGCAAGAAACTTTGTCACTCCCAGTCTTTTCTTAGCTTCCTGGTGATTCCCCAGAAGAGCAGTTTCACAAAACAAAAATGCATTTGTGCATTTCATGGGATATTTTATGTTGAAAACATAAAAGCATGCAATAAGCAACCCAAGTACATTTCCCATTGACTTGGAGCCTAAGCTCACCACTTCTTTTCCCTCTACAGCTATACACAATGGTTCCAGGCACCAGAACTCACCAGAACCAATGATGCGAGGGGAAGTTGTTTCCCCATGGCCTGGTCCAAATTGTCCTCATCCTAAAAGAACGGGAAAAAAGATGAAATCACCATTTTGATTTTACACTGACATTCAAGTCATAAGCTCAAGTACCCCCTGGTAGTAGGGTAAAGTCCCAGACGAACTACAACATTCTTGGCCTTTGCAACTCCCTTTTTGTTGCTGTGAAGCAAGAGTACTCATCACTCTTCCACCACCCTCCTTGACTACATTGTATGTCAGTTAAATAGGCATTGTAGCAACTTTGATTTTAAACTTCAAGTGCCACTACAGTATTATCAATTGTTTTCCTCTTGATTTTTTAGGTGTATCACATAGAATTCTATGAAAGAATGAAAATGCTGTTTACCACTTGCAAATACCCGCACTAGTTCTGGAGATATTTCAGTTTGAAAAATGTGTAAAACATGCAAATGAGATGGCTGATAATGTCATACACTCAACCCGATATTACATCAAGTGTATAAATAGAGCTAACTTGGCCAGCACAGACCATTGAAACTTGGTAGGCTAATAGTTCTACAGAAAATTGGCCGAGATATCCTTTTCCGTCATATTTGATCAAAATTTTGTTGTCTATGATGTCATCACTCGGCTAATTTTCATATATTAAAAACTTGAATATCTCTGGAACAAAAAGAGATCTTTTAAAATAGTAAACAGCATTTTTCTTCTTACAGGCTACTTGTTAATGTTTTAACATGGCTTTGATAGAAAAGATGCAATTTTCGTCATAGTGGCACTTTAACAATAGGTTTTGGTCTTCTTGTAAAACTCCCTTTACAGAAGAAGCTTACAAGTGCGGAATAAAGCTTACCGTGCATATTTTAATGAATTGCTCTGGACTTCCACCCTTTTCTTTTAATAACAGTGGTAGGAGGACCACAGCAGCAGCCTCTTGAATTCCTTGAAAACAACAAGCAAAATAAAATTTAAAAAAAAAACAAGAGTTATGCTGATACAAAGGTTTATTATTGTCCGATATTGCCAAGAATTACGCTTAGGCTTTACAATGATGCCCACTGAAGAAATGTAGTACACTGAACAACTCACTATAGTGTGTGCAACTGAACTTCAAAACCCAGTCATTACAAGAGTAATATCAATACATTACCATTTTTTGGGGTTGGATTGTCTGCCACTGCTTCCTTCATTGAGGTAATAATATTAGCAGCCAAAGGCTGCGTTTCTGCAAAAGCTGTAATCTTCTGCACCCAGTTGTTCTGAAAGGCTTGACACATTGTCTTCACAGCCTTTTGCTGACCCAAGATGCGTCCAAACTCTGCTTTTATCTAAAATAAAAAAAGAAATTCCTGTAAAACAATTGAATAGGGATTGAGAGGTTTGGGACATTAATTCAAGAGGAGTGAGTGTTCAAATGAGAGAAGGCATTCATTCTCGAGAGTGAATATGGTACTGCTACATGAAGGTGAAGCAATTTTCACTACAATCAACTAACGAGTTCTGTAAAAATAATGAAAATTACTACATTGTACATGTAATCCCATTTTAAGCACACCTTAATACCAAAATTTCTTTGTTCTGTAGTTCTTTCATCTGAAATTAGCCCATTAATACAAACACCTTGGTAATACATGTACATGTAGAGATTCTTTCTATGACCCGTATGATGTCTATACTTCATTGTTGGGGTTTGGGAATAAACAGAGATATTCACTTACCTCAAAAGCAGTTTTCAATGCGGGGTAATCCTCCAAGAATTTATTTATAGGAACTGTGTCTTTCATAAACTGTTCTCGCCTGTAAGCATGGGTGATTTCCATTAAATCCTTAACCATGGCAACATTTCGGTTTGTTGTGCGTGCCATTTCTTTTTTCATGGCTTTAACATGCTCTTTGCACGTCTCCTCAGTTTCACCTTCTGGCATCTCATAGTGTTCCTCTAAATGCAGTTTCCGTTTTCTATCCTTTGACTAGTCATCTTTCCTGTTCGGTTTGGCGTACACAGATTTTTCTTCACTCTTTTTTCCAGTTTTCCGCAAGTTTTTAAATCGGTATTTGAATACTGTCTCCCAGGAACCCTAAATCAAACATGAAGAGGTGATTACTGTAACTGATGATTATAACATACTTGCCAGTAAAAAATAGACATCCAGGTGGTAGGCTAGTCATACTGTATTTTGAAGCCATCTTTTTCTTGGATTAGAACAAAGGTCAAGCTACATACATGTACTTTTTCCCATGGGAAACTTAACACATTGCATTTGCATTGCAAGAGTCACAGTTTGGCTGGAGGAATGGACTAAGTAATGATTAACTATACCAATAGAACTATTAATACTTTTTGTGATATTAACAGCAAAATGCATGTTAACTGTTTAATTGCACAGTTATTAAGCATCCCTATGATCTAATACTGTACATGTATATAATAAATGAAGATCACACAACTTACAATTCCTGAGCCAATAGCATCTTGAAGAAATGGGTACTGCTTAATCAGGAGTGCCACATGTTCCCTTTCTGCCTTGGTTGGATACATGGTGTGTATCCTTATGCTGGAACATATGTCTCTTGTCAACTCATTTCTTCTATCACCAGTTACTTTTTGGTTTGATAGTGCCTGGGTCACTGCATTGGAAAACTGAAAAAAAAACACCTTTTGATATTAATATGCATGTAATTCTTAAATAAACAAATCACCATCCTCTATAGGACACAAGCATTTTTGTAAACAATGAGTACATACACTAGGTGTACACTAGGTACATGTTAAGGTCTACATGTATGTATCTACATGGACTGCTACAAAGAGGTTTGTCCTACCACTCAAGGTATATGTAATGTATTGTAATTAAGTGTCCTCTGAAACAATAGCAACGGCAAAAATGATTTACTGACACAAAGAATGCCATTTTATAAGTCGCGCGCTTGCCTCATAGCCAAGGCATGACTAATTACTAAATACACGTAACACAGCATTTGGTAATCTAACCACAACCAACAAAATTGCGGAGTCCCAAAAAACTACATTAAAAAAATCTCCCATCTGTGTCTGCTTAAGCAATGTTGTGTGTGTGTTTCTGACTGGGACCCCAATCTTAGTGTTTATCTGTCAATGCAGGAGTACCCAAACCAGTAAAGGAAATTTGGCAGCAAATAAAACAATTTCAAAACAGCATAATCTGTTGTCTTTGATTCTGCTCCCTAAAAATGATTGACATTCTGAAAAAGTTAATGGCTGAAATTCCGTAGTCTTTATGAAACACAGGCACAGGTGTTTAATGCTGATGTTAGACCTAGATCTAGATTGTAAGGGAAGTTTGGTGAAACATTAAATTAGGCCTAGTTGTGTCGACAATGTAGACACATCTTCCGTCCTCGTGGTGAAAAACATTTTTTTTTTCAAGATTCATGGATTGTTTTACAGTATTTCGGCTCTGCATAAAGCTCTACCAGTGGACATATAAACATGGTTTCAGGGGTGGGCACTTAAAGAGGGCTCCGCTTTATGAAACATGTATGACATTGCTACATTATTATGGTAACACTAACGTAAACCAAAACGTTTCCTTGGAAGGATTATTCAATCTCTTTCAATAAGTGAAAAAGCTAGTCCCACTGAGCTCTAAAAGTGAGAATCGGCCAACAAAATCCATGATGATGATATATACACTCCTGATGAATCCAGGTCGATTACCTAATTAAAATTGTTCCGATAAACACTTACAGTTATCAAATCAAACTGAAACTGCAAAAGGATTATGCCTACCTTGGTTTAAGTCCTTAACTAAGCCAAAAAAAGCCATCCCTACTTTCATTTTGTCGTTCAAAAGCTACCTGTTTAGCTTACAAGTTATATTTCTAAGCTTACCGCTCTGGGAACACCTCAACAACATTGTCACTGAAATTTCCAAAAACAACTGTTATAAAATATTCAAATGAAGACCTCGGAATAGTTTATGCAAAATTTGGGGGGCAAACAAAGTGTGTTTATGGGCAATTCGAAAATAGAGAATGGACGGATGGACCAGGATTAGTCTCAATATCTCCAGAAAGGTCAATAGCTTCAAATTTTATTCCATGATTTACAGTCTGATATACAGCGATTTTCGTATGACCTTGAAAAACGGTTCGGAGAGTGTTTGCGATTTGTTTCATCCGCCAGTGATAGACAAATTCGGCTAACGATTTGTTGTACCCAATTCAAACCTTCTGGGAATAAGATTCTTTGTTCACAATATTTCCATATAATTTCCATGACAATGCTTCATTGATATGGAAATATGACGAACAAAGAGTTCTAATCCCAAAAGGTTTGAATTGGGTACAACAAATCGTTAGCCGAATTTGTCTATTGTACAGATCGAAACAAAAGCCTCGTTTCGTTTCCCGCGTAAACAACCCTAATATGGCAAATGCGGTTGTTCGATAAACCAACCGGAATGTCGAAAACACAATGACGTCAAACAGAATATTGATTGCACGATTTTCAGAAAGTTCTTTGACAAAAGATCAAATGTGCTGTGTTGTGCGTGTTTTCGAAAGACGGTGGAAATTTAATGGTGTTTTTTGTATTTGTGGTTATTTCAGAGGTCTTTCTCACATTTCACCAGGAGTGAGTTTACACCGAAGGATGGAGAGCCCGAAGGTTCCATTTTGTTTGGTGGCCTCCCTCTTCCTCCAGCTTGACAATCTCCGGTCGCGATGAATTATTCGCAAATTGTTCGAGCGGTATTGTAGCATACGCGGTTTTCGCGTGCACTGACTGCAAAACTTCCACTTATACTGCATAGTCTGCCAAAATCTGGTACCTTTTTTGCAAGGGATAGGCTACGCCAGAGTTGTAAAGTCCTTCACGAGTATTTACTCTCCAGTTCGGCATTTTGTTGTTTCGAGTTGCGGAAAAAAGCGGAAAATTACATTTTTTTGTATTCAACACGTTGCATGTTCGATAAGCCAATCAAAATCCGCGCGTGTGACTCTGTTCGATAAACCAATCTTACGTTTACTTTTCGCGTTCATTTGTTGTTTTGGCTCTGTACGCGCGTTCCATTTCAAGGTCATACGAAAATCGCTCTATCATTTTCCCCACACATCCATTCATTTCTTCATATTGATAAGAACAATTCTTTACGTTCGTATATTTTATTTTATTTTCCAAATTCTTGCTCTCCATCGATTAGATGATTCTTAGCAAGTGGTCAGCGGTCTTACTAATAATATTAAATAACAAAAATAAAAAGTCAGAACATAACTAACTTGGCTCTGAAAGAATTTGCAGTTTCTGCCTCAACAACGTTCAGGGGTAGGCTATTCCAGTCCCTGATTGTATTAGGAAAAAAAGAAAACAGATGATAATTTGTTTCAGATGCTGGGACTTTATACGAAAATGTATGCATGTGCCTGCTAGAGCGACCAGCAGGCTCCAGATACTTCTGTCGATCTATCTCAACTAGGTTATGGTGCATTTTGTATAGCATCGTTAGCCTTGCTTTCCTCCTACGCAGTTCTAAAGTTTCCCATTCAAGTTCTTCCAACATTTCTTTGACACTAGCAAATCTTTCATAGCGATGTACAATGTAGTACGTAGCGTGCAGCCCTGCGTTGTACCATTTCCACTCTATCCCTGTTTTGTTTGGTGTATGGATCCCAAACCGTTGAAGCTTATTCCACAGTGGGCCGGACTAAACTCTTGTAGGCAATAGACTTCAGATCTGGAGAGTTTATCCTAAGGTTTCTTCTCAGAAAACACTTCTCGCAATTTCGTAGTAAACAGAACTCTTAGTAATAGAATTTAAAATGTAATTCCGAACCTTGTCTCTACGTTTCTTTTCTTATAAATCTTTTTAATCGCCTTCCAATTTAACCCACTTGGCTCTCGACACCTACTTCGCCTTTTTATGATCCTCAACCCAATACTACTAAACTGAAAAAAACTCAGACAATCTAGAAGATCTCTTAATCATTTTTATTACAAACAACAAACAAAACACTATATTAACAATATTGTCTTTTCAAACATTTATTCGATCATTCAAACAAATATTACTCCATCATTATTAATAACCGTAGGTTCACAACACTAACCATTCATACCACTGTCATAAATATACACAAAACGGAATGACCTGATGCGTTCAATTTCATAACTTTCACAAGATTAAAACGTACATTTCGCATCAAGAATGTTCCTTCTTCAAACTCTTAATTTTAAACGCCAATGTTTCACCAGTTCAATCCCTTTAATACCAAACATTTCTTTCCAATGTAAAACAAAACTCCTATCACAGTTGTAGTTGAGATGTATGGATTAAAATGTGGAAAGTTAATAAAATAAAACGGAATTTCTAAAATAGATTGGTTTCGTGAGCTGGAACTACAAACATGTCGCAAAATAATAGTATTTAAGAAATGTTGTTAGGAGTTGATGTTATCAAAGTCGTTGTCGACGTAAAGATCACGTATTTCTCATTTAATTAAAATTGAAGTTTTCCAGCTTGCGTCATTGAAAATTGATTTTTTTAGCGGCAAATGTTATCATCGGAGAACAGTTTGTACTTAAATAGGAATGACTCTTAGTAACTTTACTAAAAAGCTACGACTATATCTAATCTGTTTTACTTCTACCCCAAGACAATTAGGCAACACAATAGTACAAAAACGATAAGACTGGTCTCACCGTGCTTTGGCATTCTGTCTCTTTCTCTTTGCTCAATTTCGTTCAAACGTGTAGTTTTTATCGAACTCATCCCCAAGCACTCGGATATGTCTACGCTCTCAAAAGCAAGAAACTCTTGAGTGGCAAGGACGGCCTCAAGTTCCTCGAGCTCCGTATACTGCCTCATAGCCGGAGCAAATGAGCCATCAAAACAACAAAGAATAAACAAAGTTCCAAAGAAAGAAAAGCATTGTTATTCGTAAAATTCTATACCAACATTACGGCGACGTCCAAAACAAAATAACAACGTGATTCCCAAGTGTGAATGACACAATTTAAATACGCTCATAAATACAATCTGCATAAAATATGGTTTCTTCGCGGATATGACCATTTTCTAAGACGGTTAGACCACAGGAAACCCAAGCGTAATGTTTGCATATTAATGATATTTGAAAATATAAGACATTGTATGGAATTTCGAATTCAACGTTTTAAGCAATATATAAAATCAAAATTGCTGAATAAAATCGTTGAAGCATTTACTGGTGTCGTATTCTATCTTTATACAGTGTTTCTACGCTATTTGAACGATTTTTAGTCCATTTATCTTACCTTGTATAATATAATGGAAAGGAAGGAGAGTTCGGAGCTTTCGGCGTTCGACACGTGTCCACAAATGGCTCATTTTTCGCACAAAAATAGGTGCTGCTCCCATTCTGACTGGTCGTCCTCACAGTAGAATAACGTTAAATTGCATTTCTTCGAACAACTTGAACATCCCTTGTTGATTATGACGAATAAGCCGCTCCACAAAATCACATAGCACTGCAAAATAGGCGCCAGAGAGCGTGAAGGGCAGAAGAGACCACGGTGCGCGGTCAACACTGGGTACCAGAGTAAAATCAAACCCCACAGGGAAGGGAACGTTCAATTTTGTCAACCTGTCATTTTTGTTGCGCCTACCATCCGGTGAGGCTGCTGGTCATGCTTTCGACGTTAAAACGGCCTCTTGAAGAGGAGGAGACAAGGAAGAAAAGATTGAAAAAGTAAAAACGGTAAAATGTCAATTGACATTTTATTGTTTTTATTTTTTTGTGAAAACGTAAACCGTGCAACTGAATTGTGCTTTGTCACTGTTGTGAAACACGCCATACGCTATTCGAGGTAAAAGCGTGCTTTTTGTTTACAAAAATTAATGTTATTTTATATCGGTAATTAAAATGCTGTATCAGTAAAACAAAAAACATTTGCACGTGGGTGCCTGAAATTAATTTGGCAGATTATATTTGCGTGTTATGACATAAAAACAAACACATTCTACAAAAAAGCGTGTCCCACCGGAACGGTTTCTTTTGTTTTCCTCGATTTTTGCACGGGCTAATTTTTGTTTTTGACTGTAGTGCGACCAGGCCCTTATTACATAAAGAAAAAATTTAATGTCTTGCAAAAGCGTAAGAGCTGAACCGAGCTCAATGTAAATGTAATGTTGGTAAATGTTTTACTAATAGACGTAAAGAAGGAAACAGATACACGGTCCGTTTTCCGTCGCTTCTTCCTTGTCTCCTCCTCTTCAAGAGACCGTTTTAACGTCGAAAGCATGACCAGCAGAATGACAACTTGGTCCTCACCGGATGTTAGGCGCAACAAAAATGACAGGTTGACAAAATTGAACGTTCCCTTCCCTGTGGGGTTTGATTTTACTCTGGTACCCAGTGTTGACCGCGCACCGTGGTCTCTTCTGCCCTTCACGCTCTCTGGCGCCTATTTTGCAGTGCTATGTGATTTTGTGGAGCGGCTTATTCGTCATAATCAACAAGGGATGTTCAAGTTGTTCGAAGAAATGCAATTTAACGTTATTCTACTGTGAGGACGACCAGTCAGAATGGGAGCAGCACCTATTTTTGTGCGAAAAATGAGCCATTTGTGGACACGTGTCGAACGCCGAAAGCTCCGAACTCTCCTTCCTTTCCATTATATTATACAAGGTAAGATAAATGGACTAAAAATCGTTCAAATAGCGTAGAAACACTGTATAAAGATAGAATACGACACCAGTAAATGCTTCAACGATTTTATTCAGCAATTTTGATTTTATATATTGCTTAAAACGTTGAATTCGAAATTCCATACAATGTCTTATATTTTCAAATATCATTATTATGCAAACATTACGCTTGGGTTTCTTGTGGTTAGACAATGAACGCTCGTGTCCTATGGGATATAGCGCCTCTCGCATTAGACAGAAGTACCACTCGGGCTACGCCCTCGTGGCCTTCTATCTATGCTTGAGGCACTATATCCCATAGAACACTCGCGTTCATTGTCTAACCCTTACATAAATAGACAAAAAATTCTCAAACTTTTTAAGTCTCTCTTCCGCTGATCGTTCCCTGCGCTATATATCCCATGTGGGAGCTTTTCGCAGTATTCAATTTAGATTTAGATTCCAATTCACATATTATCTAATTACCCTTTCTATATTTCATCCTTATCGCAAACATATTTGACGATTTTACAAAACAATTCTCTTTCTGAATTATGCCTTTCTCAGCACCTCTTCTTTCATCCTGTGCTGTATTTCTTTCTGCAACTTTTTGTTGTTCTTTCGTTTTCCTGTCTTTTTACACTACTAAACAACAAAAGCAAACCATTTTATTGGGTAAACTGTTATCATAGTTTTAACCAATAACATCAACCTTTTGAAGTTGTTATAAAATACTTACTCTAATAATATACTGACTTAATTTTAACAAATTCATTAATAGTAAATCAAATAAACTTACTTTTTACATATTAGAGACCTTTCACATAACTCCAACTGAAGCCACTATGGTGCAAAAGTCCACTAAATATGTAAAATACGCGGTTTGTTTTCCCTTTTCCTTTATTATTTGCGGCACGCACGAATAGAACCATCAAATAAAACACTAACTGTATGACAAAGCACTTTTTTCCAGCGTTTTCGTTTTCAAATACTATCAACTGAAAAAAATGAACAAAAGTACATTGGCAGTTCAATATTTCGCATGTTTAGTCCTCGTCGCTACTGTCGCTATCGAATTTATCTAGGATGCGTTCTATTTTACTCATCATTTTCACAGCCTTGATTCACAACTCCGTGTGCGCCTTGTGGGCCTCCTCCGATGTCCCCTATCGCGTCCTGGAGCTCTTTTTATTAGGTTTGTCCTGTTTTGGCTCAGGCGGTTCGTGGTTGGCTTCCCCTGGGATATCAGCATCGGCATCGGCATCTGAACTATCTTCGTCAAGACATGCTGCCTAAATTTCGCGGATTTTCGCTCTTCTGGTGAGCACGTCTTTGCGTATCGCATCCTGTTATCCACAATAGTCTGTGACATCGTCGTCTCGCTTGTAATTGTCATGGCAGTCAGCTGTTTAGGTTTTTGGAGGTTTTGGGAAACAATTCGTCTAATCGTTTTTATCGATGATTCTCTTGGGGTAGAACGATAGTATTCCCTGATGCTTTCGGTCTTCATAAAACTTCCAGCCAAAGGTTGACTTAAGGTGTTTCCCTCCAGTTTCCATCCAGCCGCACCTACCATTTTTGAGCGGCCGTTTAACTAACTTTCCTTTATTGAATTAATATGAAACTTACACAAAATATTGCACAAAGTTTGAAGTTTATAAGATTGTAACAAGTTTGAAAATCGGACTTAAAATTGCGGAGATAAACGAGAAACATTGAAATCGCTTGAGTCTAAATTCCGAGGGATTGCGATGGCATCTAGAAAAATCAAAACTATTACGATAAACTATGACATATGGCAAACAAAATATCTAAAAATTAGAAACTTTTGTCAAGCCGATTTTGAGTAAATCAGGAAAACATTTCGAACTTGTGATTTTGCATGTGTATGAGCACATCAATAAGTTCCTCAATTAAGCTTATAAAAGTTTAATTTCTCAATTTCAAATTTACGCTAAAATGTGTGTTTAGAGTATGAGATGAAACTATAAAAGTTTGAAAGCGTTTCTCGTTTTAGTTTTGGAGATTCGATTTTCAATAGGAAACCATAGTTTTTTGACTGAGTCCTTGATATTGTAGTTTTAGCGTTTTTCTATATATTTAAAAAACCGCGAGATATATTTTTTTAAAACTTTTTTAGTCGTTTCTTTGTAATATGAACAACATTGTCTCGAAGTTTCATCTTGATTGAAACATTGCAACATTGTCAAATAAAATAATAAAGTTCACCCTAAACGCGATTGAGACTTTGTGCTTTGATTGCACGGTTGAACGCGCACAAAGACGCTTTAATTAATTAATTCAGGTGAAGCACAACGCATAGGAGTAACGTTAGGGAGGTGTGTTCCACGTTATTTTTATCATTCCCACGAATTTCAGTGGGACGTTTATTTGAAAGCAGGTTTTTTATTCGCATTTGACGTGCACTGGACACTCTCGACATTTTGAATTGTAGGGAAAAGAAAGAAGTCATCGCGATTTGCATAATTCTCAACACGCAGAAATGCGTTACACTTCACCTGAATTAATTAAAGCGTCTACGCGAGAATTGCGGTCAATTCGCCCACAAGCAAACTCGCCCACAACAAACGATGATTCGCCCACACGATATCAGTTAACTCGCCCACACAAAAAAGCTACCAGTGAATGCTTGCTTGCTGTAGTGATTCACCGACATAAAGGCTTATATAAAAACTTAATTTGTACTTTGTTCGCCGTACGACACGAAGTCACAGTATTTCGCTTCTTATCCTTTTCTTACGGATTTTTTAGTGTTTAAAGTTTTGGCGATTGAAATTGAAGCGGCCGGCATAGCGAAGCGAAATTCGCAAGCTCTAACATTTTATCGCTGAAATTCCAGCAATAAAGTCCACATTCTTTTGAAAAATGCCATTCCGTTCTCAGAAACCTAAATACTCTCTCCAGTATCTTTTGTCACGGTAGCCGTAGTAGCGTCTTCCGTAGTGATTTGCTTAAATTTTGTTCAGCGTGGATCGCGAAAGTGTTGTTTTTTGTCTTAAAATCAAACATGTTATTCGTAAAATGTTTGTTGAATTGACGGTACAGTGACACTGTAAATAACCGGCCCTTTAAGTTCACGAATTATGAGTGGCCATATTTCGCGACACTTTAAATTATTTACCTCATTTACAATGGCGGATGCCGGTCTGAATAGGTCTGCGATTGCTTTCTGTTTTACTGACGCCATGACTTTCGCGGCTGTTCCAGCGCCAGGTGTTGGCTGATGGTTGTGGGTTTGGTGAGTTTGCTGATACTCGCTCCCGCGTTGGACCACCATCGCCTTACACGCGTTCCCCTTTGGCTTTACTGTGCATTGCCAATATGTGACCCTGGCTCTTTTCTGTTTGACGTTGTAACTGTAGCCATCGCTGTCAACCAGTTTCGTCTTTGCGCGCTCGGTACCTTCCTCTATTTGCTGATATGTGACGCGGTAGCTTTCTTGCTCAGGAATAGAATGTATACTGGGGTCGGGATAGGAAGTTTCCATCGGCTCATCTATGATGGGAAACATAAACCAACACATGTTTTAGATACTTAAACGGAATTATTCCTTAAACGGAAATCGAGACCCAAACCGTAATGTTGAATAAAAAGTTACTGCTGGGAGAAAGAAAAACAAAACGTTTTTTGTGAAAGTCTGAAGAAGGGTTACGAAACTTTGATTCACTTAGCTTCTAATGAACTCTTTAAAAAAAGGTAAGCAATATGGGGTAAGCAGTATGGGTCATTGCACTTACCATCATAGCTGTAATGTATACTGGGGTCAGAATAGGACGCATCCATCGGCTCATCGGTAGGCTCATCTGTGGTAAGAAAGAATACTGTAAGAAACAAAAGCCAACTATTCTGCGGTTGGGCCATGAAAGAACATAGGCACGCATTGCGTGCATGAGCTACTTTGACAATGGTGGTGACTAGAATGGATACTCCAAAATCAGGTTGGACACCTTTATTGAGACTTATATAATGGAGTAACTGGTTAGCTTTCAGTTGAAGTTGGGGTCAGCAGTTTATATAGTTAAATTTAGGACTAAGCAACCCGAGAAGCTAGGTGGTACAGTGGTACGGTAGGTTATGTAAGCCTAAGCCTAGCTGAGGTCACAGGTTCAATCCTGAGTGGGGATTTTAGATTTTCTTTTTTACACTTAAAAATTTATTGAAATTAAATTGTAAGTGTCGACATTACGTTATATAATTCTCAATAAGTGTCCGAGGTGATCCAACCTGATTTTGGAGTATCCATTCTAGTCACGACCCTTTGAAAATACCCAAAATAACATGAAATGGTGAAAGCAACAAAACAGCGGAAGTAAACTCGTACAAATAACCGCTTGCAGGTATACATTTTTCAAATCCTCAAATCACGAACTTTGCTTTTGTATTCTAGCCTAAAGGGTTAGGAATGAAAATAGGTGGGAATAATATCACAAGTTTTGGCTAGCTTTTTCACGGGATTTCCGGAGTTATTTTATCTTACTCTAAGTAAAGGGGCATGATATAGATATTACTAATTGTGTAGTATTGTAACGAAATAACGAAGATATGACCAGGGGAACCTTTGTTATCTTAACTTAATCTCACTTACCGTGGTCTGGCACGGGTGAACGCGAACTCGATACTGGGCTATCGGTATCAGGAACGGGTGAACTCGTTATTGGGCGGGAATTCCGGGCCTGATTTACTCGGCGTAACCACTCGCTATCGATTGACCAATTCTAAAAAGAGAAATAAAATGAGTTGTGTTTTTGCACTCCGATTTCTGACCCCCTGGTATTCGACCCCCTTTTATAAATTCACACCACGGACAACAACAAAGTATTTAGCCGACTTACCATAGGTGCCTCGTAGATGGTGGAATTAATTTCTTCTTCATTGGATTTGCACGTATCGCACACCCAATCTACTGGCTGCCCCGAGCGAACCGCGGCACGGTACACGTCCCTCGAAATACCAGTTTGGCATGTTCTGTGCTGCCATCTGTGGCAGCCGTCGCACGCCAAAGCTTCTTGGCGGGTCCGGACCGGGTAGTTGCATGAAATGCACAGATCCATCTTTTACGCGAATGTTTTTCGTTGCTATTGAAGCGGTTAAGAGAATGGTAAACGCCAAATACTCTTTTTATACACAGCGTCGGATCGAAAAAACAGAATGAAATTAATCTTATTGGTTATCTCGTAACAATAAGGGCCCGCGCTGTTTCAATTACAGCAATTAACACAATACCTCCAAAAAAAATCGCACCTCCTTTTCTTGACTGCTGCTTATTGTTGTTTCGATTGAATTGAATTTGCATTACTATACTTGTGACTTTCTCACTTCTTGCAAACAAACGTTCGTGATTAATTAGCAAGGAAGGAAAGCGACCCGCCTTGGGTTGTTTCAATTGAATTTGCATTACTTGTGACTTTCTCACTTCAACCGTGCAATCAAAGCACAAAGTCTCAATCGCGTTTTAGGTGAACTTAATTATTTTATTTGACCATGTTGCAATGTTTCAATCAAGATGAAACTTTGACACAATGTTGTTCATATTATAAAGAAATGACCATAAAAGTTAAAAAAAAATCTATTTCGCGGTTTTTGAAATATGTAGAAAAGTGCTAAAACTACAATATCAAGGACTCAAACTACGGTTTCCTACAGAAAATCGAATCTCCAAAACTAAAACGAGAAACGCTTTCAAACTTTCATAGTTTCATCTCATACACTAAACACACATTTTGGCGTAAATTTGAGATTGGGAAATTAAACTTTTATAAGCTTAATTGAGGAACTTGTAGATGTGCTCATACACATGCAAAATCACAAGTTCGAAATGTTTTTCTGATTTACTCAAAATCGGCTTGACAAAAATTTCTAATTTTTAGATATTTTGTTTGCCATATGTCATAGTTTATCGTAATAGTTTTGATTTTTCTAGATGCCATCGCAATCGCTCGGAATTGAGACTCAAACGATTTCAATGTTTCTCGTTTTTCTCCGTAATTTTAAATCCGATTTACAAAATTGTTATACTCTTATAAACTTCAAACTTTGTGCAATATTTTATGTAAGTTTCATATTAATTCAATAAAGGAAAGTTACTTAAACGGCCGCTCAAAAATGGTAGGTGCGGCTGACTCGGAAACTGGAGGGAAACACCTTAAGCGTACATTGTACCTTTTTTGCCATTAAAATTTCATTCCAGCTACAGTTTTCGCTGTAGGCTTCTAGGACTATCTTTTGCTCAACTACGGTTATCTGGTAGCGACGCCTTTTTGGTTTTCTTAGCCTTAGGCTCTATTGATATTTCTGCACCAAAAAATTAAAATACAATAAAAATTAGTAAAAGGGCTGAGAGATGTTTTAGTGTCGTAACTGACCAATACCTACCTTGTGTTTCAGGCTGTTCGTTGTCCTCATCAAATGACCTCCAAAATGTAGTCATTTCTGCGAACTGAGTAAGATCATAGAAATTTAACCGCCGTCTTTATAGCTCTTTTCAGCACAAAGATATTTTACACCTCGTCCCTGGGGTTTCGTTATTGGTTTACAATTTACCCTCCTTTCAGGCAAGTCAGTGATAATAGAGAATGGACGACTTTATCGTATCCAGTGTCTTAAGTCTAAGTACTTTGTGTTAAGCATCCATAAATATTCTCGAGGGGAATGTAGAGCTAATTATAAATAAAGAATAAAAAATGTGGGAGATTATCATAAGACTCAAACAGCCTAGACGTCATTACCGTCCAGGAGCTTAAGGCCACGAGTGTGCCATGATTTACATATGGTTACCCACTTTCTCACACCTTTACCAAAAAAGAATATGTGATTTGCTCCCAGTGGTATAAACGCGGCTTTCATGAAATGGAATGGGAGGGTCATGACTGAAAATAGTCCAGAAATGAACTCTTCAACTCCTCCAGATGATGTAACCAGTTTACAAATCGAAAATAATCAATCTGATAGACATTATTCCGAGGGAAATTCCAGATCAACGTTTTTTTCGGCTAGTTAGAATTGTTCTTGCCTTTCTTACAGAGCTCCCACCACCGGTTGCAAACCATCGAGTCGATGAGCTAATGCAGATTTTGGGAGTAGTGTTGCTGCTCCTGGCATCATTTTCCATCGTTCATCACCCGCCTCACCGAATAATGCAACGTCTTGATCCAGATTTCCATGGCTTTGAGTACAGAGGGCAAGATGTTTTTGTAGAATATGCAAATCAAAAGCATCTGTTTTGGCTGAATACAGGAGAACTTCCACAGACCATTATGCATACCGCTACGAGAATCTCACGTCCCAACAGAAGGGGGAGACTGAGACAAAGGAAAAGAAATTATAAAATTTCTAATGTTAACAAAATACTCTTGACATTCATGTGGCTCAGAAAGTACCCCTGTCTAGACACACTTGCATTAATGTTTGACATCAGTCCATCGACTGTTTGTAGAATTATCTATAGGGTGGTGCCCATTTTATCGAGATATTTTCGCAATCAAGTGTCCTGGCCAAAATTCTCTTCGAAGAAACTGGCGTTATTTTCCAAATGCAGTAGGGTGTATCGACGGGACTCCGCATGAAATGTACAGACCCCAGGTAGAACCCCAGCGAGACTTTTTCAGTGGCCATCGTCATTACCACCTTTTTTGAAACAACAATTGTTCAAAAGACAGAAATCACTCGCTTGGCACAGCTTTCTTGATCGTACAGCCTCTTATTTCACATCACCGACTGCTTCGGATACCACACAACCGCGGATGTTGACGCAGACTATGAATTCGCGTTCGCGGCACCTATGCTAGAGTGATTTTACTTAACCCGTGAAATAGTTAGTAGAATAGTACGCACTATTAGACTATAATTCCATTGTTTTCTTTTGTTTTATAATTTGGACTATCACACACTAATTGTTAGATAGTGTTTCACGGGTTAAGTAAAATCACTCTAATAGTCAAACGAATGTAAAGATGTGAATAATTGATCCTTATTTTATGAATCATACATTTTCTTGTTATTTAACATCCTTTATTTAACTTACATACTTCGTGAATAATTAACTAACTGAAAGTCTGGGGAGGGCTCCATAATGTAGCAGGGAAGAGCGGGGCTAATGAATTGAATAAATTGCTAATTATAAATGCAAGGGCAATATCTATTTATACAATGAACTGAATACTACGCGCTCTGTGATTGGTCGTTGCCTATGATCTATCAGAGTACAGACACACGGCTGACGTCATAGAAAAATTGTTTGCTTTGTTTTGTCCAACATGGCGCAGTTTTGAAAATGTTTGCGAGATTATTCTGGATTGAGCAAGTGAAAGCCTCGAAAAATGTTTAGCAGGAGCTGTTTACGAGCAAGAAAAAGAAGAAACCAAGACGAAAAGTATTCTTGGCGACTTGAAAAATACCTAAACTGGAACAAATCTTCGAACAGTCGAGCGCTACGAGGCAAGTTCGTAATTTTACTCTTTTTACTTTTCTGTTCATTGTATAAAACAAATGGATTCCATTTGGCCGTGTGTCTGTTCAGTTATAGATCACAGAAGACGTCAAAATGTGGTAAGAACATCAGTGACACACTCGCCTGCGGCTCTTACCACATTTTGACGTCATCTGTGATCTATAACTGAACAGACACACGGCCAAATGGAATCTATTTGTTAAATAAATCCCGGGATTTATCGGCATATTGCCCTGTTGCCCTGGGCAATATACAAATAAATCCCTTCCATTTATAATGATCAATGAAAGCAAATCATACATTCCTTTGACATTATGAGAAAATGTTTCCCTTTAACACATATATAAAATTAATCAGTTCTGCAACAGCAACGGTAGTATCCCTTATAATATACTAAACAAAATATACAGTTTCTGATTGGTCAATGACGAATGCATAAATAGATTATAGAGTGCAAATTAGGTTATAAAGTGCAATTCGAAAGTTGCGCGAAAGTGAAAGTTGAAAGTCGCGCGCAGTGTACCGTGACGGCCTCACCAAAATGTTGTTGAGAATATTATAAACAAGAAATCATTTGAACTACTCGAGCATTTCGTGATTTATGGGCACTCCTGATGTTTTGAAAGTTCTCAAATTGCACTCGCCGCGATCGCAATCGCAACGATCGCAAGGATCGTAACGTTTTGGTTTCCATATGATCGCAAGAATCGCAGCGATCGTCGATCGCTGCGATCGTTGCAATTATATGGAAACCAGGCTTTAGCAAACAAACAATGTGCTATTGTTCTCCGTTTCTCACCTAAGTGACAACAAGTGGTTTGAATAAATTGTGACCCGTGAAACGCCCTTTCTCGATGCTGTGTGAAAACCTTGACAAAAACAAATGACCAATTATTGCCCTGTGAAAGACGACCTTTAAAGCCTGGTTTCCATATAATCGCAGCGATCGTTACGATCGACGATCGCCGCGATTCTTGCGACCCTTGCGATCATATGGAAACCAGATCGTTGCGATTATATAGAAACCAGGCTTTATATAAGCTATACCTAATAAATAATATCAAGAAATAAGTTAGATAAATCCCTCGAACGTCTGTATTAATCCATATACATCCCTCGGCTCTCGGGATGTATATGGCTTAATATCTCCGTTCTCGGTTTTTATCTCTTACATACAGTGCACACAGTGCAGTCTCTTAGTTTTACTTTTTCTCGGGCTGACGTCCTCGTTCCTCGCGACTCGACTGACTAAGCGAAAAATAAGGGAGTGCTTGCAGACTAAAAATTTTAAACCAGTTGTCCAATTTTTTTGCTGCCGCGTCCCCATTCGTCTCTCTTTCGGGTCTATCCCCCACGCGCGTCTTCCGCGTCTTGCCAAGAGAGACGACCGAGGCCAAGACTAGCCTGCATGACAAGCGCTTTATTCGCGCGACATACTTCGCTCGCCCCGCTTGGCTCATAAAGCGCCTGTCGTGCAGGCTAGGACGAGTCAGAATTTTTTATTTGATAACCCTCAGGTCGTCAGTAACACTTAGCCGCAGGCTACAAACCACTTGAAACACACTTTTCTTACGGAGAATCACATTCGGGCAGACATGGCTTGCAGCCAAGTAGCCCGACCAATTAAAATGTATTTTGTTTCGTCAACAGGAAAATCATTATCAGCAATCCAGTATGCTGCGCAAGATCCCCTGAAATTGTGAATTTATCCAGCTCTGTGATCAGCACAACCTCGTCAGGTCTTGTGAAGTGAAGCAAATGAAACGGCAAACTGATCCTTACGGCAGAAAAACAGAAGCAGAAGCAAATAAAATAATATAAAATAAAAGTGGAATATAATAGTGGCCATAGTTTCCCTGCCACGGCGATCCGTGGTGCCACAGTCAATGAATAATAATGTTGTATAGTTTTCCCTGACACCGCGGTCCACGGTGCCACAGTCGATGAATTAAAATAATAATGATGCATACATTTCTCTGCTTTCCCGGTCCCCGGTGTCGTAGAGGAGCGATTTTGGAATACCCGGCCACTAATTTACATATCCCAGAACGTTTGATAGAACGAAGCATATGAAAAAAAAAACCATAAGTGGGTTGAAACGTGCAAATGTCTCTTGTACGCTTCAAAACAAGCTTCTGATTATTCAATTTGCTAAGAAGTTGTTACAGCCACATTTAGAAAATCAAGATAAAAATATTAACCAATCAATTTGCTAGAACAACTTGCTTCCAATCTCCCTGGACCGAGGGGTTTCCAAATATGGTACTAAGCAAAAAATGAATATTCGGAAGCTGTGAATGTGCGTTACACGTTTCAACCCACTTATGAGTTTCTGATGAAACAAAAGGATCCATTCTTCTTCAATGAGATGCAAATAAGTGGCCGGGTATTGTACGGTTTTTCGCTTTAATATTTTTTATAAGCACAACCCCGTCCTGAGTTTAGCGCTTGTATTTTAGGCCCCGAATAAACGCCCCGGGGGTTTATTCGAGGTACCGGCGTTTATTTGAATTCGGTATTGTATAACTGATCGATTGTTACCATGAAATAATGTAGTTAATTAGGTCATATAAACTGCAGCGGCCATTCCACCTAACGATACGTTGCATATGCTTTGAATTAGTCAAAATACTTTATTGGTTATGTTAACGTAACAGCCGCGTTCAACCTCCATTTTGACATAAATGAAATAAAAAACGTAACAATAGTCACTCTGCGATGTCTATTTTTTTTATCAGTCGATAAATAATGATGTATAGTTTTTCGCAGCCAATATCATAAACTCGCAATATTAAAGGCCGGCACACACTAGGGGACATGTTGCGGGGACATGTTGCAGCGACAGTTTTCCTCGTGTGACATCCCTGTTTTTGCAAAACAGTTAAGTTGCGGGGACACAATTTTGTCCCCGCAACATGTTGCACGAAATTCAGCTGGTTTGAATTCGTGCGTCATGACGCGGGGACAAAATGACCCCTATTTCGATGTTGCATCGTGTGCACTGCTCTTGCAAACTGTCCCCTCTACAAAATAAGTGTAGTAGGCTCCTTTTTCTTCTCTTCTTTTCAGCCACTTGCGTATCCATAGTTTTCGGTCAACATAATTACACATTTCTTCATCTAGTAATATCATTGACAGTAATAGAGTCCGCCATCTTTCTTTGCTCCTATACTAGTTTCCACGCGCCCTTAGTGATTTCTGTGATTTTTATACCTCAATCCGCTTTGTGTGCACCAGCTTGCGTACTGTCCCTGCAACATGCGCCAGTATGCTGTGCACACGAAGGGGCTTGTCCCCGCTTCATGTCCCCGCAACATGTCCCCTAGTGTGTGCCGGCCTTAAAGGTTGTTATTGATTAATTGAGTCAAGAGCCTATTACAGGCTCCTGATTGAGTACACATTTTATTGTTATTCTACCCATTATTCTCGAAAGGTGTTTCCACGGCGGCTAAACTGTACAATACCCGGCCACTTATTTGCATCTCGCTGAAGAAGAATGGATCCTTTTGTTTTCATATGCCTCGTTCTATAAAACGTTTTGAGATATGTAAATAAGTGGCCGGGTATTCTAAAATCGCTCTTCTACGGGTAGTTTCTTGGTGTTGCGGATGGTGTGATCACCAAATGACGTAAAACAAAAGATTCAAAAGACACTGAACAATACCCACACCACAACACAAAAGCTAACCAACAATGGTTTCCGCAACACCAAGAAACACCCCCTCTACGACACCGGGGACCGGGAAAGCAGAGAAATGTATGTATCATTATTATTTAAATTCATCGACTGTGACACCGTGGATCGCGGTGGCAGGAAAACTAATACATTATTATTCATCGACTGTGGCACCGCGGACCGCGGTGGCAGGGAAAACTGTACATAAAAAAGTAGATATTGTACAGTGACTATTGTTACGGGTTTTTTTTATTTATATCAAAATGGAAGTTGAACGTGCCTGTTACGTTAACATAACCAATAAAGTATTTTGACTAAAACAGCAGATGGAACGTATCGTTAGGTGGAATGGCCGCTGCAGTTATCAGGGGCGTAGCCAGACCTTTTTTCCGTTTAAGCCCGAGATATTATATTTGGGATATAAAATAGGAGCCTCTGGCATGCCCCCAGATCACTCCCCAACCCCCCAGGAAATTTTGAATTCTAGAGGCTCGGAAATGCTATTTTCAGCATTCTCCACGATATATTTCGTCCAAAAATCGATCTTTATTCAGTGAAAAATGATAGGTATTTTAGTGCTTATGCAATATGTTAGACTTGCCGCAAGTCGACTGCGAAACCCCCGATGTCGTTCTCCGCCCGACCGCCCGAAAAACAAAAAAACGAAAAACGGACTTATTTCAAACTAGGTAAATTTTTATTTTCCTCTGTCTGAGATTATGTTAATGATTCTGGGACAAAGGAAAATAAAAATTAACCTGGTTTGAAATAATTTTTAACGTAAAATATTTTAACCTACAACATATATAATCTGGCCTTAGTACACTAAACCACGTTTTACAAAAGCTCGACGTACGTGTATGCAGAGAGGAATATCGGCGCAAGGACGAAATATGGTAAGGAATTAATCATCGATTGCAATACGTGAAGAATTGCTCTGGCGGCGCACCATCTTGTAATGGCGTAGAAATCGTGCGCGCGCAATGTTCAGTTTTATGTTTTACGTTTTATTATTTTTATTATGATGTACAGGGAAAATTGAGTATATCAACTTTTGAACTACAGATGGTCATACTAGTTTTACCGCTGACAGTCAAAAACCAAATCCCTTGCTACTGGACCAAAAAAAATCACGGCAATTCCTGTTAAGCCCGGGCTTAAAGGCTGGCTACGCGCCTGGTTATACAATACCGAATTAAAAAAAAAACCGGTACCTCGAATAAACCCCCGGGATGTTTATTCGGGGCCTGAAATACGGGAGCTAAACTCAGTAGGGGGAGCGCTTATAAGAAAGGGGGCGCTAATTAACAAAAAGACCTCGAGGGGGGGGGGGGGGGGGGTCGCTTATCATCAAAACGGCACGCAAGGGGGAGAGGGCGGTGCTAATTGAAAGGAGGTTGATTGCATCATTGGAGTATCGCAATCAATTTGTTTACATCCCGTGCATTGAAAGGGTATTTTGGCTGTTTACCTGCCTTTCAAAAGCCCCAAGTATTGCCATATAGTACGTAGGTAAACATTATTTAGGCAGGGTGGTCCACTCAGCTGATGGGCTGTGTTATGTTGATCGCTCGATCGCTACTGCCTCGTGCCCAGTCGCTCGCATTTCTAAGACTTCAAAGTTAAGTGGAGCGGGGCGCGGGGTAGGACGGGAAAGGGAGAAAAAAAATCGCGTTCGTTCCCAAGCTCCGCCCGCTCGCTTTCACAGTAATTCCCAAGTTCCTGATTTAATTCCTGCTTTTACATTAAGAGTCTGTGGAGGAGGTAGCGATCGCTATTTTCATGCCCGGCATGATAGATTTAGTTACAACTACAGTTCCTGCTCGGCTATTCTCGACAGAAAACTATGAAAAGACGAACTGCTTGTAGTCTGGCATTTGTCTTATGGTGACAAAATGGAAGCTTAGTACCGGGAGTTCTTCGCGAAAATTGTTTCGGCGACGGACCTTGGCAATTTCTAAACTTCGTGAAGATAAGAGCAACGCAAGGAAATTCTTGTTACTTCTCACTTCTTAATAAGTGAACTTTGGGCTTTTCCGATTTCTTACGTTAATGACAACCATGTAGATTTAGTTCTTAGATTATGTTTGTTTATTTACATGCCTGCATGTTTATTTTACAAAGCTATGCCATTGTATTCAAAGGAACTCGACGAGCTATTAGGCTAGTCCCTGCGGCTTGTTTATACTTCCTTCAACAGAAACTATTCTAAGTTAGAGTTTCATTTATATATTTTTTTAAAATTGAACCAATAAAAATAACAGTACTCGTGTACAAAAACCTTTATTTAAAAAAGGCATATTAATACAGCACTTAACTACAAAATACAGAAGAAGCTGATCAATAATGGCAATAGGACTGAGTGGAGTCCAATTCGGTCTGTAATCATGCATACGAGTGATAAACGCTGGAGTCCAATTTGTTAATTACGAGTATGATTACAGACAGAATTGGACGACACGAAGTCCTGATATTAATCATAATCATTACCTGCATTACAATCTCCGAGAACATGAAAAACAAAATAGGAAGAAATTCAAAAGAATAACTTGAAGGGTTTTAATCAATCGAAAGTGTCAGTGTAGCTGTTGCCATAGTGATGGTTTTAAATGGTGTGATTGATTTGTTTGCCCTAAAAGCCAAACCCGCGATATAAAAGGCGGCTGGACTGTCCAACTCATGCAAATGAGGAAAATCTATTGTTCTTGCTCATTTGTATTAGATCCGGCGTGGGGCTTTGCCCTTTTGTACCGCAGGTTCGCCTTTAAGCTTTAAATGTGATTGGCTCATAAAACTGTCCGATTACAACCTTGCAAGTAAATTAGAGGAAAATACAGAGGTTTATGAACTAATCACATTTGAGGATATTGTAATAAGTATAATTAATATTTTTTTATAATTCGATTTATGTATATTTATTAAATTTAAGGGAAAACGGTATATATAAAGCAGATTGTCCATAGGATTTTCTAAGGTGCGCACTTTCATTTGAAATTTGGAGTCATATACGCAACCTAAATAAAATGATCGGAAAATGCTTTGAAAAGTAAATGAAACTTTCCATCTAAATATCAAAAAGTGCTTCATCAAAAATCTTAATTCCTGGAAGCTGTTTGGGGGTGTAAATGCTTACATTCATTCGCCCAACTTCCATCATCGGTGGCTCAGGGATCAAGAACTTCCAATAAGATAGTTCGCTAAGTTTTCCAGTTCTTGAAATGGTAGGAGTCTTGCTACGTGAACTCCTTGTTGTAGAACGAGATCCCGTTTTTGTTTTACTGAAACAGTTGGGATCTGGTCTGTCACAAGAATATTTTTTCTGGTGTTTGTTTTCAGGCTTAGAACTCTGAAGTAGCGTAGAGATCTTAACTCGCCTTGAGCTTGAAGAAAGCGACCTTTTAGCTTCTTCGTCTGAACCGGCTTCTATCTCGCGCGAAGCTTCGTTTTTTGATTCCATCAAATACCTTGATATACTAGATTTCCGTGAACAAGACCGCGATGAGAACGGCGTTTCCATCCGAACTGGCGTCTCCAAGCGCGAACCATCTCTCGGGAAACGATCACCGTACGTTGAAGCGTATAAGCGCGCTTTCTCGTCACTGCACCGACTGTTCGGACGTGTCTTCAAACCTGTTATGCTGGGTGTTGGTAAAACCGTTGAAGGTCTTCTTCGTTGGAGCGGGTCACACTCTCTGTACACCGTGAACGGCGTTTTTACGTCTCTTTCGGTCTCTTGCGGTACGCATAAAACATACGGTGAAACGCAGATGTCCGGGAAGTTTCGGGTGTGCTCATCGATAACGAATTGTTGCATTTGCGTTCTGGTGCAATCAGTACACAAATTTGGGCCAAGAACATCGCAGAACTGTTTAGAAAACTCGTCTTTATCCATATGCGCTAAGCGATTAGAGTATTGTGATCCAGGAGTGAAACTCATTAAAGATTTACTTCGAAAGTTCTTGCCATCGTCATGTGTCAGGTGCCTTTGTGATATCGGGCTTCCGCGCTGAGCTTTCTTTTCGTTTTCTATCCAGTTCTGTTGCTTTACCTCGCGTATTAAACGTTCTCTCGTCGATTTTTCCAGTTCGGTTTCTTCGACAAAAACATAAGTGTAATCTAAATTATCGCTTTTCTTAGTTGAAAGTCTCGAGTCCAGTACGCTTGTGTTTGATGACCTTGTTAGAATCCGTGGAGGTTTTTCTACAGCTGAACGAACCGTGAATCGAGAGCATTGAAGTTTTTCATAATCAGCGAAAAAGGATTGCGTAGATTTAGTTTCACCTTTTTTATCCCCAAGCTTGGAAAAAGCTTTTAAATCCGATAATTTCTTGTCTGTTTTGACCTTCTTTTGTTTTCTTGCAAAGTTCTTGTTGACCTGGGCAGAAAACCATCGAATTCCATGTGGCGCAGAAGACGTTCTTCCTTCGCCCACAGCCATCACTACGAATCTTTGTTGATCACACTGTTCATATTGATAACTGATCGTTTTTGATGTCCACTTCACCAATTCAAATATTTACATTTTGCACGGGTTCTGAACTGTACAAACCGCGGACTGATCCATGCCGAGTTAAGTAATCATTCAAATGTAATTAAAGCAGTATCTTGTCGGCCAAGCGGCGACATAAGAAAGATACCGAATACAAAAGCTTAAGTCCCTTAATAACAGCTGTTTTACTATAACTTTTTATTGATTTGCATTTTGCCGGTACGTTTTGTAATGACAACAAAGCCTTTACATGTATCTATAAACCCCTTGGGGAGGAGTTCAACTAATAAAGGGTTGTGCAGTCTTGTGGTTTCTATGGTAACCTCTCTGAATTGTGCACTGGTCTCCTGCGTGTTTGTTTTAAAGGGTACTTAATTGTTTATTTATACCATCTAGTATTTATAACACTGAAAGTCAACGATGTGCATGTGAATGTATAAAGTACTTGTAAAAAGCTAGAAGGTCTAGGTCAAAAGATTACATTCACTCGGTTGTTAAATTAATGAACTGTAATAAGGTCTTATTTTAATGTTATTAAATTGAACCAGCAATTAGAGATGTTGGTTTGTTCGTTTCAATTGATTTTGTTGTTATGGAGCCTAAACTAAGCCCTGAGGTCATGATAGGTTGTTCATTGCGGGAGTTAGTTTCGACATGAAGATCAAGTGGGATTTTACTTAAGCTGTTAATAAACAAGTTATCATTTGAAAATGTGCAACAAAAAGAATAACGCGGAGATTTTGTTAACGCCTCAGTTTCCACTTCACAATCTCTCCTTATACAAGCTCGAAAAATGATTATTTGATGAAATCAACCGAGGAATATTTGAAATTTCCTTAAGGAGTTTTCGGTGGACGCTAACGCGTTGAAATTTCTTTCTCTACTTTCGTGTTTTGTCCATTGACAAGACAAAACTCCACAGGCGAAGAACATGCTGACAGTGCTGTGGCCTGCACAGGGGAGATCAGGCGGCCTGCACAGGGGAGATCAGGCTCACGAACTGACCACTTGATCGCAAAATATAAGGATTTGTATGGAACGAACGAAACGAAAAATAACTTTTAACAGCCATTAAACTTTACATACCACATAAAATGTTGTCCTTGTGTTGTTTCTTGACTGCCATGGAGCCTCTAAGCCGCATTTTAGCCCGTTTTTTTTTTTAATTTTTAGTTCTCTTTTACTTAAAATAAGTGCGACACTTTAAAGCAAGAGAGAGCTAAAAATTAAAAACAGGTTAAAATGCGGCTTGGAAGCTTTTTGTCATTTTTCGTTCGCTTACTCAATCAACGGTAATGTTACCAGTCATCGAAAACTTTTTCTACCAGAAAAAGAAAAATACAACTCTCTCTTAACGACCACTCTCTTAAGCGACCGCTTCCAGTAAGCGACCACTTTGTAAATAACCAGGGTTTTCTGAACAGTTTTTGTAAAGTAGCGGACATATTTCTGAAAGCACCGGACGTGGAATGGTGCTTTGGTACTTTGGTATCAAAGTACCGGACGTGGAATGGAAAACGACCGGACGAAACGTCCGACCTCCGGCCTCAAACGAAAACCCTGAATAACCGTTTTGTTTCTCAGTCAAATACTGTTTGTCTTAAATTTTTCTCTCGAAGCGACCCACCTCCCTTAAGCGACCACCTCCCTTAAGCGACCACTTTTTCCTGCACCGTGGGTGGTCGCTTAATGAAGAGAGAGTTGACTGTATCTAGAATCGAACCCGGAACTTCTTGCATGCCAACATCCCCCTTTCACCACTACACTGCCACACCACTACGTTGATCCAGTAAACCCACGAAAAATTAAATTATAAGCGTGAATCCAGCTTAGGTCTAATAAGCGCATTATCTAGACCCAAATTTTATATGATAACGATAGCCTACTTTCGTCCTTATCCATACAAACTGGAGCAGAAAAGGCATCGAGCATTACAAAAAGGCCTTGTATGAGAACTTTCTCTGCTCTGAAAGCGCGCTTAGGCCTGGAAACGAGATTGGCATTGTTTCTATCAAGAGAACGCGGATGTAAGGGATCGGTAACTTGGCCAGTTTTATGGTAATATTGAAATATCTCCCAGCGGTGTGTCGGTACGGACGTCTTGACATCCTGATTTTTGTGATAGATTTCAGGTGAGTCTAAACGTGTAAAATTTTAGATTTACGGTTGCACTAGATCAAGAGCGCCAGGCCAGCCAACTTAGGTATTGCAGGCATCGACAAAAAGGTCAGCATTCGTGTGCGTTGATTAGAGATCTGACATCTGAAAAGTGGTCATTAAAAATCGATCCTCAGACTCGAATATCAGGAGCAGGATGTTGATCTATCAGATCATAGAATATTTTATTTATCTAGGGGAGACTCTGGACTTCCTAACTTGCACAGAAAACCAAAAATAAAACATCTGGAGTTTTCTTGTGATGTGCTACGCCACAGAAACTCGAGCAGTTTATGGCAACTTTATTAATACGTTATTTCAACTCAAAGATATCAGGTGTAATACAACATGAATATATACAAATCAATAAAAGTGCAGTTCATAATTTTCCAATTTAAGTTATGGTCAAGTGTGCAATCTATTTTTTTGTTTTCTTACCACAAAGTTGGCCTGTTTGAGCCAAACTATGGGACAACCAGCGCGCGGCCAAAATATGCAAATTAGGACTTGTGGCATCAACAGTTGTGTAGCCAACATGGTAGTCAAAATTCATCGTCGGAGGACATTTCCAACTGAGCAAAACTGCAAAAATATAGCTAAAAAGTGGTTTGTTTACGAGAAATACTGAAGTGTCTAAAAGCAACACCGCAGTTTTGGACAACTGATGACGTCACCATATTATTTGCTTCTGCTTCTGTTTTTCTGCCGTAAGGACCAGTTTGCCGTTTCTTTTGTTTCACTTCCGAGTATTACTGATCTAGGTTTGGAAACCCAGATCCAGCCATTCTCAATGGTTTGTTGCAGTGATCGTGCATTCTATGTTTCTTTTTATACCAGTTCCAGGCTCCAGGACACAAAAAGTTCATTTTTCACCAACTTCGGACGTCCAAAAAAAATACTTTTCTTTGCTTGACCATAACTTAAATTGAAAAATTATCAATCAGTGGAACATGGACTTCAATTTTTTAGTATAAAAAATGGGTCGAAAATTTCATTTAATAGGCACTTTAATAGAAAAGTACCTTTTCCTGGTCCATTCCGGCCTACAATTTATTTATTTTAAAAATAGCAACAACTATGAAACCTTCAATGAACTTAAATTATAAGCTTAAATAATAAATGGCTTACTATAAAGTTAAATAAGGCATTTAGAAAATGCAGTAAAAAGGAAAAGTAACATCCCTAGAACGACTAGAATCCATAGTTTACGTTATTTGGGCTCGTCACGCAATCTTTCCTAAGGTCTCAAATACTTGTAGATATGAGAGATAATATTTTCTTTATTAGACAAATTAGTATACAGCTATTTCAATTAACGTTGTCGGATGAAAGCTTAAAGCCAAGACTGCAAGGTAGTATGGGTTAGGGTTAATAGCCATTGCATAAAAATCCCATACTACCTTGCGGTCTTGACTTTTCGCCTTTTTCATCCGACAAGGTTAATCGAAATTGCTGTATACAGAAGCTCGTAACATATGTGATAAGCTTCTGGTATATGTTAATAGCCCGTTACATGTCAAATTCTTGAAACTGCTGTTTACAAATGAAAGACGCTCCAAGAAGATACCCCTGGAGTAAAAAAAAAAAAAAAAACAGGAGTGTCTGTATTTCATCATAGAATTCTACCCCAATATAGGGATCAATTGAAACCATTATTGGCTTTTTTCCTGTCAAAACACGCGTTGTCTCCTCGTATCAGTCGTATTCTTTTGATTTGTAGTTAACTTCTCATCTCGTATCTGATTGGTAGCCTGGTCTAGTTACAGAATTAAGTTGCTATTTTGAATTACTTGTTGTACTTTGTCTACTTTCCATAGCCAAGTTGTCGAAATCAAGTGTTACAGATCTCAAGTGGCCACAACACTTTGTACGGGTGAAGAGCTTGACAAAAGCTTTCCTGAAATTCTCAAATCGCCACGCGTAAACAAATGGGTTTACTCCTGAATTGGCCAAAACAAAAATAAAGGGAAGATCTCTCGACCAATGAATCAAGTTACAGCTGCATGTTGTGCAAAGATTGATGATGTAGATACAAATACACGAAGGAAGATAGCATGCCAAAAATAAGGCTAGCATAATCATGAAGGTTTTGGTAACTTTCTGTTCCCATCGTACAGCTTGCCTCTTGGCTTGGTTGTCAGAAGAAGTTGGGTCCAACGAATCCCACTCTTTAACTTGATTCTTAAACACGCGAAATATCTTCAAATAAGTCAGTAACATAACCAGAAATGTCGCGACAACGACTGTGTGAACGAAGACAAACGAGTACGTTAGGTACCCAGTCACAACGTATATCCAAGGAAAGCTAAGCGAGAAGACCCAGATGCCTGCAGCCACAAAACCAGCCCGCTTGGGATTCAGTTTTGTTCTGTAGGACAGTGGAGACGTTATCGCCCAAAATCGATCCATCGTCAAAGCTGCCAGACTGAGTACTGAAGCTGTGCACGAAACAAAGTAAGGAATGTGGATATAAACAAGATCGGTTGGGTATTTTTTCGCTACTGCTTCGCTCACGTGAAAAGCTACCGCCAATGGATCGACCACGAATCCCACCACAAGATCAGCGATGGCTAAGTTGGCCACGAAGTAGTTGAACGGCGATTTGAGATCCTTGTTTGGGTCGATGAAGATGGCCAACACAACGAGAATGTTCCCTGTTATGGTAATCAAGGACATCGCGACAGACACTGTCGCCGTCGTAACAGAAATATAACTCGGTGGAAAGGGCACATCGTTGCAAGGATATTCACCGAACAAAGACATCGCTACTGCAGTCGACTATAAGAAACGTGTACTGAAATAGAGCTTAAAATATTTAATATGCCGAACTGCTTCGAATTTCTTTTCTGCCAGTCGTGCTACTTCCTGTCACGTCCGCATTATTTATATTGCTCATGCGTGGTTATACTTTCGAAAGCTACTAGGGGGGTTTTGAAATTCAAATCTCCACCAACAGTTGCGTTATTCCCTGCCGTCAATCATAATTAATACGAAAGCCAACGGACCATGTAAAAAAGAAACAAACAAAACGGATCGAAATCTACCAATCATAATGCACTGACGTGACCTTTTCACCTCATTGAAGTGAAGATCTGTTTACTGAGAGGTAAGCTAAGATGATTGACGGCAGTGTAAAACGCAACTGTTGGTGGAAATTTGAATTTCAAATTCCGCATGTTATTGAAAGGCGCAAGACGTTGCTTACTGCCGTCGACGATGAAAATTGGGTATAATGAAACAGAGCTTAAAATAGTGTTTATTAAACTGCTCTTCACGTTTAGCAAATGTTACTTCCTGGTTGAATCAGTCAGTCGATTATTCCGGGGTTACAAAATGATCAGGAAGTACTTGATCTTTTGCTCAAACGAGAGGAAACTAGGGCAGTGTTGTTCAAAGCGCGGTACTAAAGCTTCCGAGCTCAAGCGTTGCTGGACAATGCCTTCAAATATCAACCCAATTGGCAGACTCTGGAAAAAAATCCTTTATGCTTACAATGTATGATATGCTGAAACAATATAGTAATAGTTTTCACTCCGACTTCCAAGCTATGATTGATGCTAACGGGGATGAACTAAGAACTAAACAGTACCGATCCAAAGTAATTGAAAACTTTAAACATGACTTAAAAATTCATCAATATGAGATGATCAAATGTAACAAGAAACTTGCATTTTACTCTATATTCAAGTCATTCAAAACAGATGTAATTACCTCTAACTCACTAGAACTCATTACAAACCAGAAACATCGGCGGGCAGTAGCAAAACTTAGGCCCAGTTCAAACGTCGAACTTCAAATGTGCCGAATCTAATGCAAATGAGCAAGAACAATAGATTTTGCTCATTTGCATTAGATTCGGCACATGTGAAGTTCGACGTTTGAACTGGGCCTTAGGGCAGGTAATCATAACCTAAGAATTGAAACTGGAAGACATTCCATCCCTAAACTCCCTGAGCATCTGAGAATCTGTCAATACTGCAGCTCAAATGAAGTTGAAAACGAAGCACGAAGCACGAAGCACACTTCATCTTATTTTGCGATAAATATGACACAATTAGAAATTCTCTGGTGGAAGATATCATTAGCAAATATCCCGAATTCGATTATTTAAATGCTAATAACAAAATTGTTTTTCTCTTTAATAGCACCGATGCTTTCATTTGTAAAAGATTAGGTCACTTCATTTACGAAGCTCAGTTTTTCATTAAGAAATGAACCATTACTGTAGTTACAAGCATTGTAAATTAACCGATTTTGCTACTTTAATTTTATACTTTTTTTTTGTTTGTTTGTTTTTGTTTTTATATGCAATACCATTTGTAATTGGGAATGCAAATAAACTGTTGTTGTTGTTGTTGTTGTTGTTGCATCAATTTTGATTAAATAATAAATCAATTGATGTTTTTCCAAAGTTTGTCTTCGCATGTAACTTACAATAAGCTTTTAAAAACACTTCTACCAAAATAAATTAAATCCTCGGTTGAGTTTTAATCCTGGGTTACCGTTAACAACCGGCTTTCGAACAACCCGCGGGCCCTGTTCTTTATCTTTTGATTTTTAACATGGCGGTTCATTGTACTCTGTAATATGAACAATTTGTTTAGAAGTGCATGCATACGGGATGAAAATACATTTACCTTTTGAGTCAACGCGCCTCATACTGAGCATTTTATACAGAAAACAGGGCCACTTTGTAGCCACTTTGAACTCACTTTGAAAGACTGTACATGTGTATTTCTAAAGTGGCTCGACCTATCGTCCGTAAAACCAAAAGAAGTTCAATTCTAGGTCTATGATCAGTAACTTATACAACGAGGAAGGTATATACTGATTTTAGTCGCTTGCTGGCTTGTCAGCCGGTTTAACCACAGGGCCCAGAGAAGTTCTATTTGATCGTACAAGACGCTATTTTCTTCGAATCGTCGCCGTCTTGAAAGTTAAACTTATCGCGTTACACAAAATATGTAGGCCAAATTACTACGGGCGAGGCACGAAGTCCCGAGAGAAAAGCCGGCGACGATTCAAAGAAAATAGCGTCGTGTACGATCAAATAGAGCTTCTCTGGACCCTCAGCCTGCGGGACGAATACAACCGTTTCTCGTCGCTCCCAGCCGCTAGGGGAGTTCGCGCGAGAGAGCGTCTGCGGTTTACTTTGAGAAATTTCATACTGATGACGTAAATCTGACCCGAATCAAAACAAGAGCGCTGACTGGTCAACTTGATAATTTTACACGACTATGGCTACTGGACCTCGTGACGTTACGAGATTTTTGTTGGTTCGGCAGCTCGTCAGTCAACTCGACGGGCGAGGTGCTGAACAATTTAGTTAGTACTCCGTCCAAACTGGCCTTGTGTTCTGAAGTTAAGTCTAGTGATATTAATTAAGGAATGTATCGATTTCTCGTTGGAGCTCATCTTTACGATGGCAAATAAGAGCCGTTGAAAGTATCCGGCTTCTTTTTTGAGTATTTGACATGTAATAACTGTCAGCTACGTGATCTTCGATTGAAAAAGACACGTTATAACTGTCAGCTACGTGATCTTCGATTGAAAAAGACACGTTATAACTGTCAGCTACGTGATCTTCGATTGAAAAAACTGGGATCACTTTTACATGCATGACTACTCCAAATGAAATGTGGAAGCACCCACTAATGAGCGGTATTGAAAACAAACTGAAAACAAATGGGAGTAAGAAACTAAAAGTCTCTATAAAAGAAAGCCGCGTTAGCCTGAGAAAACAGACGTCGCTTCGCGGCGCCACCACTGGGGCCCCTGCAAAGCCGCGTCATCCCTTGATTTGGAGAAAAATTGAAAACGCAAGAAATAAAACCAACAATTCTATTAAACAAGCCAAACGCAAATATTTTACAGACAATTGACGCGAACAAATGCAATGAACTTGAATCTCGTCAAAATAAATCAACCAGTGTCTCGAGTATTAACTCTTTTAAGAGTGGGGTTTGTCAGCTGACACATCAAGAACTTGTAAGAACTTGACCGCGACCAGAGCACATAAGCCTCGAAGAGAGGGACTGCTCTTATTTTGGTAAAAGTAAATGTAAATTCAGGAAATCAAGTCCAAACCTCGCGTGATGCTAAGATCAGCAGAGGCGTTTAATAATCATTTTACCAATAATGGCCAGTCACTAGCTGGTGAAATTCCCACCGTAGGCACTGATCCATTTTACGAAGTATTTTCCCATCGGCATACGGGAAAAATTTTGTCGGGGGGGGGGGGGGGGGGTGAAGTGAATCTAGTGACGTCATGTTTTTCGTCATGATGATGATTCTAGGACTTCTAGCACTCACTGACATTTTACTTTTCTACCGCTGTGAACGATCCGAGTATGAGATTCTACATCTCGCATTCTTCGCACTTCACATATTACCGATAAAATCTTTTACGAGACTTCGACGAAGACATACTTTAATCGATCAGATACCAACCACACATAAAGATGATCGCCATTTGTTATACTTAGTTTCAGTTCCTGTGCGGTCTACGTTATCATTCCCACCCTTGGCGTACCGTCTGGCGGACCACAGCGCAAATTTAATGGAGCTATTACATGAATGACATGATCGATGTAGTATAGAGCTCGGTTAGAAAGTTAAGTGAGTAATGTGAGTTACGAAATCAAAAAACAAAAATAAATTATGATATTGAATCGATCACAAAATAATTCAGTAACTTTACTGTCTGTGGTGCCCGAATAGTCGACCAGCTTTGCCCGAATAATACCATATTTTTTTTACGACTGGAGGGCTCCCCCCCCCCCCAGCCCCTCCCCCTCGTACGCCTATGTATTTCCCTTCGACATGATTGAAGTTCAAAAAGTCATCAAATTGGTTAAAGGTATTGATGGAGGCAAGGCAACAGTCCCAGTTGACAAAATTCCTTGTAAGCTCTTATAAACTGTGAAATGACGCGCCTTCTTTAACGCGTATTTTTAATCAATCAATAGTAACTGGTATCTAGCTATCCATCAGATTGGAAGCTGGCCCAAACTTTCACCGATCTATAAGAATGGCTCAAAGTCTGACCGGCTTAATAACTATCGGCCTGTGGCCTGTATCTGTTATTATGTCATACTTATTGAGATTTTCTATTGAAATTTGGCGTGTGAAAACCCCGTTCGGGGTTCGCAGCCAATCAGAATGGCTAAACGACTTTCTCACACGTGAAAAAAGAGTTTCGTCCAATCATAAATCTCAGTATGTATAAAATAAACAAATTACAGCAAGGGTAGTACTTTGTTCGGCATTTACGCACTCGTTGGATCTCACTCGCTCGTTCGATTTCTGATACGAACCAACTCGTGCGTAAATACCGTACACCCGCACTACCCATGAAGTAATCTATATTTCCTGCCGTGGCAAAAATTTTCGAAAAAATTATCCATGATCAATTCTCTAATTATTTAAACGCACATCATCCATTGTCCAGCTGTCAGTCAGGCTTTCGCTCTCTACTCAGTACTCTCACGACTCCCCTGGAGACTAATGTTATAATAATTGGTCTGTCAATATTGACAACGGTCTTCTTAATGGCGTTATATTTATTGACCTAAATAATGCCTTTGACACTATAAATTAAAAAAAATTATTGTGCAAAAGCTGGTTAAATATGGGGTTGATCAAAACGCCCTGAAAATTAATGGTTTGAGTCTTATCTAAGTACAATCATACGTAAAAATGCAATATAAATAGCCACCTGTCAAATGTAAGCACTTTAAACTGTGGAGTACCGTAAGGGTCAATAATTGGTCCACTACTTTTTTAAAATTATATAATGACCTACCAAATTGCCTGAGCCTTGGCTCCCCTAGAATGTATACTGACCACACTAATGTTACTTTTGCTGGATCTAGTCTGATTGATCTTGAAACTCAAGGTTCAAAGCTAATAAGTTTCAATATTTCTAAAACTAAGTTTATGATCAACAGCCCACGTCAGAAATTACAGTCTGTTAATGACTATGCAATTAACAACGAGTCAAAATCAGAGTCAGGCCATTTATCTCCATACACGCTGCATTATTAAAATGCCAGTATACAAAGGCATTATTGAGCCACACTTTGATTACTGCAGTGTTGTTTCGGATGTCCTGTCTCAACAGCTGAGCGGGAAACTTCACAATCTACAAAACCGCGCTGCAAGAGTTATTACCCGATAAAGCTATGACACGAGCTTTAGCTATCTTCTTGACCCGCTTGGCTGGAACACCTTATCTGTTAGAAGGCGAAGCAAAAGGCAGTCATAATGTACAAATGCATACGGGAAACAAGCTTGCTCCAGGTTATCTATGCAATATGATTACTCCCAAAATTACTTCTTATAAGCTTTGTAATGCCAATCAAAAAATAGTGATACCAAGGCCAAGAACTGACTACCTAAGGCATAGCCCGAGCTATAGTGGTGATTTCCTCTGGAATAATCTCCCATATAGAATATTAATTACTAAAAGTTATCATTCTTGTCAATACTGATATTTTACCATGTATAAATAAAGTTTTATATTTACATTTACATTATTTGAAGATAGGGGTTTTATTGTCAAACTTCATCTTCAATAGTGTTCCGCCCAGATTCTAAAAATAGAGTTGGTGCGCAGCATCAAGGGATTGAAATGCGTACAAACATTCAAGAACTATGCAGGTAGCTACGAAAAAACAGGTGCTACGAAGCACTGTTCTTGGGTACAACTCGACAATTATCCACAACATGTTCAGGAATCGCAAAAACTGGTGTTTCCGAGGCAGCCATTTTGAAATATTTGTCCGCATTTCGATCCCACAATGCAATGCTGCCAAATATGACGTCATCTGGGTGGAACGCTATTAAAAAATATCAGCTTCAATACAACATGCACTATATAACAGAGAAAGACAGTATGCACTAAAACCAGGAACACTTGGGCAGCCCAGAACAGCCTTAGAGAGGTCTTTTGAAAGCTAAGCTTTGGCCAACTGGAGTTGGCAATTACACGACTACCCTTGACAGCTTCATTTCACAAAAGAGAAAATAAACTGTCTGTAATATTAAAAGTGAATGATGTACAAACTGATGCACTTATTGGACTTAACTCGCTTTATTTTGTTAACATTTTCGTTCTGAACACTTGCCGGTTTCTGTTCAATTGATATATTTTGGTTGTGTTACATACTTGTATGCTATAAATAAGCATTTTTACTGAAATACAATGTTTTACTGCCCCCCCCCTCCCCTAAACAATGGTGTCATATTACACCCCTACCTCCCCATAATGGCCACCTCTCTACAACGGCCACTAAACCTCTGCCCCCAAGGTGGCCATTTTGGAGAGGTTTGACTGCAATTGTATTAGCATTGCTGTATAGTTGTTATTTTAGTTATTCTTTTTTTACTTTTAGAGACACTGCTGGATGTTAGCTAAGTGTACTGACCATGGATTGAGTGATTGATTGATGTATTTTTATGAATTGATACAGTGTATAAATAAGGCAGATAATGATGATTCTTCTCGTGGCTTCTGCACTCCGAAGATAGCAGGTACCCCACCCCCCTCCCCCCTTCTACCTCCCCTCCCCTGCTTCTACCCCCCTCCCACCCCCTTTCTACAAGCCCCACCAAATGCACGATCACACGAGCAAAGAGTATGGAATTGAGACGATCTTTGGATTACAGTACTTTCTTTGCAAGTTCAAGTTCCTAGTTTGAATTACTTGTTGTACTTTCCATACCCAAATTGCTGAAGTCAAGTGTTGCTCATCTCGGCGAGTGGCCGCAGCACTTTATACGGGTGAAGATCTTGACAATAGCTTTCCTGAAATTCTCAAATCGCCACGCATAAACAAACGGGTTTACTCCTGAACTGGCCAAAATCAAAAGAAAATGCACATCCCTGGCCCAATGAATCAAGTTACAGCTGCATGTTTCGCACAGATTGGTGACGTAGATGCAAATGCACGACGGAAGATAGCATGCCAAAAATAAGGCTAGCATAATCATGAAGGTTTTGGTAACTTTCTGTTCCCATAGTACAGCTTGCCTCTTGGCTTGGTTGTCAGAAGTAGTGTGATCCAACGAGTCCCACTGTTTAACTTGATTCTGAAAAACGCGAAATATCTTCAAGTAAGTCAGTAACATAACCAGAAATGTGGCGATAATGACTGTGTGAGCGAACACAAAAGCATACGTGAGGTAACCGGTCGCAAGATATACGAAAGGAAAGCTCAGCGAGAAGGCCCAAATGCCTACAGCAACAAAACCAGCTCGCTTAGGATTCGGTTTTATTCTGTAGGGCAGTGGAGACGTTATCGCCCAAAATCTATCCATCGTCAAAGCAGCGAGACTGAGTACTGAAGCTGTGCAGGTAATGAAGTACGGAATGTGGATGTACACAAGATCGGCTGGGTATTTTTTCGCAACTCCTTCGCTCACGTGAAACGCTACCGACATTGGGTCGACCACGAATCCCACCACAAGATCAGCGATGGCTAAGTTGGCCACGAAGTAGTTGAACGGCGATTTGAGTTCCTTGTTTGGGTCGATAAAGATGGCCAGCACAACGAGAATGTTCCCTGTTATGGTAACCAAGCACATTGCGACTGAGACTGTCGCCGAGGTAAACGAAATGTAACTTGGTGGAATGGTCACATTGATGCACGGGTATTCACCGAATAAAGACATCGCTTACTGCAGTCGACGTTGAGAAAAGTGTACTAATAGAGATATTAAAAAAAATGCAACCTTAATTGAACTGTTTCGAACTTCTCTTCTGGCGGTCGTGCCACTTCCTGTTACGTCGTGATATTGCTCACGCGTGTTCATACCTTCGAAAGCAACTCGGGGGGTCTCCCCACTATTCGCACTGCATAAATCATAAGCAGAGCATATAAGACCAACAAAATATGAATAAATTGTCATTCCTTCAAGTACAACCATAACGAGCCAGACGCTCTTAGCAACCAAAAAATAGCTAGACCTCCCTCTGAGATATAGGGCAATTTGCCCTATATCTCAGAGGGAGGTCTTGTAACTTCCAGCATGCCAATGTAATAAATCCCTTCTGAACACTATTTCTGTTCCACGTAAAGCGTGAACTTTTGCACCAAGGCGTTATAATCTTTACGTTTTTAATTATCTTTATTGTAACGATAAGTAAACAGGCACTCAGATACCAAAACATCAACTGTATTGAACCAACAAATGAACTACTAGATAAAACAACATGGCCGCGCACACGAGGAATGGTCACGTGCCCCCGATTAGCGGAAAAGCTAAATACTTCATGTAAGCGCACTCGTTACATCTCCTTTCCTAAGTTTCAACAACAAAAAAAGTTTTAGAAAATGTTCCTATGCCTCAGAGTTCTTGTGTATGAAACAAAGCCACAGTGCATAACAGGTAAACATAACAAACATAGGTAAACTATAAACGAACAAAATGAGGCAAAGTCAAAATGTCTCGTTCCTCAGCACTCACAATCTTTAAGCCACTGCGGTGGGCGATGTTCGCGCGTTGGACGACTAGGTGGCTCTGGAATTATTGGTGTTGGCGGAACTAATGGTTGCGGGAACTCAGTCGGCAACTCGGTCTGCTCAGTTAGCTCAGTCGGCTCGGTTGTTTCTTCGGGAGTTGCTCTTAACCATCTGCGGTTTCGACGATAATGTTTCCCGTTGACCCCTACCACGTACGAACGGTTGCCCACATCTCCGATGACCTGTTCAAGAGACCATTCTTTCTCACCTGGCAGGCGCATTCTTATGGCATCAGCATCATCTAATTTCGGCAATTCCTGCGTGTGTTGATCATAATAGTGCTTCTGTTTCTGCTTCCTCAACTTAATCTTCTCTGGTACATTAGTAATCACACTCGGCTCTAACAATGTCTTAGCTACTGGGAGACGAGTGCGTGTTCGCCTGCCATACAGTAGCTGAGTAGGTGCAGCATGCATGCCCTCAGTTGGTGTGTTGCGCCATTCAAGTAACGCCAACAAAGGATCACGTTTGTCTGCACGGGCTTTCATCAACAAGGACTTGCAGGACTTCACTGCATTTTCGACACGACCGTTACTCTGTGCATGGTAAGGGCTTGACGTAATGTGATGAAAGTCCCATTCTTTATTGAAGGACTTAAAATCTTCACTGTTGAAAGGCGGTCCGTTGTCACTAATTACTGTCACAGGGATGCCATGTCTGGCGAACCAGGTCTTTAAAACCGTAATGACACGATCACTTGTGGTGTGGCTCAGATCTTGTACCTCAAAATAACCAGAGTAGTAGTCAACGGCTATCAGGAAAGCCTGCTTCTCAAGCATAAACAAATCAACCCCGACTTTCTCCCATGGTAAATTGGGCACTTCATGGGGCTGCAATGGTTGTTTGCATTGTTCAGGCCGATAACTATTACAAATGCCGCATTTCGACAGGTAATCCTTGAGCTGCACCGTGATTCCAGGCCGGTAAACAATATCGCGAGCACGACGCAGTGTCCCTTCGACCCCAATATGCGACTCATGCAGGCTCTTCACAATGTCAGGACGTTCACCAGCAGGTATCACTAAACGATGACCCTTGTACACCAACCCGTCTTCTGTGGTCAGCTCATCCCGGCTGTTCCAATACAACTCAATCACTTGTTTTCGACGTCTGTCATATTTACGTGCTTGTGCCAAGGTCTCCGGCCATCCTTCACAGATAACATCGGATAAAATCTGCAACTCCTCATCCTTAGCAGTCTCCTCGCACAGCTTCTTTAGCCGAGTAGGAAATACAGTCAGTTCTTCATCATGTTTGATCTGCTCTAACTCAAAGGCAAATAGTCGTTCCTTAATTGAACGGACATCACTGTTTGGGACTTTTCTCAACTGTTCGCCCTCCACATATGCTCGACTTAAAGTGTCAGCCAAGAACATGGTGGTGCCTTTCTTGTATTCCACTTGGAGGTCATAGTTCTGCAAGCGGAGCCGCATACGTTGAAGGCGCTTTGGGGAGGTGTGGATGGGTTTCTTGAATATGGTTTCCAATGGTTTATGGTCTGACTGGACAACTACGTCACTTCTTCCAAAGATGTACTGATCAAATTTTTCACATGCAAAGACTATTGCAAGTAGGTCCTTCTCTATTTGAACATAGTTTTGTTCTGTAGGAGTCATCACACGGGAGCTGTAAGCCACTGGACGCCCTTCTTGTAACAAAGCGGCTCCAAGTCCGGTCTGGGAAGCATCGCACTGGATAACTACTGGTTTGCACACATCATAGTAAGCAAGCACTGGTGCAGCAACAATCATTTCTTTGACGCAGTTTAAAGCATCTGCATGAGCAGGTATCCAGCACCATTCTGCATCACTTTCAGTGAGTTTTCTCAGGACTTCTGTTTCGTCTGACAAGCGTGGCAGAAACTTTGCCAAATAGTTCACCATGCCAAGGAATCTACGCAGAGAGTGAACATCAGTGGGGTCTGGCATTCGTACAATTGCCTCCACCTTGCATGGGTCAGGTTTGAGACCTTCTGGGGTTAGAATATGGCCAATGAAAGGAACTTCTTGCTGTCTCAACCGGGCTTTCTTCTTGTTCAGCTTCTGGTTTCTTTCACGACAGCGATCCAGGAAAGCACGTACATTTTGGTCATGGTCTGTCTGCCATTCGGCGGGTGTGTTTCCGTATCCAACGATCACAAAATCATCTGCAATGACCTCTACTCCCTTAAGCCCCTCTATGTGTTCTCGCATTCTGCGCTGCCAAACTTCTGGTGCACTGCTAATGCCAAACGGCATTCGCTTCCACCGGTAACGCCCAAATGGCGTGTTAAATGTGGTGAGCATGCTGGATTCTTTGTCAAGTTTCACTTGCCAGAAACCATTGCTGGCGTCAAACACGCTGAACAGCTTTGCTCCATTTAGCCTAGTTGCAATTTCTTCAATCGTTGGCATTGGGAAATGTTCACGTTTTATGGCGACATTCAGATCTCTAGGATCTAAACAAATGCGTAACTTGGTTTCCCCGTCAGCTTCAGAAGGTGGCTTGCTCACCACCAGCATGCTGGATACCCAATCAGTGGCCTGGTCGACTTTTGCTATGACATTGTCAGCTGCCATTTCCTCAAGTTTCCTCTGCACTTGCTCGGTCATAGCCACGGGTAAACGTCGTGGTGGATGGACCACAGGCTTGATGGTATTGTCAGTTATAATGCTGTACTTGCCATGTAACTTTTCAAGGCCTTCAAACACATCAGCATACTCTTCTAGTAAAGGGTCTTTATCTGTCTTCAGTACGTTTATGCGTGGATCTCGGTCGCAATCAAGGATCTTTATCAGGTTCATTTCTAACATGGTCTCCTTAGACAATATTGGCTCATATAGCCATGACCCTTGACTACACTGGCTTGTATCTTGTGTGTTTGTCCTTTACGGTTTACATACAGGGTTGCTTTGCCCTCAGTGGATTGTTCATATCCATTAGCTAAGATCAAAACTGACTTTGCTCGAGTATCAAGAAAGTTTAAGTCCAGATCTCCGGTCACATTCTTGTATACATCCAAAGGCAATAGGTTGCATTCGGCCCCAGTCTCCATCAAGAAAGCCACTTCATGACCTGTGTTAGCCTCAGCATCCTTTGACACGTTGAGGGTCACCATCTCACGAGCCTCATGGCCCCCAACACCCGCAGTACTCAGATAAAACCGCTCCTGAACAGTAGACACCTTACTTTTGGCTGGGCACTTGACCACAAAATGATTCTTCTTTTTACAATATGCACAGGTCTGTCCAAATGCGGGACAGTTACGTCTTTCATGATTCCTTCCACAGAATCTGCAATCTCTGATCCTGTTATCGTTCACAACCCGACTGTCATCAGACTGCTCTTTCTCTTTCAGTTGGACAGCGTTCAACCCTGATTGAGTAGTCATAACTTTAATTTGAGCAGCTGTGCTCTCTGCAGCACGAGCAATATCTAAAGCTTTCTCTAAGGTCAACTTCTTCTCTTTAAGCAGAATTTCACGTACCTTGCCATTCCTGGTACCAGTTACCAGACGATCACGGAGAAGCTGATCCGGTGTGGGTGATTCAAAATCACAGTTCCCCGCAATTTGGCGTAATTCCGTCATATATTGATCAACCGTTTCAGATTCCCGCTGATCTCGAGTAAAGAACAGAAAACGCTCGTAAATCGTGTTTTCTCTGGGAATACAGTAATCCTCGAAATTCTTTAAAACGGGCGCAATCTTCTTCTCATCGCCTTCCGAGGCCCAAGTGAAAGTACGAAACACCTTGTTTGCTTCTTTCCCGATGATCGCCAACAGTGTCGCTACTTGGCGTTCTTCTTCCTCTTTATCCAACTTTGTAGCCAGCGTATAATTCTTCCAGGCAGAGACCCAAGTTCGCCAGTTGGAAGCCGTGGAGCCATCGTTGAGCTCGAGAATTTCAGGGGGAGGAATATGAAAATTTGCCATTGAACTGGTGGATGTCGAAGGTCGCTGTTCGTTGCTTGTTTCCAGCATAAATCTGGCGACTTCTCTCACAAAATTTCGGTGCTCTTGGCGTCTGGGTTCGGTGGACTTCTGACACCATGTAACGATAAGTAAACAGGCACTCAGATACCAAAACATCAACTGTATTGAACCAACAACAGAACTACTAGATAAAACAACATGGCCGCGCACACGAGGAATGGTCACGTGCCCCCGATTAGCGGGAAAGCTAAATACTTCATGTAAGCGCACTCGTTACATTTATGAGGGTTTTAGCGATCTTGCTGCGGTTTGACAGGAAATTGCTTGTGAGATGTAGCTTTGAAACAAAAACTCTTTATGGTTTTTATGAAGTATCTTCTTGATGGGCACAATAAATTTAATGAAGGGTCCTGGCATTAGAAACAGCACAATAACAGAAAAAGTCAGCCGCTTAGATATCTGCAAAACAAGAAATTTAGATTTTCGTTGGTTTTGTACGACTGAATATTAAACAGCGCGGACGAGTATGGAAGTCAACTCTGTCCGGAAATTTTCACGGTGTATTCAAGCTAAGCGAAATGTAGCGATTCGGTAATTATGATTGTAGTCGCAACATTCAGAAGTAGCTCAGAACGGAAACACCGCAACCTGGGCACAAATATAAACATTGTTGTGCGGTAAACAAGACAACCATGTCGGCGTTCTATAATTATTGAACTTGAAGTTTGGTGTAACACGTAGTTTGTATTAAAGACGGCTATTGCTAAATGTGGATTTCCTATGTTTACCTGTCTGTTACGGCTCACACAAAGAAAATAGAAAGCGAAATTATTGTTGACAGCATTTTGGGATAACAGCTGTAATAATTTTATTGTAATGCTTGCTTTGTTGCACACAACAAATACTCCAACCTGGGTGAACCAGAGAGAATATATAACAATTTGCCTAGATTTTACGTGCGTCTGAAAATATTGATTAATGTTATATTTCCTTTGAGCGCTCAGGCATACGGCGATGCCAGGACTAAAACCTGGGTGAACCAGAGAGGATATATAACATTTGCCTAGATTTCACGTGCGTCTCAAAATATTGATTAATGTTATATATCCCTTGAGCGCTCAGGCATACGGCGATGCCAGGACTCAAACCTGGGTGAACCAGATAGGATATATAACATTTGCCTAGATTTCATGTGCGTCTCAAAATATTGGTTGTTTAATATCCAAAATTAATTTTCATCATATTCCTGGGTGACACAGAAAGGATATAGAACGTTACCTGAATGGCGAATTAAGCCGAGCAACAGCAACATCCAGATCGTCCAGTTGTAAACTCTCCGATCAAAAAATCCGCCATTGTTTTACGCTGCAAGCTGAACCGTGGTAGAAACGCCGCATATCTTCGAATTTAGAACAAACCAGTCTCTCAAATCTCTTACCGTAGGCAGCTCAAATCGTCGAATGTCAAAGACATCCATCGATGCACTCGCGGGAAGGATGACCCAATTTTCCCGCTCTTCTCATATAATTTTTTTTTATTGAAATCCAACCTCCTAAAATGTCAAAAAGCAATCGAACCCCTCAAAAATGACAGGCTGACCTCCACAGGAGTTTGTACACAATCTGATAACGTACAAGGATTAATTGTCAAACGCTGCAATCCGGAAACCGCAAATCATATACGATGACGGCTGCTAAGCAGGCCTATGATGTCACTTCATAGCAACCAGACCTTACGTTTTTTTAACTTCCGGATCACTCTGGCTCGTTATGGCTCCGTCAACATCAAAGTGTCTCTCGCTATCTGAACACCAGCGCTGACCTTTTATCGTCTTCGGTAGCATGTACACCACCCTTTGGAGCTCATTTGGTTTAGGCCCAGTTCAAACGTCGAACTTCACATGTGCCGAACCTAATGCAAATGAGCAAAATCTATTGTTCTTGCTAATTTACATTAGGTTCGGCACATGTGAAGTTCGACGTTTGAACTGGGCCTTTGTGACTCAGTTTCTTGTTTCCTTTTGTAGGATGAATCGCTCGGCTGGGGCTTAATATTGGAGCAAAACTGCAATTATCTCTTACTGAGCAAGCGCCAGTTTTTGAGGTTTGGGAGAGTTACATTGTACCTTGAAGTAAGTTACTCGGCTTAATATTTGAACGATGACCACGGATGTTTTGTGCTCATGTTTTGCCCTCAATGGTGAGAGGTAATTTCTGTCATCAAATGTTGTCACCACGTGTAGTTGCGGAAAATTAGCAAATACTATGGTTGCCTCTTGGTAAAATGATTCTGTCGGCGAGGGTCCGTCAGTTGATTACTAATGAGTGTTGAATGATTTTTGTTTTGAGCTCAGAGTTATATTCTCACGTGGAGATTTGTCTCTTAGTGAAATGATTCTGTCGGCAAGGGAGCGATTGATGATCACTAATGAGTATGTTTACAATGAGCATTGTTTGGGCTCGGTGTTTGTTTGTACTCTTAGTGATACGATTCTTTCGTCAAGGGAACGACTGATGATCACTAATGAGTGTGTTTACGATGAGTATTATTCGAGCTCGGTTTTTTCATTGTGCTCTTAATGACATGATTCTTTCGTCAAGGGAACGATTGATGTTTACTAATGAGTGTGTGCACGCGCACAAGGAATATTGTTTGAGGTTAATTGTGTTGAGCTTCAAGTTATTGTCACATTGGCACTTGTCTTTTATTGAAATGATTCTGTCGGCAAGGGATCGTCAGTTTTTACTATTAAGTATCTTTTTAACGATTATCGTGTTGAGCTTCAAGTCATTATCTTGCTCACATTTGTCCCCCAGTCAGGGACCGCCAGTCGATCACTACTGGACGTACTATTTTCTGTACATTATTTCTTCTAGTAAAGAAGTATTTTTCGTTTGTCTCACGATGTAGTCACTTCCGATGTGGATCGCGACGTTTCGACTGCATACTGCTAGTCTTCTTCAGGCGATGGGGTCGACTGGTTACGCGTCACCTTATGAAGCACGATGCTCTGCTGTGATTGGTTGGGTTTTCAACAGCTGTGACTGGCGCATTTTGATCCTCGTTGTTTCGGCGAATTGTTCCCTCGGCGGTCCGTAGTCGTACGGCTCTCCTGTTGTTGTGTTTCTTGATCGTGGGCATCCATGCTTCTGGAATTTCTATTCCACTGTCCCTGTTGATGTTGTTAGGGTTAAGTCTTATGTGGATCGCCTCTTTGACCCTGCGTGTGTACCAATGAGGATCACGATCAATAAACGTTACTTCATTCCAAAGCGGGTGGTGTTCGGTGTTGTTGGCGTGCTCTGAACGGCGGAGGTCTCGGTACGGGCGAATCGGATGTCTCGGTCATGCTCTTTTATTCTGTCTTGCATAGGTCTTCCAGTCTCGCCGATATAAACTTTACCGCATTCACAGAGAATTCTGTAAACCACGCCATCTTGTTTAGTCGGGTCAACAGCGTCTTTAGGCCGTACTAGGTGTGATCTAAGTGTAGTCTCCGACTTGAAAACAGCGCGTACGCCTTGTTGTTGTAGGCAGCGGCGAAGTTGTTCGGACAGACCTTTGACATAAGGTACAACCGCAGTAGATTTGAACTCGGTCGTGGGCTCAGCACTGGTGTTGGGTTTTCTGGTCTTGGTAAGTTTCTGCAAGAAAGAAAAAGGATAACCATTAGAAACAAGAACAGATGACAGATGTTTGACATAAGGTTTTACCGCAGAGGGAACAATTCGCCGAAACAACGAGGATCAAAATGCGCCAGTCACAGCTGTTGAAAAAACAACCAATCACAGCAGAGCATCGTGCTTCATAAGGTGACGCGTAACCAGTCGACCCCATCGCCTGAAGAAGACTAACAGTATGCAGTCGAAACGTCGCGATCCACATCGGAAGTGACTACATCGTGAGACAAACGAAAATACTTCTTTACTAGTGTGTTCACCACGATGAACAACAACAACCCTTTTTACGATTATTTCTTCTTTCCCCCGACCTACCCCTAGGCTGCTGGGAGTGACAGTTGCGAAAACGGAGTATCTTAATCCAACTCCCCTAGTTATTCTGGGTCACAACTGTCACCCCCTTGCTGGCCCCGGGGGGTCTCCCTTTTTATGTCCCCCCGGCATGGGACTAGCAGTTTGATCTGTCCTTTGACGAATGTCTACTGGTTTCGGCTCAACAGCTGCCTAACCCATACATTTAGGCTCACTGGAAGGAGACCCTTATTGGGGCCAGTGAGGGGGGGGGGGGGGGGGGGATGGTTGCCCTGGAAACGTTCAAGTGAACTATCAAAGTTACAGACATGATACCAATCGCTCACGTTTATACGATGTAAAGCCGCTCTTGGTCGGGCGCATGGCGAGCAATTATTGTGGCCTTGGAGATAACAGTGAGGCCTGGATTATGTGCACTTTGGGAAAATGAGGTGTGGGTGGGGAGTGAGGTTTGGGAGTGAGTTTTGGGAGTGAAGTTTGGTGGTGCGTTTTGGCATGCATGGCCAATGCAGTTGTGATGATATTCGGACTACTGGGATAGGTTGACTGACATGTGTTGTTTACTGGGTGTGAATGTGCCCCTCCCTATCCTCCGGGGCACTGATTGTTACTTGATCTTGTCAGCAGACCATCAATGGCCTCTTTGGTTGGATGTAAGTTTTGGGGGATTAAGAGACCATTGATGGTCTGGATTTGTGGAGTTCAGGGGACTGAAGATGATTGGAGCCGAATTTCATCCCAGACCTTAATGCGATGCGATGATTGTTGCAGTGCGTAATAGTATACTATTTCAATTTGTTGCGGACGTATAGAAAACATGGACTCAGGTCCACGGACCACATCTGTGGACCTGGTCCATGGATCACCTTGTGGACCCGGTCCATGGACCACCTGATGGACCACCCCTAATTTTTGTCAGTTTTAATTTTTCTTACCAAATTTTTCTGTCAGTATAAAGGATAGACTGCAAACTAAGGAGAGGGTATAAACCGCAGTCTTACGTTTAAATAAATATGGCGTACAACATCAATATTTAACTTTCTACTATCAATGTAATTGCAATTTTACACTTTTGCCGTCATAACATTTTATACACAGTCCAATTCCTGGTGGGTTTTGTTGGGGCAGGATAGCCTGCGTAGCAAGCGTTCCCGTACGAACGAATTTTTCCGCATTATGGCCGCGCTCAGGTAAATTAAGGCATGGCTCGCCAGTTATTTCGCCCAAAAAGTGAGGGGGTGGTCTATCTTCTGAGGCTTTATTTGTAACAGGGTAAAACTTTGGAAGGCTAATAAGTTTGCAATTATTGTCATTTTGACATGTAAAAGTTATGCAAATTAGGTCACGTGACGTATTACGGCCAAAAAGTCTTTAGAAATCTTTAAGCAAAAATGGCACCAGTTTATACCAATAGTCATCCATTTTTACTTCTCTTAAATGGTTCCCAAAGTAAGCAACCAAGGATCTGTGCCCGGACCTTTTGAAATATTTTATTAATTTTGAAAATGAATGACATTTTTTACTAGTGCCCAGTCCCCTCAAACAAGTAATTTAATTTTTCAGGCTTTTATTTTGATTATCTTAAAAAGTCCGGGCACAGAAATGATGTACCTAATAGGCTTAACATTATAATCCCAAAGGCAGCTTCCGGAGAATAAGCAAAACTGATGCCATTTTGCTTAAAAGAATTTTGAGCTAAAAATAGCCATATCTGATCACGTGACTTAATTTGCATACGTCATGGATGTCAATATGACAACTTTGTCAAACTTATTAACCTGTCAAAGTTTTACGTTTGTATAGCTTAATCCTCAGAAGATAGACCACCCCCTCACTTTTTAAGCGAAATAACTGGCGGTCCATGCCTTAATTTTCTTGAGCGCGAAAATTGGGGCGAGAGCAAAAAATCGGAGGACGGGGGTGCAAACCCCACGATTTTGAAAAACGCCGTTCGTCCACGAACAGGGCTCCTGATTGGTGCGGTGTGGTCACCTTGAGTGACAGGTTTGACAAGTAGCTATCAAATTTTCACGCAAAATATTTTGAGCGTGGATGAAAGATAAGCTCGGAGAACATGTGAAAGATTTTGAAACGTGTTTGAACGAAGTTTTGTCGGAGCTGAGCGAAGCGGGGCGTGCTTTTACTTTGAAAACCGAACAAGAAAGGGCAATGCGCCATCTTTTTAACGGCAACGATTTAATGGCCGTATTGCCAACAGGATTCGGCAAGAGTTTAATTTTTCAGTTGTTTGTTATGATGTGCGGATCTCGAAGTAAAAAGGCAAGGAGGTAACAGGCTATTCCAGTGTTATTCAGTGTTATTTCTCCATTGCAAAGCATAATTCGGGATCCAGTCGAAGAGGTACGTAAATTGTATGCAGATGACGGCGTGCGATTTAAAAACTGGACTGCTTGGACGATAAACACAAAGGGAAATTTGGAAGAACGCACGTATTTAATTAGTCAATTTTAAGTTACACAAGGATTTCCTCGCTTAAATGTAAAGGCATGGAAAGAAAACAATACGTACCTTATTCCTCTATTAATAATAGGCCAGGAAATGTTTTTCTTAGACTTGAGTAGACCCGTTGAAAAAAACTTATCGTGGTTTAGTTTGACTGTTGTCGTCCATGTCTGTTTGTAGTAATCGGTAATGCCTAGTTAAATTGGTTGGATCGTTGGATCGATACAAAAAAGGCGAGTCAAAAGCCAAATAATACCCAAATCCAGTCATTAAGGTTTAGACTTTCTCAAAACCCTAATTGACTCCAATTGACACCACGATTTCATCCCAAATTTTAAAGTGAAAGTGATCTGTTTCGGCGGCTGTTTGTTTTTATCGGTGTTGAGTGTGGGAAGATCTATTTGCATTTGTGGACCGATTCGAGTTTTATTTTGGTCACAGCAAAATATAAGATGAAATGAAGCTGAATGATTAGTGCTCGTACCATAGAAAAGTCAGAAAATAGCGAGGAAAGTGAAGATTGATTTTGAACTAGAAATAATATAACCGTAAACAAACACAGCAGTACAGTCGCGCGCTGAGTAGTTGAGCTGAGCAGTGTTATATTTTTATTAGCGGGAATTATTTCACCGGCTCTGTTAACCGGTGTTGGATTCAATAAGTCAAAGCAAGCAAATATACGGATATTTCTTCTAATTGCGTTCGACGTTAGGAGAACGCCATCCTAATTTCAACCGGATTTGGGGAACCTGTGGACGATGGGATACCTGTGCATGCCAGGCGTGAAGAATCGAGATTTTTTGGTTCAACGGGCGATGTTCAAAATCTGCGCCATTTTGAATAATTATTATGTGCGCGCACCAATTTTAAACCCAAAAACTGGCCAAAGAAATTGCGGCTCCACCTTTTCAGCTGAAAAATACCTCGTGCGTCCGTAGCTTAGATATCTTTGGATTATTCGGTAAGTGCAATCATTTTTCTCAAACTCCATGCGATTTTTCTTAAAGAGTTCATCGCTTCAACTTGTCAAAGCCTTACCAGGAAAGTTATTAGTACTCCAAGAGCATGTGGAAAGCCCGACATCGGCGTCCCAACTACAACAAACCGAAGATTTTCCCTGCTGTCCTGCTTTGAATTAATGTCCTCGAGTTTGCCGAACAACAAAGACTAACAAAGCAAATCATGAAATCAACCGATTACTCTGACCCATAGCGGTCACAAATACAAACCAAACAAACCGAGTCATTGTACTTGGTGGCAAACCGAAGACCTTCGCTGCTGTCCTGCTTCGAAGTAATGTCCTCGAGTTTGTCGAACAACAAGGCAAATCAACCGATGTTTAGATACTTCGTGTTTCTCAATTAATGTCTCAACTAATTTGCTCCTATCTTCTTCCTATGATTTTAGCTAAATTCATTGAACTTCGAACGCACTTATTAATCTTTGATTACTGCTAGTTTAAGTCGGCATTGTTTTGAAATGGCGAGAAGGTTTATTGATTCCATGAATCTTAGCTTGCGAGCAAGCTCTCGGGCTCGGGGTTTGAGAGAGCGGAGGGCGAGAGCTTGCAACGATGTCTCAGAAATTTGAATGCCGCCCCCAATACTTCCCGTGGCTTCCCGCTGTCCGAGCTGTCAGAATTTGGCCAATCAGCGCAAACCGGAAACGACCGTTAATATCAACAAACATGTAACAGTCCACGTGAAAAAAAAAAAAAACGGAACTTGCTCGCAGCAAGTATGGCAAATATAGATCTGTGTGGGGAGAAAACCGAAAGCAGAAGATCCAAACGATTTAATATTGTAGATATTGTAAATCGCTACGGAGATTCTTATAAGGTGTTTCTCTTTTGAATGCGTGTTTTATATAATTTTGTGAATCGCGAGATGTTTTTTTATTGAAAAGGTTTCAAATTACTTTCGAACATATGCAAATTGCGTGGTGAACGAAAATAAATAAACTAAATAGCACCGGCCAAAACACTAGAGCTCTTTCGATAGCTGTTCAAATGGCTGGAAATCTTTCATCTAAACGGGTACTTACTTACATTCGCCGTTCGAAAGGGTGAAGATTTTTTTTAAACGTTTAACAGCCGCCGTTTGAACGGTTGAATATTTTTTCCCGTTAAAGTGCCCATAACCTAAAATTTTTTATTATTTTATCTGAAACTAGACGTTACTTTAAGAACTTCCGCGAAAAAAAATTGCGATTTGAATAAAATACTTTTTTTTTTTTACGAATTTTTTAAGTCTACATTTTTGTGGTATGCCCGCTCCGCTGATCATTGAAACTGACAGGCTCGCATGTGACGTCATGTGACGTAAATTCAGGAACGCGCGTTGCCTTGCCTTCACCTTTTGTACACAAAAAGCTCATGAAATCGCGATGTCTTCGCAAGAAGAGAGTTTTTCTGAATCAGGAAACGAGAAATCAAGTAGCGAGGACGAAACGATCGAGGTAGAAGTAGTAATAGAAGAAACAGACAGTAGTATAAGTGATGATTCCTTCGAACCGTACGCGGATGAACCTCCAGCTGACGAGGAATGGCTGCAAAACTACAGGCGAGAACAGGCGGAAGAGCTGACAAAGCGTCTTGAAAACGGCGTGCTTGTGGGTGACTGGTCAGTTTATTTTGCAAGATCTCTGAGCTCCCGCTTGAAATGTTTACAGGCTACATCTGAATTGAATAAATCGACTACATATGTTATTTACCGGCCGGGAGGAACGAATAGGAAAAACACTTTGCCCAAGGTCTTGAGTACGGCCCGAGGCCGCAGGGCCTTACTCAAGACCTCGGGCATAGTTTTTTCCTATACGGACCGAACTGGGCTGGTATATAACTTTATTATTTTTTCCTACTTTAATTCTGCGATTCGCCGAGGAAATCATTCATGTACAGCTTTGCAAGAAATGTTTCTTATATAGGCCCAGTTCAAACGTCGAACTTCACATGTGCCGAACCTAATGCAAATGAGCAAAATCTATTGTTCTTGCTAATTTGCATTAGGTTCGGCACATGTGAAGTTCGACGTTTGAACTGGGCCTTAGGCGCCGCGTGAAGCTAAACTGAGAAACGCGGGTAAAATCTAAATTAACTCGGTAACCTTCACAACTTTCCATTCATAAACGAAAAAAACTTCCTTTGCAAAGTGAACTCATTTCTACCAGTTTATGTTTCTCGATAGAATAAACGGCTATTGTGTTTGCCTCCGGTGAGGATAGAGAAATGTTCTTGCCTACAGCGAAGCCGTGAAAAGCTGGAGATATAACTTTAAACACTTTTCAAATTCTTCTATTTGCTAAAAGGAAAGTCGAGCGTTAGGCTTTATTTATAGCAGGTTGAGAGCTTAAACTGAGCTATTCTAATTTAAAAATCCTATTTTCTTGAATGAAAACTTATAGAATTTAGATAAAAGAAGGTAAAAACTGAGAAATAAAAGCATACAAACCGAGCAATGTAGTGGAAGTACGAATTATCTCGTTGAAAATCCGATCGCGAAATGGCGTGTAGATTATTGACAACAAACTACGGTAGTACAAGCCGACTAGAATGACAAATTTAAGCAAGACTTTTTAATGAAAATTCACAGGAAAAAAAATGGAATAATAAGAACACTTAATCAAATGGAGTCAAAATCTTTGTAAAAAAGCGCTATATTGTCTAATTACAGTAATTTTTAAGCCACTTACAAAAACAACTTTGCAAAAAATAACAAACGCCCAACAAACTATAAAATCAACAAATAAAATCCAAACTTGTACTCGCCTTTTCGAAGAATAATATTGGCCTGAATTCTTCTGCTACTTAGTTAATCCGGCTATCTTTCTTCATCGAGTCTTTTCCATACCTCGTTCAAGCGATCTTTAGCCTGCTTTCGTATCTTTGTTTGCGAATCGAAATATGTCAGCCATGGTGAAACTTTGTTGGTTTTCTTCATTGTTTTCTTTGTTTGCGTCGTTAGATATTTTATCTGGCCAAAGAAAATTCACTTTCTCTTTGGTAATTTTCGCCTGGGTGCAAAATTCACGAGAAAAGTCAACGATATAAGCTTAAGTAAACTTAAAGATTAGAACAGGTCCGTACGCGGGGTCCACTTCGTCTTTAGCGTGTATTGTTAATGTTGGGAACACACAAACCCCGATTTCATCCACCTTAAGTGAACGCTTGAACTTCGAATCAAGGCGAAAGTTGAAGTCCTCCTCTCTGAAGTAAATTGAACAAAAGGAGGACGTCTAGTTTCCTCTTTGTAAGAACGAAGTCGATCCATCTCTTTCGCCTTCTCTTGGCGATCGGGTTATTACTTGGGCGGAGGAGCCCAAGTTATAAAATGCAGTTTGATAGTGCACGAATTTGCAATTGGGCTCTAATGCCCGTGCGTCAAACTCAGTCAAGCGTAACGACGAGAAGAATACTGGTCAGCTGGCGTCTCGGCCAGCTTCAACGCTTTCTTGATAGGCTCGCCGGCGAAAATTAAATTCTAGTGGCAGATAAATTCTGATTTCTTGATCGCTTACTCTTTAGCCGTTATTCAGTCTTTAATTCAATTGAATCGATGGAATATTATTCGAGTTATGAATTCTCAAAGGTACATGTACATCTTTAGACTCTTTAGAATGGAACGGTCCGATTTATGACAATTTCCCATCCGGCCACTAAAACGGGCGGACAAATCGTCACTTATATAAAATCGTCCATTACAAAAATACAGTTTCAAACGACTAGTTCTTCTAGATATAACAATAAAATAACTTTCGCACTACATCGAGAAAGGTGCAACAAGAAAGAACAATTTCTTCACGACAGATTTTGATCACGTGCTAGGCAACGAGATCTGCTAACAGATCGAATTTCATTTGAACGCCTGAAAAATTATTTTAAACGGCTTGCAGTGAACGGCCGAAACAGAACAAAAATCTCGAACGGCTGGCTGTGAACGGCTATGGAAAAATTTCGAATGGAGTGAGTTTTCAGTCAGAAAGCGAACAAAACCAAAATAGGTCACTTTATGTAAACAAGGGCCCCAAGTGCCAGTGCGTTAGTCACGCAAAATTCATGTGTAAAATTCTTTCTGAACTTCATGTTTACCAATTGTGAAGATAAATCTTGAATGAAACTAAATATAATAATCGATGTCATACAGCGGGGAAAGGTACGTAGCAGAAAAGACAGAAAACAAATTTAGCTCTTTTAAGTTTGTCGTAGTTGTCAGGAAAAAGTGCACCGAATTTGCATGTCAAAAGGGTAATTTGAAACCTGAATACAGACCATGCGCTGCCATGAATTCTCTGTTTTCCTTGCAGTTTCGCTGGCCAAATAACAATTAAGCTTTTCCAAATTCTACCAGCGTTAAATATAATCCTTGCACCCGTACTTCACGTAAGTCTTTACGTGTTCCACTTTACAAATGTGCACCAACAGTCAACGACACACAAGACTATCCCAACACTCAGTGACTCAGTGCACTCCCTATCATCAAACCCTATACTGACGTGCATGCAGATTTTCCAAGATATTTTCATTCCAATACGCCTAATACAACGACGCCCAAGTATACGCTCCAACAGCGTCTTGTTTGACCCAAAAAAAGGGATTTGGTGCATACTTATCCCCTTCTCTGGATGAGCAACGTTATTGCATCTCGCTGCCACGCATCTTTCTGGCATTTTAACCTTTTTCCGTTCTATTATACAATTTCCACTCGAAGAAAACTCACAGAAACTTTTCAATGCTTTCCTGGAGGTGAAGTCACGTGTTCCTTAAAGTACGTCATATTACGTCATAGCTCCGAGAGAAGACTAAGGCGAATGGTGTGCAAAAATGGCGGCCAATTTGAGCGTTTTCAAAAAATTCTAAAAAAATCGCGTTTTAATTTAATCGCAAGATTTTTTCACAGAAGCTCTTGTAGTAATGTCTAGTTTCAGATAAAAGAATAAAAAATTTTAGCTTATGTGCACTTTAACTTTCAGCGTCAGAGGTCACAAATGCTGGTCGATAATTTTCTCGGCTGACCCAAACAAAAGCTGAAACTTCGCCGATCTTAATTCTTCATTAGATACATCGGCAACAGAAGCCGCAGACATTCCAATACTTCTGGCTTCTGCTACCTGGTCGTCGATGATGCGTTATAACGGACAGACAACCAACACTGTTTGATTCTGCCTCCTTTCAATTTGCAGCCGCGGCAGCAAACAGTTGAAATATAAAGCTTTTGTCATAGCCCGTCAACGTCACTGCCTTTAAGTAGTGCTTCAACTGCTTGACGTTGCCCGGGTTTCAATTCCGAAGGAAACTTCACATATTTTGAAAAATTCTCGCACACTTTATGAATACAATCTCCTCCGCTCTCGTGTCCCCACTCCCACTCCCGTCCTCCGATTTTTTGCTCTCGCCCCAATTTTCGCGCGGCCAGAATGCGGAAAAATTCGTTCGTACGGGAACGCTTGCTACGCAGGCTAGGGGCAGGAAGTAATACTTAAAACTAAATGCAAGGCTGATCGGACAGCTATAAAGGGTATTTTATTGCCCAATATTTCGGTTAGGCAAAACTAACCTTCATCAGGGGCTACAAAGAGCTAAGTAAAAATGGAATAAAACGGTTACAAGATATAAAATGATTCAAAAGAAAGATTAAATATGATTGGTTAACAAAAATAAACAGTAGAAACGTTAACAAAAGCTACTATAAAAATAGAAATATATTAAGTTTCATCGCGCCTGTTCATCCCATAGGGTTCAAGAGTCTTGCCCTTAGAAATTAAAAATGCTTCTCTGGCCTTACGAATGGCGTCTCTGTCAGAGTCAATGATCAGTTCAAGGGGAATGAGTTCTATGTCGTTGATTGAATGGCCAGGAAGAGTAAAGTGATCTGAAACGGCGGTAGGCTGATGAATGTGATGTTGGTTAATGGCTTTTTCGATTGCGCGTCTGTGTTCGCCAAATCTGTCGCTGAGATGTCGTTTAGTCTCTCCTATGTATTGTACTTTGCATCTGCAGCACTGTATCATATATATGAGATTCGTAGATGAGCAAGAGATGTGGTGTCGTATTCGATGTTATTCGTTTGTAGAGAAAAAGGTGTAACGACAGACAGTATCATAATGAAAACGGACTATAATGTCTGCTTGAGTGAAACGCCGAACCATGATCCTGAAACCATGGGACATGGCAAAATTGAGGTTCAATTCGCAATTTTTTGTGTCGTGTTAAACATTTACTTTGTTGGTTGCGGACTAAGTATATGAGAGTATCGATACGAGTAAATCGAGTAAGGCACTTTCGAAAATTAAAAAGAATAAGGAATATCCCCCCACAAATGAGTAGGGAATGGGAATATTTACCTCAGAAGAGAAGAGGAATACGGAATGTTTTGAGTGTCAATATTCCGCTTCTACCCCCGATTCTAAAACTAAGTTTATATTCATCAGCCCACGTCAGAAATTACAGTCTGTTAATGACTATGCAATTAACGAGTCAAAATCAGAGTCAGGCCATTTATCTCCATACACACTGCATTATTAAAATGCCAGTATACAAAGGCATTATTGATCCACACTTTGATTACTGCAGTGTTGTTTCGGATGTCCTATCTCAACAGCTGAGCGGGAAACTTCACAATCTACAAAACCGCGCTGCAAGAGTTATTACCCGATCAAGCTATGACACGAGCTTTAGCTATCTTCTCGACCCGCTTGGCTGGAACACCTTATCTGTTAGAAGGCGAAGCAAAAGGCAGTCATAATGTACAAATGCATACGAGAAACAAGTTTGCTCCAGGTTATCTATTATGATTACTCCCAAAATTACTTCTTATAAGCTTCTAGCCTGTTCCAGGCTCCGAGATAGTGGGGAACGCGCGAAGTAAAAAAAATGTAAAAAAATCGCGGGGGGACTGGGGTGAGGGCGGTCGGCGACCTCCCTCTCCCAGTTCCCCCGCGATTTTTCCCTATGTTTTTTTTTTTACCTCGCGCGTTCCCCTGGAACAGGCTAATAAGCTTCGCAATGCCAATCAAAAATAGTGATACCAAGGCCAAGAACTGACTACCTAAGGCATAGCCCGAGCTATAGTGGTGATTTCCTCTGGAATAATCTCCCAGAGGAACTACGAACAGCTGAGTCTTAAGACCACTTAAAAAAGGTGTCATTAAATGATTTTCTGTATTTTCTGACTCCCACACAGCAAATATGTAAAACAGTGTATAGAATATTAATTACTAAGAGTTATCATTCTTGTCAATACTGATATTTTACCGTGTATAAATAAAGTTTTATATTTACACTTACATTATTTGAAGATAGGGGTTTTATTGTCAAACTTCATCTTCAATTAAAAAATATCAGCTTTAATACAACATACACTATATATCAGAGAAAGACAGTATACACTAAAACCAGGAACACTTGGGCAGCCCAGAACAGCCTTAGAGAGGTCTTTTGAAAGCTAAGCTTAGGCCAACTGGAGTTGGCAATTACATGACTACCCTTGGCAGCTTCATTTCACAAAAGAGAAAATAAACTGTCTGTAATATTAAAAGTGAATGATGTACAAACTGATGCACTTATTGGACTTAACTCGCTTTATTTTGTTAACATTTTCGTTCTGAACACTTGCAGGTTTCTGTTCAATTGATATATTTTGGTTGTGTTACATATTCGTAGGCTATAAATAAGCATTTTTACTTAAATACAATGTTTTACTCCCCCCTCCTCCCCTAAAAAAATGGTGTCATATTACACCCCTACCTCTCCATAATGGCCACCTCTCTACAACGGCCACTAAACCTCTGCCCCCAAGGTGGCCATTTTGGAGAGGTTTGACTGCAATTGTATTAGCATTGCTGTATAGTTGTTATTTTAGTTATTCTTTTTTACTTTTAGAGTCACTGCTGGATGTTAGCTAAGTGTACTGACCACGTTAAATAAAGGAATGAGTTATTGATTGATGTATTTTTATGAATTGATACCGTGTATAAATAAGGCAGATAATGATGATTCTTCTCGTGGCCTCTGCACTCCAAAGATAGCAGGGGTACCCCACCCCCCTCCCCCCTTCTACCCCCTCCCCCTTCTACCCCCTCTCCCCCTCTCCCCTTCTACCCCCCTTCTTCCCCCTTCTACCCCCCCCCCCCTTCTACCCCCTTCTACATGCCCCACCAAATGCACGATCACACGAGCAAAGAGTATGGAATTGAGACGATCTTTGGATGCTTATCTAATTACAGTATTTTACTTTGCAAGTTCAAGTTCCTAGTTTGAATTACTTGTTGTACTTTCCATAGCCAAATTGTTGAAGTCAAGTGTTGCGCATCTCGGCGAGTGGCCGCAACACTTTATACGGGTGAAGATCTTGACAATAGCTTTCCTGAAATTCTCAAATCGCCACGCATAAACAAACGGGTTTACTCCTGAATTGGCCAAAATCAAAAGAAAATGCACATCCCTGGCCCAATGAATCAAGTTACAGCTGCATGTTTCGCACAGATTGGTGACGTAAATACAAATGCACGACGGAAGATAGCATGCCAAAAATAAGGCCAGCATAATCATGAAGGTTTTGGTAACTTTCTGTTCCCATCGTACAGCTTGCCTCTTGGCTTGGTTGTCAGAAGTAGTGTGACCCAACGAGTCCCACTGTTTAACTTGATTCTTAAAAACGCGAAATATCTTCAAGTAAGTCAGTAACATAACCAGAAATGTGGCGATAATGACTGTGTGAGCGAACACAAAAGCATACGTGAGGTAACCGGTCGCAAGATATACGAAAGGAAAGCTCAGCGAGAAGGCCCAAATGCCTACAGCAACAAAACCAGCTCGCTTAGGATTCAGTTTTATTCTGTAGGACAGTGGAGACGTTATCGCCCAAAATCTATCCATCGTCAAAGCAGCGAGACTGAGTACTGAAGCTGTGCAGGTAATGAAGTACGGAATGTGGATGTACACAAGATCGGCTGGGTATTTTTTCGCAACTCCTTCGCTCACGTGAAACGCTACCGACATTGGGTCGACCACGAATCCCACCACAAGATCAGCGATGGCTAAGTTGGCCACGAAGTAGTTGAACGGCGATTTGAGATCCTTGTTTGGGTCGATAAAGATGGCCAACACAACGAGAATGTTCCCTGTTATGGTAACCAAGCACATTGCGACAGATACCGTCGCCGAGGTAAACGAAATGTAACTTGGAGGAATGGTCACATTGATGCACGGATATTCACCGAATAAAGACATCGCTTACTGCAGTCGACGATAAGAAAAGTGTACTGAAATAGAGCTAAAATTCTGAACTGTTTCGAACTTCTCTTCTGGCGGTCATGCCACTTCCTGTCACGTCGTGATATTGCTCACGCGTGTTCATACTTTCGAAAGCTACTCGGGGGGTGTCCCCACTATTTCAGTTTTGCCGCCTTTGATCTGTTTCTAAATTTAGAGTTGATCAGTAATATGTTCGTATTTTACTTTTATGATAAAGATTGGGCAATTCACGTGCTTGCACAACATATTGGCTTTAGAATTCATCCTGAACGTTAGTCTGAAGTGTAAACCGCTTTCTCTTTTTTTCTCGCCCACACGGGGGTAGGGCTAGGAAGCGGCTGACACTTCAGAAGTCCCGAACCGGAAATTCTTTTGCACGAACGACGAGAGGAAACTGGCACCAACTATTGTACCCAGAGCTCTATCTATTTTCAATATGGCGGATTTGGACACTTCACTGCTGTTTAATTTGCCCTGTGTAATTTTGAAATGTGTCAAAGGAGGCCAGCTTTTCTTTGTCGTAAACACGAGTACATAATATAACAGTTATTGAAAAGGATGGAAGGATCAGAACTTCGACAAATACGTGTTGTAAAAGAAGACAATGATTTTCATAAAACTCAACGAAATGAAGAGACGGTAACTGAAAACTTTAACTTAAGCTTAATTCTGCTCCTGTGCATGAATTGCGAACGCAAGGAGAATAAGCTTATAAGTTCAGTGCACATATATATAAATTATATATAGCAATGAACTACAGCTAACAGATAACTATAAATCATAATCGAGGATTATAGCCATTAGGAATGTTTTGATTTTTCAGCCATTGTTTTATGTCGGAATGGAGCTCAAAGCCTCCGCTTAGCTTACTGACAGTTTGTTGTTGTTGTTTTTTTTCCACGGGGGTGAGGGGTGGGTAATCGTTTTGCTGTACAAAGCAGATGTAAGCTTTGGGGTGGTTATGTCGTATTCTATTGACCTTATGTGTTGGTAACTTTTATCCATTTACAACTTAATGATTACCTGAAGTCTGTTCTTTTTATTTTGCGTGTTAACAGTTTCAGTTGCAAGACATAAAGAATACAAGGGAAGTCACCTTTATCACCGGACCCTGTCAGCACAACAACAAGTTTGCTTGTGTTTTTGTCCCATGTGCTGTGCCACTGTTTTACATTGGAGGGGAACTGTATGTATATTTATCTTGATATTTAACACTGAAACAGACCAGATGAAACTAAATTCAAATTCAATATTTGATCAATCAAACTTAATCTAACACAATAATTGAACACAATCGAACACTCACAAAATAATTCCAGGAATTGAATGTACATGTATAAATGCTTCAATATAGTTGGTTTGTGAAAAATGGTCAATGTTTGGTTGATTTGAAAACACGTACAGTAAAGAGTGACTCTTTATCATATTTTTAAATTTTTGGATTCCAGTTTATTAGGTATATTGTTAGTTTTTAGTTTTTAAAGTTTCTTAGAGTGAATTTGTGGTTTTAGAGATAACTTTGTAAAGTGCCTCAAGCAAATACATGTAGTGGATGTGTGCACTATATGTGTGAGTTTTTCAAAAAGCTCAAATTGCAATTTGAGCTTTTTGAAAAACACACAAGTGCAAATTAATCCCAAATTGAACAAGAAAACCGTATAATTACTTTATTAATAATTATTCATGAAAAAAATTTGCATCCATTTTTTGGAATTTTTTTTTTTGCAAAAATTTTTTTTTTTTTGGAAATTGCCAAATTTTTTTTTTGCAAAACATTTTTGCATCCATTTTTTTTTTATTTGTATTTTTCACAGGTGTTACTTTTTGCACTAGTGTTACACTTGAACTGCACTGCTCTTAGCCAATCAGAATTGAGTAATTTTTTCATGTTTATTATTATTATTATTATTATTATTATTATAATTATTATTATTATCATTATTACTGTAGAACCTCTACTAACGGCCACCTCTCCACGACGGCCAGAAAGGTCTGTCTGAAGGTAGCCATTGTCGAGAGGTTGGACTGTATAATTATACATAAAAGGCATACATGTAGATTTTGGGTGGTTTATAAATTATGCTGTCCTTTTAGGTTTAGTTTGCGATGTTTACCATTTACAGGTTATTTGGATCAGCAATTTTCTGTCTTTTGATCACATATCTTATAGACAACACCTCAAAAAGTAAACGAAGGTAGGGTGATATCATCCTTTTCCATGAAAATTACTGGGAGTTATTTCTATGCAACTTACATATTTCCTATTTTCCCACCACCAAAGGATGGTAAGGAGATAGATGTAGCAAGTGGATGGCAAATGACCATTAAAAGCACCTTTGTGAATTTTGAAATTAATTAAGCATTAATAGCAGTTTAATTCCTACATTACATGCATATAAATTATTTCATTTCATTTTCATTTCATTTATTTGTTTACTCCAAACCTTAACAGATGTTAATAATTAAATTAAAATCACATTTTATTAGGAAAGAGAGGAGAGGGGCACGTCTAGATAAACTAATATTGTCCCCCTTAAAGTTATATATTAAGTATAAACAAAAAACTTGTAATTTTTTTAGTAAAAAAAAGTAAAGTAAAACTTAAATGATTTGAACTACAACATATACATAGCTACATGTGTGTGTATGAGTTTGAAATGGATAGGCATAAAAAATGAATGCAAAATGTTTCCAGTTGTTATTTGTGTCAAAGGTTTATTTGTGCATCACAATTTCTTGAGGAGAAAGATCTAAAACTACAATGTAACATTTAAAAAGGTCTAATTTTATTGAGCTCAGTAAATGTAAAAGTTGACTTGATCACAAAGAGCTACAAACATACAGTGTGTAGAATTGAGGCCCTTATATGTAGTTTCAAAATACAGTGTTTTTCCCACAGCTGTAAGTGTTAAGTAAATGAAAAAAATATTAATAATGATAGAACTGTTTATTTTTGTTATTGAATGCAGTGTTTTTTAAGGTAAAAATGACATGTAACTGCTTTTTTTCAGTTCTCTGGTTGCTTATGTCCTTTCAGTACTCATTTTCCAGTTGATATCCATGTATTGTCTTGTTCCATTTCTGTGGTACGTACGTTAAACAGCCAGGACATAGCTAGGTTATATATGGACATAGCTAGGGTAGTATACAGTCTGTAGGATATTTAAATAACATTGGTAACACGGCCCCATAAGCTGTATAAGCTTTAACTTTCACCGTGACTAAATAAAAGATGTTGCTGTTGAAAGTCATGACAACTCTCTAAAATAGACACAGAGATGTTCAGCACTGCACTGACCTCACAAAGAAAAACCTGACCAAATAGGAAAAAAAAAACATTCATTTGGTACCAAATTGTGTTAAAGACAATGGTGCAAATAGGATACTGTGTGTTAAGAGGACCAAAATGACCATCCCTTAATTAACCCTATTCAATCTGAGCCTTTTGGTCTTCTGGGACCCCGTTTGGAACTGAGATAAAATAAGAATGGTTTGTATGGAGTCACCAGAGCATACAGAAAAGTGCCAATATCTCACCCCCAAATTGCAATAAGATGCTGATTTGTGGCAAACAGACATTTTTAGTCATGCTCTTTCCAAATTTCTGATCAAATCCGATATCTTCACAAACTTACTTTTGTGAAATCGTCACTTTAGAACTCTATTGTAAAATGTACTACAAGAAAGTTAAAATATTTTGGTTTAAATGTTAATTTAAGAAGACATTCAAATTTAGGTTAATTGTGCTTGTTAAAATCCCAGATAAATTTCCGAAAAATTCACAAAGTTTGGTGAGTATTTGTTAAAATTAATGCTTCTCTTGTTTAATATTTGATATCCATCCTGATTGGTTAACACTGTAATGCTTTCCATGGACATGAATTTTCATAGGCCATGAATTTTCATAGGCCATGAATTTTCATAGGTCATGAATTTTCATAGGCCATGAATTTTCATAGGCCATGAATTTTCATAGGCTATGAATTTTCATAGGCCATGAATTTTCATAGGCCATGAATTTTCATAGGTCATGAATTTTCATAGGCTATGAATTTTCATAGGCCATGAATTTTCATAGGCCATGAATTTTCATAGGTCATGAATTTTCATAGGCTATGAATTTTCATAGGTCATGAATTTTCATAGGTCATGAATTTTCATAGGCTATGAATTTTCATAGGCCATGAATTTTCATAGGCCATGAATTTTCATAGGTCATGAATTTTCATAGGCTATGAATTTTCATAGGCCATGAATTTTCATAGGTCATGAATTTTCATAGGCTATGAATTTTCATAGGCCATGAATTTTCATAGGCCATGAATTTTCATAGGTCATGAATTTTCATAGGCTATGAATTTTCATAGGTCATGAATTTTCATAGGTCATGAATTTTCATAGGCTATGAATTTTCATAGGCCATGAATTTTCATAGGCCATGAATTTTCATAGGTCATGAATTTTCATAGGCTATGAATTTTCATAGGCCATGAATTTTCATAGGTCATGAATTTTCATAGGCCATGAATTTTCATAGGTCATGAATTTTCATAGGCTATGAATTTTCATAGGCTATGAATTTTCATAGGCCATGAATTTTCATAGGTCATGAATTTTCATAGGCTATGAATTTTCATAGGTCATGAATTTTCATAGGCCATGAATTTTCATAGGCCATGAATTTTCATAGGCCATGAATTTTCATAGGTCATGAATTTTCATAGGCTATGAATTTTCATAGGCTATGAATTTTCATAGGCCATGAATTTTCATAGGTCATGAATTTTCATAGGCCATGAATTTTCATAGGTCATGAATTTTCATAGGTCATGAATTTTCATAGGTCATGAATTTTCATAGGTCATGAATTTTCATAGGCCATGAATTTTCATAGGTCATGAATTTTCATAGGCTATGAATTTTCATAGGTCATGAATTTTCATAGGCCATGAATTTTCATAGGCTATGAATTTTCATAGGCCATGAATTTTCATAGGCCATGAATTTTCATAGGTCATGAATTTTCATAGGTCATGAATTTTCATAGGCCATGAATTTTCATAGGCTATGAATTTTCATAGGCCATGAATTTTCATAGGCCATGAATTTTCATAGGCTATGAATTTTCATAGGCCATGAATTTTCATAGGCCATGAATTTTCATAGGCCATGAATTTTCATGGCGTGCATTTATTTCGTTTGCCAATTGACTTTTCATTAGACTACGAGCAGTCTCTCTTTTCCAGCTTAGTCCGTTTCTCGCTCGACGGACTAAGCTGGGAAAGAGAGACTGCTCGTAGTCTAACTATTCATAGGCCATGAATTTTCCTGTCCATGAATTTTCATAGCCATGAATTTTTTTCATAGGTCATGTATTATTCAATAGATCATGAATTTTCATTGGCCATTAATTTCCAAAGGCCACAAATTTTCATTAGCCTTGAATTGAATTTCCACTCAGTTCTGATCTGCTCTGACATTAGTTGCATTTTGTGTTTGAAAATCATCAATCTGTCATTTTTCTTTGTTTACCTTAGGAAATCAGTATTTAACTTGGGACTCATATTTATATACAATGTATTTATTGTGCTATCAGGTTAGTTGGATTTTTCTATTGTAACTGTTAAAAATCATGAAATGCATGTATACTTTTTTTTGCACTGCAGAGTTTCAGAATTTGTTAATAATTAACTAATCACAGTCAAAAAATGTCAATCGTTTTTTAGGTGGGGTTGGTCTTCTTCAGTTCAAGCAATTACAGCATGGGGATCCTGAATTTATTATGGTAAACAATAAAAAATATCAAATATAAAAATATCATCATAAATAAAAGAGTTTGCCATTCCTACCCTATCTTAATTTTGGCTGGTTTCAAACAAATAGTACGTGCATGTGAAAAAAAAGGAAATAATGGCTTGTTCTTTAAATAACTTAATGCAAACACAAAAAGGAGTTTGGAAGATTTTTGATAATTATTGCATGAGGTATTTGTAACATCTCGGTAAGTGTTATCTGACTGAAGCCGAAGCCAGCTGATAACACTTACATGCAATGTACCTTGACCTTAATTTTTGCAAATATCACAAAAACCGAATCTAATAATAACAACAACAACAACAACAACAACGATTTATTTACAAATAATAAAACAAATTATATGATTAGCAACCCGCAAATAACTAAAGTTAATCGTGGCGGGTTGCTGCACACTAAACAATTACAGGAGCTCACTATAAAATAATTGACTGATAACAAGAAATACGAAAATAAGGAGTGGTTAATTTATGATTAGTTACTGTAACAACAACAAATAAATTAATTAATAATAGAAATGAAAATAAATATGCAAAAAAATATATAATTTTTATATAATAATACAAATTAAGGAGAAGGGGTAATAAAATGCAGATTAAATTATTAAATTAATAATTCTTTTATTATCCTTTGCTTTAAAGAAAATAACAACAAATGCACTGTTGCATGAAACGTAGTTTTATTTTTTTTGTGTGTATTTCCAGAAAAAATCCATACCCACCCCATGTTAGGTCATTGGAAATTCCAAGGGGAGAGGGGTGTCTTAAAAGCCAGTATTTTAGAAGCAAAGTATGAAGCTAAACTGGAATTTCCTGGGGGGACGGGGGTGCTAAACAAAAAACCTTCCGTGGGGGGAGTATGGATATTTTCTGGAACTGCACATTGCTCTTGTAAATCATGCATTTCACATGCACTCTTCACATTACACAACAATGTAATCACTAATCTGCTAGCAGATTAGTGAATATATAATCTGTAGGGTGAGCTGATTTCAGAATTAACTGTAGGCTCTTAGCCAATGAGAAGACAGATAGTGACTACAATGTATAATAATGAAAGTTATTGTCTTCAGGACAACAATTCTCAATTTTCAGGTTACAAAATTCTAATTGTTTATTTTTAATTAACAAATATAATATACATGTATGTTCTCTTGCTTCAGAATATGGAATACGTGTTGTATGTTAGCTATCCGATAGCTGGCCAGTTGACTTTGACTGCCGTGTCAGGAAATGTGTTCAGCTGGTCTGTAGCACCTTTCTTCTGTATTATATTTGGGTAGGTACCTATGCCACATGTACAATTATTGCTTATAACATCTTATTTGTATTATTTACTTAATATGAATTATTGTCAAATGACATTACTGCAGTAATAGCAGTTGAAATGTCGCAATCAACACCTCAAAGTGACTCCATCATGATCGAGACAACTGAATAAGCATTGACCTCTTACACACCACAATGAACAATAACCACATTTTAATAACAATCTTATTTTTGTTAGTCCCCAGCCCAACCCCCAACCTGGAGGATCAGGGGATCACACTGGTCTCTACCCTTCATCCTGTTTGGCATGGGTGACCCTACAATGTACCAGGTGTACAAGACTCCAGCTGCATAGCTCTAGGGGGTCATTGAGACACAAACCGCCCCACCACGATAAGGTGGTGACCCCTTTGGGACAGAGCATGTACATACATTTGTATAGCTGTAACTTTAACCCATACTACACTGTACATGCGCTTAGTATAATTTTGATTATACATTCTTTCATATTTCAGATTTCTTTTTCTTCAAATTTTCTACCCACCAAGTAAATCATCTTTTTCCTATCAGAGCTCACTAGTTCATAGAGCTGGGGAGGAAAGGCCCCCTGATCGTAAGTATACTGCGGTCAACTCCCATTTTTGCAGACATGCACTCTCAGAGCCACAGATTGATTCACAGGAATTCTGTCAAATGGAAGGATGTGATTGGGTTTTCAGGAAAATTTTATGACTAAACAATGTTCAATAATTATGTATGAGTTTACAATGTATGCAGATTATCTAGTACAGGGTATCAGGGTATAGATAGCCTTGCATCAGGCTGTTTTAAAACGAGTCATTAAGAAGTCATTAAGTCAATTTTCAATCCTCCACCCCACCTTGTTTGATTAATGCCATGTGTCTAGTAGCTGTGGCTTTTAGCAAATGTTTTCTAAAAAGTAAGAGGGCTTCTCTTATATCTGAGAGTTTTGGGAAAAAAAATGAATAATTAGAAAAACAGGCAAGAAATACAAGCTGCATGCTGTTTAGTGGTTTTTGTACTTTTCACTGCATGCATCAGTTAGGTAACTGAGTGTGGTGTGGTGTAGTGATACAGTTAAAACTTCACAAAGCAAACAGTCTCAAGTGCAAATCTGTTCCTGGAAAATTCCCCTTTTTCCATTCCCTTTTGTTATAGCTATTACTGTTTATAAGATGTATGGTCATTAATAATACTGATTGTTGTTATTGTTACAAAATTAGTACTATAAGGTATCAGTATAGGTGGTCTGATAGTCTGTAGTTTTTGTGATTATATGCACTCGCTCTAGGAGAAAACCCCAGCAACCTAATGTCTTGCTAAATGTTACAGAATATAAACCCCTTAAAAAGAAACGAAAAATTAAGCAAAAGGAGCCTGAGATTCACCACTAGCCTAAAATCTGGATTGTTTCTGTCCTCAAAGACGTTGTCTGATTTCTCAAATTTGGTTTAATTAGTTTTTTTCCTAGCCTCCCTTCTCGATCTAAAGTTTGTTGATCTTAACACGGGTTCATCTGTCTACAAAAGAGGCCTGATACAGATGTAACTTTTAAATGGAATTGAGATTTTAAAAAGCCAGACACTGCACATTGCACACATTGCATGATTATCTTAGTTCCAGGACTACTACTTTACACTGGTCATGAATGGACATTCAAGAACTTTTACTAAAGAGTTTTCTATCTTCCTTTGTAGGTTTCATTTTAAGTAGTCTTGAAAAGACAGTATTACTGTTCAGCCTCATTACCGTACCTGGTTCCATGTTTATAGTTATTAACATTTTGGACTTCTTACATTTTATAACTTGGGTAAGTAGATCATCACCATGGTAATGTAATTCATGTTGCTCTGCTACTTTAATAAGGCCATTCTCCTGAAAATAAGACCATGGACTTTTAGTTTATTTTAGTTTATTTTAGTTTAGTTTAGTTTACTTGTAGTGTAGTTTAGTTTAGTTTAGTTTAGTTTAGCTCACATGATTTGCTTCCACAATAAGCCCAAGCCCACTTTGGGTGTTGTCATGTTAAGTAATGATCCGCACAAGAAGGAAAGTGCTAACGGCAATGCACAATGTAATGTCAACTTTTTTCATTGTTACAACTAGTGATCTCATTGGCCTAGACTCAAAGACCGCTAAAAAGTTAGGTTTCAAGGTGCATTTTGTTTGAGTTTTTAAAGGTTTCATGTAATTTAAGACCCAATTGCAAAACATGCAAACTTTTAAAGAAATTGTATTTGGGGAACTTCATCAAAGCAGCAGAATTATTAGCTATCGTCTTCTGCTATTCTGATTGGCAAATGGATATTCTTTATTTTTTTACTGAAATATAATTGTAAACCATGAGCTCCTCCCCTATTCTTGAAATCAAAAGACATTTTATGTGAGAAAGAGCCAATGCCGCAGAACAATGAAGTTTACTGTAGTTCTTACATGTATGTGGAGCGACACCCAAAAAGCAAAGCCAAGGTGGCCGTGGTCAGTTGTGTGATCAATATATTTTTTCCTTTCTTCTCTTACTCTTAATCATAGTGGTTTGTGGTTTGGTTTTTAATTTGGTTTTTGATTTTAATTTTGATTTGTAATTTGCACTGGTGTTACACTTGAACTGCACTGCTCTAATAGCCAATCAGAATTGAGTAAATTTTTCATGTATATGTTGTAGTTGATTTTTTATCTCAGGTAATTTTTATGTTTCCATTGTTTTTGGATATGGTAATATATGCTAATGAATTTTGAAACAAAGGAAAAACAAAAATTACCTGAAATGAAAAAATTAACTGCAACATATATTTATTATTCTCCTAACAGGTTAAACTACTGTTATGTGGTATCCTTCCTGTGTTTCTTTGTACATGTCTGGACATCAAAGAAGAAATGGAATTCTTAGGTAAGTGCCATGTTGTCATTAGTATGCAAAATTCTGAACTAACACTATATAAACCTCTAACCTCTAACCTCTAACCTCTCTTCATTAGCTACGTACATGTACCTTATCAAAACAATTTTATTAATTACTATGTGTTCTTGTTGTTTCGATAGTTTGAATTATATTTTTACTTTTTTGTACAGAAAACTGTATGCTGATATCTTTGTCTGTCTATATCTTCATCAGAATTTTCAAAAGATAATGTAGCCAAAATGAAAGTAGGATGTGGACTAGGAAGTCTGGTGAGAAAATCTCTGTTAAAATATTTTTAACAAAAAGGAAAGGTGTTAACAAACTGTTATAACTGGGAAAGTTTAATGCAAATGGAACTTTTGATTAAATGATTAAAATTATACAATTATTTTATACAGGGGGGTCATGTAAATTTACAACAAATAGTTTTATAATATAGAAATTAACTAAAATAAATAATTGGATGACTATCAAATACGTACTGTAGGATATCCCTAAAATTTTACATTAATTCCCATAAATGTACATATAAAAGTTAATCTTTAACAACCTTCATTGTAAAGTGTATACAATGTGCAGGATAGTACATGTATGTGATGACTTGTAGACAATTCACTCTCTCTTTTTCGTAACTCTTCAGATTCTGTTGTATATAATATTGATGTCATCTGGTTCTGTTGGTGTACATATGTTGCCAGTTATGGCAGGAAATGTCATTTGTGGGGTACTAATTTGGATCACAAGTGGGCGAGGAAAATGGAAGGTATATACCATTCTACTACTTTGCATGTACATGCAGATCAAAGGTACATTTGTTGTGTAACAAAGTACTCAGGTCACAGGCTGGGACCAACACCAACAGCAGTTATATTTAAAGGCCCACCTTCACCCAAAATGCTGTGCATGCCGTGATCACTTTCTGTGCTGAATTTCGTGTAACATGAAATTCATGCTTGAATGCGTGCAACCAATCAGATCATGTGTATGAACAATGGAGCATTTCAAAACAAAAACAAACGACCGCAACGTCTTTTGGGTGAAGGTGGGGTTTTATAAGTAACAACCCTTAACCCCAATAGTGGCAATCACCAAATCTCTCATTGTACATGTAATATTGATAATATTATTATTAATGATCAATCAATCAAAGAGGTCATGAGAATTAAGGACATTGGTCAACCATGGTGAATTCTCTTAATATTTTAACAAGTCTCCCCACTATTCCTATAAGAAACATATGGGGACATTTAATTTAGAGAATTTATATTTTGATATCTGGGACTAAAGTTTAAGGGATCAGAGCATCACTACTCCTGCCAGATAGGATTCTTGTTAATTATCAGTGATTTAAATAAACTGTAAGCAACTGACATCCAAATGAAAACAACAAATTCTTGATAGAAACAATTGAGTGGCTGAGTAGAAATGTAGAATTTTGACAGTTTCCACTCTTATTTATTTTTTGTTTTAGCCAAAATGCATTGTGTTGTGTTGATGGCTGGTTAACATTAGCTGAAGTAAAAGAGATTAGACCAATTTTTCATAGGCCTGTTATGCACCCAGCCCTTTAATTCTAACAAATCCTATTCCCTTATTGCAGAATTTTGTTGAGTTACAGTTTAATTCTATTTTGCAGATTTACCAATATATTCTGTATGTAGGACTCATTATTCTGACCTTACTTGGTTTGTGTATGTTGCCATGGTCACTTTTGTATCCTCAGTTGATTACTTCAGAAATGATCTCAGTTTATGGTCTCAAATTGTACATAATTATATGTATGTATAGCAAAGCACAATTGCAACTGCATTGCACATTTGTGACTAAGAAAACTTCAACTATTCTGAATAGCCAATTAGGGAAATACAGGAATGGGGGTACACCATTTCAGCATTCTTCAATCAAGCTTTGTCACGTAATTCCAAAGGGTCACATGGCAATGTAACGTTTTGCTGAAGATTAGCTCCTGTGATCTGACTGATAGGAGCTAAAGCTTCAAGTTAACTTTTATTATCAATGTACATGTATCTCTTTGGAAAGGATTTCTTCTCAAAATGTAATTAACCCAGAGATAAGAATTAACTTTGCTACTAAAAGGGAATAACTGTTTTAGAAATATAAAAAAATGTATGAGTTGAAAATAAATGAGTTTCTGTAGGTCAAAGGTAGCTATGTATATGCTGACATGTACTTTGTAGCCACATTTCTATTATTCACATCACTTTTCAGTGGATGTTGTAAAAAAACTAGGGATTAGATGTAGATATAAATAGTCAGAGTACAATGTATTTATCTGCATGGTGCAAATGTACATGAACAGCAAATTAAGGATGCGTTAGATTGACCTTATTCCAGAATAAGAATAAGCGGAATAACCCCGAATGCTCATTCGATTGCATGGCTATTCCAATTCCAGAATACATGGAATGTATTCCAAGCATTCTGCACTAGGGTGCAGAATGCTTGGAATAATCCAGAATAATGACATCACTTTGTCCTCGCCTTGCAGCAACAAACAAAATGGCTACCGCTGGCGACCGTGTGCTGGTGACCATGTGCGAAGAAAATGAATTACTCAAAAAAGGATATTCTTGGAGTTGGGAAGAGAACAATTCTCCTCATTTCCTTGTACGAAGAAATGCGAGAGATCTTTCAAAACGTCAATTACAAACATGATATTGAACGTCAATTGCGTGTTATATTAGCAGTCATTATTCCAGAAACTGAATAATCATTTTATTGAGCTATGGACGGAATGGGTATTCTGGAATAATCCGGAATATATTCTTATTCCGGAATAGGGTCAATTGAATGCAACCTAACTTTTTTTATGAGCAGTTATGAGCAGTGATATGAAAACTTACAATGTTTAACCTCCTATTTGTTATTAAATCTTTGACAACTGGATCAGGTATCAATTCCATTTTTTCTCCTTACCCCTGTGGGGAGTAAACTTGTTTGTTGGCCTAGTTAGTTGTCTTTCAGTGTTGTGTGTATATGTAGCCTCTGGAGCTGACATTGAATGGTTAAACCCTCTGTTGGTAACTCACTCAGTAGGTAAGGCACATTACATTTCTGCATAATTTTAATGATCTGTACTTTATACTGTAAGTGGAGGCATGGTGCTAGTGGTTAGCATGTCGGACTTTCAACCTGAAGCTCGGTGGTTCAAGCCTGGTCTCTGCCGTTGTGTTGTACATTCCCTTAGACAAGAAACTTTGCTCCACATTGTTTCTCACCACCCAGGTGTATAAATGAGTACCGGCAACATAATGCTGGGGGGTAACCTTGTGATGGACTAGCATCGCATCCAGGGGGGAGTAGTAATACTCTCAATCACTTCATGCTACAGAAACCGGGTTAAGCTCTGGCAGTTGTGAGCCATTAGGTTTGTGAGAACTTGCCTACCTTATACTGTAAGGTATTATTTTTACATGTATGTGTTGTGGCGCAAACTTTTATTTGGTTTGAAAATTTTCAAACCAATTTAATTTTTATTTTCCTTTGTCAAAAAACTCGAACTCAACTCGTTTGAAAATTTTCAAACCAAAGAAATATTTGAACCACAACATACGCGTTAATATTAATATGTTGCACATACATTTTAGGCTTACTTACCCTTGTCAAACTCAAGCTCCAGAAAAAGTAGTTAAAAATGAACAATTTTCATACATTGTAGCCTCATCTGTACCCTAAGAGGTACCGAGATAGCTAGAACTACATGTATCCCTTTTTACCCATTTTTACCCATAAAAGGTACAACAAGCAGCTGCATCAATTATTTTGCTCTAGGTGTGGTGCTAAAAGGGTAAACATGTCTTGTGTGATGTACATTTTTTGAAACAAACTCTTCAGTAGTGTAAAGAATGATAATTTTAGTATCCAAGCATAGTAACGAAATATTTAAATATTTGTTTATTGCAGGTTTTGTATTGTGTGAAAATGTTCTTGCAACAGAGAGGCTTTATCCAGTTTACTTTCTAGTGGGAACTATGCTGTTTGCTGGGTACATCTCTGAAAGGTAATATTACAAATTGTGCTAATTTGCAGTGACCAAAATTAAACCACAATCCTTAGAAATATTTTGTTGGGACATATGTGAAGTTTTCTTTTTCTCATTGTTAGTTCTCAAGATTGCATAACAGACAGCAGGGCTAAAGTAAAGGTCACAGGTTGCAGGTCACAGGTTACATTTACCTGTAGGTTACAGGCCTACTAGCACAAATCTTGCTTGTCGCAAAAAGCATTTTAAAAGGATTACCCCAAGTACTTGCCTGAGAGAACATATATAATTTTGATCCTCCCCAATGCTCAAAAATGGCTATCAATCTACAACAGAATGATTTTGTGTCATTCCATGAGACCTTTTGACATGGGACCTGTACTTTAGCCCCACCGGAGAGGGGAAGAAGTGGACCATAAGTTGGAATACCAGTGTGGCAACTAAATGTGTCTACAAATGGAGCTTTTACTAGTCAGTATTTTCAGTGACTACATGTATACATGGAGGTATGTGGTCTGATTATATTTGCAGGTTGCACAGTGTGGGCAAGCTCAACTCACAGTCCATGTTACTGTGTATTGCCATCCATGGCTCCAAGGTTCCCCTGTGTTTATCCATGGTCCTTCCCTACTCTCCAACAGCTTCTGCATTGCTTCCTAGCTTGCTTTTGATGTCACCTGCACTTCTTATGTTTCTCTTTACATTTGTTGTAAGCAAGATTATTGAGGCACCAAGGAACATCACAGTTAATGAGGTAAGTTTTTCAATCTTACTCTTGCAGCGGTTTTATTATTGAAAGACAAAATTATCAACAGGAAGAAGACGTCAAGTGTTGTCATTTATCCCTCTTTGTTGTATGAAAATACTAGCAGTGTGATGTATAATTTAGAGCACTTTTCACTTGAGTTTCGTAAAACTAAAACCAAAGTAATTACTTACAGTGTATGCCAATCACAACGGAGGCAGACAGTCCAATAAACCAATGTTATTGGAACTCAGAGTAAATATGTGTAACCAGCACCAAGCACAGAAAAATGCATAAGCAAGTCCCAATTGATTGGTTTTGGTTTTACTTCTGATTGGTTGAAAATGTGGCTTGAGATTTTTTTAGCGGAGCACTTGCCAGGCCGAAGGCCTGGCTGCGCAGCTCCATACTCATAGAACCTACGCCGTCATTTTTCATGGTAATGGCTAGCGGAATATTTCGCGGGCGCGTGTCCGTCCGTCTGCCCGCCCGCCGTGTTGGAACAACATCCGGGATCTTGAAAGCAAGGCTTTGTTTTTCGCGCGGCCACACAGCCGTGAGCTCGGTAAACACTTTAGTTGTTTTGTTGTGTCTAGCGGAGAATTAAACTCGTTATTTTCCTGCATTTTTTCGCGGTTTGCTACTCAAGACAGGGATACTAATTAAGGGATACTCAGAAGCCGCTTTAGTGGAAAAAGACGAGCTTTCAGGGATAAAATCTTGCTTCGAGGAACTTCATGTATTACGTTTTTATCAATGCGGGAGATGTTTGTTTCCTACGGATTTCAGAACCAGAAGCGGAGATTTGAATTTCCAAGCAAGCGAGGAACTTAAAGGTAAAACAGATTACAGTTTTCGATGAGAATTTATGTTGATATCAATCTGTGAGTGACTTTTTATTAGTGGTATTGTTAGTTTTCGAGAATTGATTTTAAAACGTGCTTAAATTCAGTTGTATCGATCTCTTGAATTTCATCGAAGAAGGCTTAAAATTAAATGGTACGCGTTTTGCTTTTAAACGTAAACTAATTGAGATTTGAATAAATTTTTTCGAAAGAAGATTGTGTTGTCCATTTTTATGTGTTTGTTCATTCATTAGATAGATTGAAAAGCGATTTTATGTAAACAAAACAAGACTTTGATTTTATAGTACAGTTCTATCTTCACTCGCATCGCCTTATGCAAATATGTCACGTTGTGTATTTTTGCAATTTTTGATTTTCAAATCAGTTTCTCGGGCAATTTTTGACAAACATAAACTGTATTTTATTCGGAAACTAGTGGTACTAGTTATTCTAGACAGAGAAAAGTTGTTTTTGTGAACTTTTGTACGGTCTATAAAAATGTAATGTACAGACGTTCGCGTAATACTGTTTTTGAGAATTGCTAAAATTGAAAATAGCCCGTTCGTCAATCTTAATTCTTGTGCTTCCAACCTTTCACCTTAGTTAAGTTTCACCTTAGTTAAGCTTGTTCAAAGTGCGACGCTGTTAGGCTTGGGCTATGTATATATATTAGCCAATCACAAAGCATATCCAATGTTAAAATTAATCAATTGCAAAATAACTTTCAACACTCGAAGGAAATGCTCTATTAAGAACCCCCTCTTTCTATTTACCCCCTCTCTATAATACATGTAAGCCCCCTCTTGAGCTTCAAGTTTTCAATAGGCCTCCCTCCTACCTCTCCTCACAAAACCATGGAAGACACAGCCACTTAGGTTGGGTAAGAATCGCATTAGCTGTATAATCTTGATCTCAACATTTCCAGCTTCCTATTGCATATGGGACAGTTTCAGTACTTTCTTATCAAGCTGAAAGAGAGAGCGGGTTTTAAATAAGCCCTTGTCTCTATTAAGCACCCTTCTAGAAATCCTGAAAATAAATGAGCCCCCCCTGTAATGATATAGATTGTACATGTGTGTATCAAAATCCTATAAATTGTTTTTGTTAGGGCTTAAAGCTCTGCATAGCTTCTGCAATTACAACAGTTGTTGCATACGATATCCTTGTTCTACCAATGTGGTTTATGATGACCTATAGAATTCCTTCTTCTGCTGATGTCTTTGGTAAGTTTGTTACTACATTGATATGTGTGCCATATGTAAAATCTTTAGCATACAAACCACCATAAGAGATTGATTAAGACACCAAAATTAATTTAGAACAGTGCATAATGCAGATCCATATCTTAAGTTATGCCACCTGATCATAAAAGCAGCCAAGTGGAGACAGAGGCCCAATTGTAAACTAAGGCAATAGGGTTTGCTTGCTTTTTACTACTAATAGTAATAATAATAATAATAATAATAATTAATAATAATAATAGTAATAATACTTTATTAACAAATTTCTTAAAACAATCTTAAATTTACAATATTAAAATTACAACACATGTATAATAATTACAAAATATGTAATAATGAAAGACTCCTCAACATTACATTTTTAAAATGAAAACTGATCATAAAAAAAAAATAATCATAATTTTAATCTTTAAAATTGCTATATTACATCTCATCTGGCCGATTGACTGCAACTGCAACACTGTAAATCCCAAACATAACTTAATAGAAAAATAAAAAATAGAAATATAATAGACTTTGATAATGCGTATATGATAATAAATTCATATGAACAGTGGTAGAAAGAATTAAAGAGAATATGATCATTGCAGTAAATGTTATACTGTAAATGTTATACAGAAACTGAAGGATCTGCAATTAGTATATGTAATCGCATGGGCCCGAGTAAAATTAAGGATTAATATCACGCGTGTTTTCAGAAACTGTAGAAATTGCCCGAGTCGCGAAGCGACGAGGGCAATTTCTACAGTTTCTGAAAACACAAGTGATATTAATCCTTAATTTTACGAGGGAACATGCGATTACTTGTTTATAATATAGAGGGCAAAATTATACGGAAACCTTTCAGACTTTTTACTGTAAGAGTCACTCAGACTTGAAACTACCCGAAGTGAAAATACTCTCTCGCAAACTGACAAGAAAAACTTTTCAACTCATTGTGGTTAAATAAATTTCTATTCGGTGAAAGATACATTTGGCTGTTATGTACATCTAGAGAATATAGCCTGATTTTTATCGAAAAAAGACATTTTACGACAAAACAAAGCAAGTTTTATTTATAAGCGTACCTGTGTTTTGAAGTTTTTGCCGCTTTGATAACAACAACAAATTGCGAGAGTTCAAACTTGCTTGCACGTTTGGCGATTTAATTGCTTTCTTTCACTTCTTTTAGCCATATTCTTTCTTTCAGCAAAATCTGTCAAAGTTCTTTTCTTTAGATCCGCAGAAATCCGCATTTTTTCAATGAAGTGATGGAACTTTAAAACCTTGTCGCCATGAATGAATTTCTTCGAGGTCTTCAACGTCGCAAAGTGGCCTGCAGGCGCCTAGTTAATCCAAGATATGACACAAATAATCGCTTCCTGTTTGGCGTAAAATGCTGTAATTAACCTGTAGAATTGCTTTCATTGGTATCTTCCGATTTCATTCCTTTTTTATAAGAAAATCTCCGGCGAAACATGCGAGCGCTCCGTTTGCAAATTTTCTTCAAAATCCCGCCAAGCCAACTGAATGCAACGAGAACGACGCGCTCAACCAATCACGAGTGAGAAATTTTGATGCTCGACCAATCAGGAGCGAGTAATTTTGCCCTCAATTAATAAAAAATGCCCTCTTCGTCAGCCAATCAGCATTCAGTAATTTTGCCCTCTATATTATAAGAGGCTAAAAACAGTTCAGGCTTCCACGGGATTCAAACCCACGACCTTTGCGATTCCAGTGTAAACACTCTACCACTGAGCTACAAGGTCAGATGGGAGCTTGGTCAATTATGAGTTGTATTATATTCGAGAAATGATGAATATGATAATGTGTAGACTTTGTTGATCGTGATCATGTTATTAAAGTATTTTTTTTATTATTGTTATTTAGCTGCAGTGTTGTTCATCTGGGGAGCCTTGTGCCTCAAACTCTCTCACATGCACTTCTCACACAATCAGTTCCTTAAGAGACTTAACATTCTTGCTCTTTGTGCAAGTGTTTTATTTGAAATTCTTCAACCAGACTTGAACATATATAGGGTAAGTGAGCACTACATGTACATTGTACCATAATGATTATATTTTCCAAAGTATGGTACTCTTCTTGTTTAGAAAAAAACATTTGCATACATGTAGGAGGAAAGCTTTATTAGGCCAAGGCATAGAGTTAAGTGAGTGACTTTTTCTGTTTTCAGTTTCCTGTTCTGTTTAGTGTTTCTGAAGAAACATGACATTCATAAAGGATATTTGCTTTAGCTTATTTTATAAATACTTCTGCAAACATCAAACCGATCAGACAGTTGTTTTACAATATTAATGTAACTGAAGTTAGAGGCTGCTTTTTGTTAGGGAACTTTGTATAAGATTTAATTTGATTTTTGTAACATCTTATGGTTATCGGAGGAAAACTGAAAACAAGGGCACACCATCCAACAAAACAGTAATGCAGCTCATATGTTCAAAAGTCAAACCTGGAAGGTGTGTAAGTATTACAGTACAAACGCTTTTTGACTTGTGTATTTGTTTGCAAATTAGGTGCTGCAATCATTGGTGGTGTATCTGGTGTCTTTATTCTACTCAGTTTTCACCAATGAAAACATTTTGTTATCAGAGTAAGTTTCCTGGATTCTGATTGTTATCATAAACTCAGTTACCCAAAGTAACTTTAATTTTCTTCTTTTTCTTTTGCAGGTCTATCGTTCTCTCTTGGCTTATTCTTGTTGCTATAACAGTGTTAATAGCAGTGCTAACAAAGGTTATAACCATGGAAAATTTGTCTTGGTCACAGAGAGTCATTGTTGCTGTTGTGATTGGTTTAGTGCCTGGTCTAAAGGTGTCTGCCATTGTGAGTATAGAATACAATGAAATAGACTGGAACCCTGTTTATTTGACCACTGACGAGTCCTAACAAATATGGTCGTACTAACTACTTGTACTTAGACCAGCACATTCAGATGCACTGGATGAGCTTGTTCCATTATGTATAATCTTCCATCACCCTTGTGAGCTGGTATCTATGTAATCCAGTGTCACTATCCTTCAAAGCAACCATTACATTTAGACATTGTTAGATTTGCTGTGTTTTGTGATTTTTGTCCCAAGGTACCTCATTCCTTGCAGTCAGCACTTATTTCTCATTTTTCTTACAACAGATGTTTCCAGAGTTTCGTCCCCCACTGCTTTGTCTTCTGTTTGGTATCTCATCCGCTCTTACATTATATTTATTGATCATATCCTGGAAGCCCATATCTGGGCAGACACCTGTAAATTTAAGGTATTTTGTAATAATATAAGGGTGAAGTAAAATAAAGACTGAAAATGTTTTATGTAATCAATCTTTCCTCCATAAACAAGATATTTTCCTGAATAACCACCGTTTGTGTCACCAAATTGGGGAACACAAATCCTGGACAGCTAAAATTGGATGATTGTATCATGATATAATTAACCAAACACAAATTAAACAGCTGAAAAAGAAAATAAGATAGAAGGATTCTTGAATTTCTATAAAGAATGTAATGGGGGCTGCTCAGATTTTAAGATGTCTAAGGTTAGCAAGTGTATTTAAACAAGCTGCATAACCTGTCGTCGGAAGCTATTTTTATGGTGCGAAGATTTGTCGCTATTAACTATTTTCCTTTTCCTTTATTGGTAATTGCCTTTCTGAGATGTGCCCATTTGAAACCTCATTTGAAAAAATAATTACTTATCAAGTACATGTTGTTCCAAACAGTGATCTCATCAACTTAAGCATGCGCAGTTAAGAAAGCAAACCTGAAAAAAGAAGGTTTTCAGGCTTTCTGTTCAACTGGTTAAGTTCATAGGATCACTGTGATATTTATTGTAATTTCAGCTCATTTTTTCTTTTTAGTACCCCTTACTTACTACTCGGAGGCTGCTTTGTGAGTTGTCTTTTCTCGGAGACGTTAACCACCAATAATCTAGATTCACAAAAAGGTTTGTCAGCAAAGTTAAATATCAAGATCTCTTCTATTTATTTTCACTTCATACACCCATTTTTAATTAAGAGTTCCTTGATGCTCTACATTGTTGTAGTGCTGTAACTAAGAAGATTTTTGCTGGCTGTTTAGGGACTGTGATGTAAATCGGGTATAGAGTCTACCTGCTACAGCTCAGAAGGAGGTTGGACACTTTATTGAGAATTATATAACTTAATGTCGACACTTAGAATTTTATTTTCAATAAATTTTTAAGTGTAAAAAAGAAAATATAAAATCCCCACTCAGGATTGAACCTGTGACCTCAGCTAGGCTTAGGCTTACATAGCCTACCGTACCAGTGTAGCAATTAGCTTGTCGGGTTGTTTAGGCCTAAATTTAACTATATAAACTGCTAACTCCAACCTCAACTAAAAGCTAACCAGTTACTCCGTTATATATTCTCATTGAGGAACGAACCGTGACCGTGCACATTGTTTTGTTTAACGTGCGAGCCCAAATGTTTCTACTGGTCAGTTGCTCATATGCATTTAAATACCTTTTGTGTTTTGTGCGCAGTCAGGGCAAACGAACAAAAGAAATGCAGAACAAAAACATATAACAAAGGACTGACTGAGTTTCATAACCAGTTAATTCTATTAACTATGGTTATGTCAATCTGAATTGTTTTCCCATTTCACAGGTCCTCACAAGCCGTCTCCAGTCTCTTCAAGCTTGTTTTATCACTTGTGCATTCACCTTGTTCTAGGACTGGGACTAAAGAGTGGTTCCGTTGCACAGGAAGAGAGCCTGGTAACTAGTGTTATCTAATGAATTTGTTGTTTAATCATATCTTTTCCGTCTGGGTTTTAAGCAGTATAGAAAATACACAAGTCTGATAGATCGAGATTTCATTATGTAACTGCTATTAGAGCAGTTTTCAATTGAGTGTCAAAAGTAATTACACAATTGCTTTGGTTTTGCATTGCTACGCTTTGTGATTGGCTAAAAAATCTCGCGCCACTTTCTCGACCAATCAGAAGTAAAACCAAAACCAATCGTGACTTGCTTGCACGCGTTTTCCCGCGCTTGGCGCCGCCGACATGTAATTGCTTCGAGCTCTGATTGGTTCATTGGATTGTTTGCGACTGCTGTGATTGGTCAGAGTAATTACTTTGGTTTTGGTTTTACGACACTCAATTGAAAACTGCTCTAACAGTTATACGTACTAGGTTTCACAAGTGTTTTTGTTACTCCACACAGTAGAACCTCTATTAACGGCCACCTCTCTACAACTGCCAAGTTTTCTTGTCCCGACTTTTTATTCATTCATTGAAATCCTTCATTTGATACCCTCTCCATAACGGCCACCTCGCTACCTCTAGAAAGGTTTGTCCGAAGGTAGCGTAGTAGAAAGGTTCGACTGTAGTTTTTTATCGATTTTATGTAACAACAATATCCTGTATTGTGTTTTCATAATAGAACGGGATTTCCAGCCTTACATCAAACTTGTGCACATGAAAAAATTAACCTGGTGTTACATACCTTGAAACGGTCACATTTCCCTCTCGTATGTGTTGTCGCAATCTTTGCGAGAAGCGAGGTTAGTTTTGGTTATTTTTAACCAAAACGATTTAGAGTGTTAAATACAGTTGTTAGAGGAAATATAACGCCCCCCATTTTCCATGATTTGTTTTCGTTATTCTTGTTTGTTAGATTTTCTGCATTTGTTTCCTTGTCTGCACAGGAAGAGAAGAAAGGCAAGTTGCCGTCTGCTCATGTTCTTTACAGTGGTTCGTTTTTCTCCAATGTCTCTTTATCCATTGCATTTTTAATGGCTCTGATGTGTTCACCTTCCGACTACTGGGAATTGTGGGTAGGTAGTTAACCTGTATTTTGTTTGGTTTAGAAGTTTAATGTGTGTAATACTTACGTAAATTGGCACAATATTGGCTTCGATAAGATAGCGCTTCGAATATAAGAATGTTTTGTTTACTTTTAACACAAGAACTTAAAAATATTGATCACGAAGTTCTCGAGCCTCTCGCGTGCAGAGTAATAAATTCTGGAAATAAAGACCTGAATTATAGTTAGTATATGGAAAGAAAAAGTCTTTTTCTTTGTCCAAGCTTCTACAAACTCGAGTAGCTGCGTGATAAAGTCTATTTTAGCTAGCCGAATTTCATCAAATTTCATGTTTTAAAACGTTTTGAGACGTTTTGATGATAACGTTAAGATGTTTTAAAACGTTTTAAGAAAATATAGACTTTGGAATATGGTTGATTATGAACTCTAAATAAGGTGTCTCGTTTAGAAAGGGAACCATTCATTTTCTGTTTTCTTTCAAGGTGAGCGGCGCTATTCTTTTGTTGATGTTTTTGAGACCGGAAGGAACTCCGTACATCCGGGGTATTCGGCTCCAGTTCACCCCGGCTCTACCAGTGGCATTTGCTTTGGCCCTGTGTATGTTCCCTAGGACAGTAACTGAAGCGTTACCCACACAGTATACATGGCTTCCCATCATAGGTAAGATAAAAACAATGTTAACCAATGTTAAGGCACAGAGGCATGAACTTGAAAATATAAAACTTCCAAATAATACGCAGAACGGGGCAGCATTTTAAAGGGTGCATCTAATGTCAGTGTTGAATTTCTCGAAAATACCGCAATTGTTTAATCACCATAAACATGATCTGATCTGAACATTTCCCCGTCAATCGAAAAAGAGCCTTCTCTTTTAATCGCGAAAATCGAATCTCATGAATGAATCAATGAATCAATGAATCAATGAATGGATGGATGAATTACTTTATTCAAGTGTCAAGAGTGTTTAGCTCGTAGAGACAAAATTCATTATTTCTAAACATGTTAAAATATAGTAAAATTAGTGATATGATGTATACCAATTATGAGATACAAATTTACAAAATACCGTAAACCCCCGAAAATATGCCCTGGGCTTATATTTGCCCAACGTCCCTTTTGTCTGGCTTATTTGTGGGTGGGCTTATATTCGGGTGGGCTTTTTTTTGGTTGGAAATATTCGTTAAAAAAATCAAGGGGGCTAATTTTTGGTTGGCATTTTGTGTCTTAAAATTTTGCGACCATTTGCGGTCATTGAATTTTCTGAAGATGCAATCAATACAACATTGTTATAAGCTGACAAAGTCTTTAATCGGTTTCATCTGAGTGATCATCTTCAGTTGCTTCATCTGAGTCGTCGCTTTCATATGTGGAAGTGTCTAAGTGGAATTCTGGCTCAGCTTCTGGCATAGTGTATTCATTGGTCCCTTCTATGTTAACTTGATCATTCTCAGGTCAATCCTTGAAACACCCCCTTCGGCTTGTATTCGGGGGGGGGGGGGGGGGAGGGGGTCTTATTATTGGAAGGAATGTTTTGTTATAAATTAGGGGGACTTATTTTCGGGGGGCGGGATTATTTTCTGAGGTTTACGCTATCAGCCTATTATAGAGAATCACAGTAATTATCACAAGCTAAATTGTTAGCACAGTAAATTTCATGGTTATTTAAGTCTTTTTAATATATTTTTATATATAGATTTGTTAATATATTGTTCAATTCAATTCACTTTCCAGGTTATGTTTTAGAGATGATGGCTCTACTCTGTTCCTTGCCGACATATGTAGTCGTGGTGCATGCGTTATGGCGCGCAGGCGAGATTTCCTTGGTTGAACAGCAGTGGGTGATGTTTACTGCCCCCAGCAACGTGGTGCTGCTTATCTACTGCAGCACTCTGTCAGCAAGAATCTTGGGTTTTGTAGGAATTGCCGCAGTTTATTGGTTATTTTATGATGTAAAAATTATTGAAAATAAATAGGTGTTTTTTTTAGTTGCATCTTACTTTGGCTCGTGATTGGTCGAGATTATGCACTTATTGACTGAGTTAGGTCGGGCCGGACGGGAAAATATTTGGCTCGAGGTCATGCGTTCCGCCCGCCATGACCGAGAGCCAAATATTTTCCCGTCCGGCCCGACCTAACTCAGTCAATAAATATTTTATAATATGACTAGAAAGTACAAGAATAGTCGTGGAGTGCGAGGTCACTTGAACTCGAGCGGGGCCGGATGGCTTTTTCCGGACCGGCTCACGTCAACCCGTCCGGCCCTGCTCACGTCACCCTGCGATTCTTTTTTCTGTAGGATTGCGTCAGCGGGGTCGTACGGTCATATTGTAATGCTTATTATCATATGACCCGTACGGCCCTGCAAGCTCTTTGCAAAACCATTGATGAAAGTCCCGTATGAGGGTCGTAGGCATTTGCGCGAGCGAGGATGGAAAAAGCCGTACGGCCCTATTACAAAAGTGTACGGCTTCGCGTATTAAAATTTCAAGAAATTCTACCTCCAAATTGGTCATAATTTATGATAAAATACATATTGACTAAGTTAGGTCGGGCCGGATGGAAAAATATTTGGCTCTCGGTCATGGCGCCCGGACCTCGCGTTCGGTCCGTACGTCATGATCTCGAGCCAAATATTTTCCCATCCGGCCCTCCCACTCAGTCAATAAGTACATATTATATTCACCAGTAAGCTGGTATACGTCTCCAGCCCATTCTCTCCTCCGGCCCCTCAGTCAGCGGATGGCGACCACCCGCTGACGGAGTTGCCGACAGATATTCGTTTCCGAAAGCACAATTTAACAAACTAGTAAAAAAGGATTTTCCTTGGTTGTTCCCTAGCTTTCAATTTTCTTAACTTTCATTCGATATTTTGAAATGTGCAATAAAAAGGATAAATCTCCGTGCTCACACGAGATATCAGAACTCATAATTCCTTTCTTCTCCTATACTGCATTTCTTTTTACTGACCACGTGCATATCCTCCAATTCATTTCTTTTCTTATCCCAACGATGAAATGGTGTTTGCAATGGTATTCATACGGTTTTCTTGTTTTTTTTGTTTGTGATTTATTTGCACAAGTGAGTTTTTCAAAAAGCTCAAATCGGCTCGTACAATTTAAGCCTTTTGAAAAACTCGCGCGCAAATAAATCACAAACTGAACGAGAAAACCATATGACTACTTATTTTAAATAATGTTACATGAAAAAAAATTACGTGGAGGACCATAAAGTATTTTTCTGACAGAATTTTGGAAATTCTTTTTCAACACAAAGACAATGACTGTACTCATGCAGCGAAAATAAATGCCACCATTTCCTGGCGATCTCAGCCTCATAGAAAACCCGATATGTTCTGAAAGTGCGCGCGCTCATGCACGCTCTGTTGACGCAAGTAATTAAATCCTCCATACTATACCTTCTGGAAATGAGCACTTCGGAAGGTGTCATTTCACATGGCCGAGTAGTTCACGATATATCAACCAAGTGAAACGCGATATGAGGTTAAATGAGTGATTGCAGGGTACACTTGTGTGCGCACGAAAACCCATCTAGAATTTCGAATGTATCTGGAACTTTATCTTGCTATATGCACGCTCATACGCGTGAAGTCTTGAATAATTAGCTTGGAATTCTAAAACCAGCGCTAAAATAAAGAAATAAAGAAAGCACATTTCAAGCGCTCGAAACGATACCAGAGCTCACTTCTTCCCAGGGTCACTCGGTTAGACATAGTTGCTATTGCGCACGCTTTAAGTGAGATAATTGGTAACGACTTAACAGTAAAAATTTCCAATTAAACAATTATCCGTGACGTGTGAATTAGTTTTTTCGCTGCTTTACCCATGTGAGGTGTGGATAATTTCGCGGAGAAATATTATTCTAAAAAGAGGAGTTCTGTTGACAAAACAATGAAGTTTTGGGTCGGCATAATTTTCCTTGTTGTGTCATCACAACTAGGAATTGATGCCCGACCCATTCCACTACCATTTATGGAAGGTACGTGTATGTAATGCGGTGTCTTGTTATGTGGCTTATTTTATTCGGAAGGACAATATGGAAGCAAGGCCAATTTTATTCTTCTCGTTATTGCTTTTAGTGCTCATTTTTTGATAAATGTCGGTGAAAATTCCCAAGTAGACAGGAATATGGATCAGAAAATGTCAAACGATAAAACTGTTTACCTGGATTTTCCTTACTTTGACGAGCCTAGGGTAAATTGAAAAGATAAATTTTTGAAAGCACTATATTCTTCATTTTTTGAATTATCAACAGCTTTGAGTGAATACCAAAGTTTGAATGGTCATACCGGCTCTTGGGCAGTTGAACTGGCTGACGGTCTTGAGACATCACTCGCCGATGACGATGACGCCGAAGCGCCGTATGGCAAAGCTGATCTATGGACGAGGATCATTGAAATGTTGAGGAAATTCATGGTCGGTGAGAACCTTGACAACGAGTACCAAAACGAGGAAGTTGATGATGATGTGGAGAGAAAAGTTGACGGCGTTAATAACGAAGTGGAAGACGAACAAGAATACGAAGTTCACGAAGAAGATGTCGGCAAAGGAGGACAAAACAAACAGGTACGGTTGACAAAGATATAATTTTCATCGTGTTACGAGTGTGGGACAAAGATAAAACTTCTTTTCTTTGTCCTTGCTCGTGACACGATAAATAATTTATTACATCTTTCTCATTTCATTACCAAGCTAAAACTTTACCATCCTTCTCTATTTATCACATGACGCTTTCGACATGGCTGATCCCAGCTGTACACAGAACGCGTGCACTTGTGAACCCAGTAAATGGCCTAACTCTCCACGAGCCTGTTGTAGCTCAGTGGCTAGAGCATACAACAGGTGTAAAGAATATCGTGTTAGATTCCTGTCGGGGTCTCAGATTTTTCTTGCCAGTCCCACGCTCGTGACACGATGAATTTTCATTACCGAGCTTGAAATTGACCGTCTTTATTTATCGATGAATAGGTTGTCGAAGAAGATGAAGAAGAAGAAGAAGAAGAAGAAGAAGAAGAAGGAGAAAAAGAAGAAGAAGAAGAAGAAGAAGAAGAAGAAGAGGAAGAAGAAGGAGAAGAAGAAGAAGAAGAAGAAGAAGAAGAAGAAGAAGAAGAAGAAGAAGAAGAAGAAGAAGACAAAGGGGTTGATGAAGAGGAAGACATCGAACACGTTGGAGAAGAAGATTTAAACGAGCATGTTCACGAGGAAGAACATAACCAGCAGGTTGGAGAAGAGGACAACAAACACGTTGGAGGAGGAGGAGGAGGAGAACAAGAAGAACAAAAAGACAACGAAATGGTTAATGAAGAAGACGAAGAAGACAGTAAACAACATGTCGGAGAAGAAAAAGAAGATAAGGTACAGGGTAATGAAGAAGACGACAGCGGACAGGTTGATGATGATGATGAAGATGAAGAAGAAGAAGAAGAAGAAGAAGAAGAAGAAGAAGAAGAAGAAGAAGAAGAAGAAGAAGAAGAAGAAGAAAAGAACAAGAACAAGAACACGAACAAGAACAAGAAGAAGAAGAAGAAAAAGAAGAAGACAAGGAACAGGGTAATGAAGAAAACGACAACGAAGAGGTTGATGATTACGAAAAAGAAGAAGAAGAAGAAGAAGAAGAAGAAGAAGAAGAAGAAGAAGAAGAAGAAGATGAAGAAGAAGAAGGCAACGGACTGGGTGGAGAAGAAGACGTAAACGAACAGGTTGACGAAGAAGAATACGAGGAAGAAGAAGAAAATGTACGAGATGACAACGAAAATAATAAAGAGGTTGATGATGAAGATAAGCTTACACTGATTCCTGAGGGATTCCAGCACGGTAATGTTCATGGCAATACTGAAAACTTTTTTTACGAGAGTACGTTCCCTCACACAGACCACGCCCACCTCAATTACGCGACAAACAAGGAGAGGGACATTGGAAAGTCTAAATCCGAGTATCTGGACAATGAAAGCGACCATGAAGGTTCTGATGGAGTAAACAAGTATTTAGACGATATCACTGAGTTTGGCATGGCTGCAACGGATTTAGAATCTCGCGTTTTTCAAGAAAACACCGAGGACACCATAGGCGCACAGTTGGAGGGTTATCATGTAGTCAAGGACTATAACGAAGACAGTGGTGATAATCCGAGACATGAGATGGAAGCACTGATGGAAGTAACTGATAGTGTTAATGACTCAGACATGAAACGTGAAGTGAGGAATGATTCAGGTGATGGCATAAATTATAAAGAATTCAAAGTCATCGTGGCAAAACCGGAAAACTGATGATTTACAATGAAAAAATGATTTACGGCACTCGTTTAAGTAATACACTGGAAACATTCAATCAAGAGTTTTAACAGAGCATCTGGTAATCCGAGATTATTCAAACATTTTCCCTTTTGTATCTCAAGTGTCAATAAAAAAAGAGAATTTTTGAGTGAAAATTGTGCGAATTTTTTCTTTCTCAAATTCCCCCTCCACTTAGAAATAGAAGAATTTACTTCACACTCCCAAACTCCGTCAATCGTTAAATTTCTTCAAGTGTAACGAATATTCGGGTTTAGTCCTCACAGTTAAAGCCACGCTCGTGTACCGCGATTACACAGAAAATGGTGGTCAACGATACGAGCGATAGGAATGATACGAAACGATTGATATTTGTATTTCACGTTTATCCATTTGCCATGGTCTTTTTAACATACTGAACGTTCTCACAATTTTACCCCCCACTAAATATTATTTATGGTTACCCAGCTTGATTAGCTTTTTAGTTATTCTGGGTAATATTACCTATTTTTGTTTATATTCTATATTGTAAATGTTTTTTTTTTTCATGTAAAGTATAGTAATAAAGTGTGTTCTGAGATTTAACAACTCCGCCTACCCCTCCCCCCCCCCAAAAAAAAAAAATAAATAAAATAAAATAATAATTGAAAAATAATTGAAAACGTTAATCTTTGATTATTGAGCCGATTCATAAATTCGATTTTTAACGTTCGGACGCCCCCCTTAAGGTTTTTCTCTGAGTTTTTTCACGACCGTTTAAGATTAGCACATGCCGTCTTCAGCAGCTGTTCGTTTATCCTTGAGACATATTTTATTAAAGTTTGCTGACAACCGGTTACTATGGTAACGAGATATGACGTCAGAAGTAGCATGAGGTTAAGCCATTTTTTAATAAAAATGCGTGTTTTTCACCTTTTTTCGGTAAAAAAAAACATATAAAAGGCTACCAAAAGCATCAAAATGTTTAATTGTATGTTATTTTGCAACTCTAGCAAAAGCATTTGCAATTTCCGCATTTTTCAAGTAAATTTGAATTTTTAGTAAAATCCAAGATGGCGGCCATCTTGGCGGCCATTTTGGATGACGTCATGGACCCCCAGCAGCGCTACAACCCATAACATTTAATGCAATTTTGAAGGCAAGGACCAACGAAACAAAACAGAAGCACCGGATCTAAATTGAGGATCTAATCAGCTATAAATAATAGCAATCAACGAAAAAAAAATCATGGCTGATTCGACAGTGAAGGAATATTATGAAATTTACCCAATATTTCGAAAGGCACGGCCTTTCTTCTTCAGGGTGTTACAAATAATGACTATGGTTAACTAGGACGTTACAATTGAATTTTAAGTATAGCGTGCAATATGATGCTATGATAACATAATACAATGGAAAAGTAACCTAACCGTTGAAGATATAAAGCTTAAAAAAACAAAACCATAATTTTTACCTTATCTTGTAAAATATTTCCGAAATATTGCAACATCGCCAAAAACCCAGGGGGGGGGGGGGGGGTGCAAGCAACTCCCCCCCCCCGCCCTTGTACCACGGTGGGGGTATAAGTTTGCGTGTACGACCGAGGATTAATTTACAATTGTTGAGGAATAATGCAATTGTTGAGTGCGATTGCAAATGAAATTTTGTTGTCAAATAATTGTAATAGGGCTAATTTGCATAAAACTTAAAACTAAATGCAAGGCTGATCGGACAGCTATAAAGGGTATTTTATTGCCCAATATTTCGGTTAGGCAAAACTAACCTTCCTCAGGGGCTACAAAGAGATAAGTAAAAATGGAATAAAACGGTTACAAGATATAAAATGATTCAAATGAAAAGATTAAATATGATTGGTTAACAAAAATAAAAATAAACAGCAGAAACGTTTACAAAGGCTACTATAAAAATAGAAATATATCAAGTTTCATCGCGCCTGTTCATAGGGTTCAAGCGGCTTGCCCTTGGAAATTAAAAATGCTTCTCATGGCCTTACGAATGGCGTCTCTGTCAGAGTTAATGAGTTCAAGAGGAATGAGTTCTATGTCGTTGATTGAATGGCCAGGAAGAGTAAAGTGATCTGAAACGGCGGTAGGCTGATGAATGTAATGTTGGTTAATGGCTTTTTCGATTGCGCGTCTGTGTTCACCAAATCTGTCGCTGAGATGTCGTTTAGTCTCTCCTTTGTATTGTATTTAGTTTTACGTTTTATTCAATACTGCTGATCCTGATCTACACCAAGATCCGGCTTCACTTCGCCGTGCTGTTTGTCCAAGTGGTCCTTGCTTTATTTGAGAGTTACCTTAATTTGCATAAAACGTTAACAGGCCAAAAATGCAGGAGATAGAAAAGGTTTATTTTCCTCATTCGCATGGTTTGATTGTTGTTGACGTTTAGTATTTTAACGAGTAGTCTTTAGAGAAAAGGTTCGTGAAGAGTGAAATTATGTTACAAGCATTTTGACTAGACTAGATGTAATGACCAAAAGTCAGGAGTTGTTTCAATCCACGATGGCGTCTTGGAGAATGTCCTACGGATGAAGCGGCGTTAGCCCTATTACAAAAGTGTACGGCCTCGCGTATTAACATTTAAAGAAATTTTATCTCCAAATTGGTCATATGATAAAGTACATATTGACTAAGTTAGGTCGGGCCGGATGGAAAAATATTTGGCTCTCGGTCATGGCGCCCGGACCTCGCGCTCGGTCCGTACGCCATGATCTCGAGCCCGGAATATTTTCCCATGCGGCCCTCCCACTGCGACCACCCGCTGATGGATTTGCCAACAGATACTCGTTTCCTAAAGGACAATTTAACAAACTAGTAAAAAAGGATTTTCCGTGGTTGTTCCTTAGCATTCAATTTTCTTAACTTTCATTCGATGTTTTGAAATGTGCAATAAAAAGGATAAATCCCCGTGCTCACACAAAAGATATCAGGACTCATAATTCCTTTCTTCTCCTATACTGCATTTCTTTTTACTGACCACGTGCATATTCTCCAGTTCATTTCTTTTATTATCCTTACGATGAAATGGTGTTTGCAATGGTAATCATACGGTTTTCTCGTTTTTTTGTTTGTGATTTATTTGCACAAGCGAGTTTTTCAAAAAGCTCAAATCGGCTCGTACAATTTAAGCCTTTAGAAAAACTCGAGCGCAAATAAATCACAAACTGAACGAGAAAATCATATGACTACTTATTTTAAATAATGTTACATGAAAAAAATTACGTGGAGGATCATAAAGTATTTTTCTGCCAGAATTTTGGAAATTCATTTTCAACACAAAGACAATGACTGTACTCATGCAGCGAAAATAAATGCCACCATTTCCTGGCGATCTCAGCCTCATAGAAAACCCGATATGTTCTAAAAGTGCGCGCGCGCTCATGCACGCTCTGTTGACGCAAGTAATTAAATCCTCCATACTATACCTTCTGGAAATGAGCACTTCGGAAGGTGTCATTTCACATGGCCGAGTAGTTCACGATATATCAACCAAGTGAAACGCGATATGAGGTTAAATGAGTGATTGCAGGGTTCACTTGTGTGCGCACGGAAACTCATCTAGAATTTCGAACGCATCTGGAACTTTGTCTTGCTATATGCACGCTCATACGCGCGAAGTTTTGAATAATTAGCTTGGAATTCTAAAACCAGCGCTAAGATGGAAACGAATATAGAAAGCACATTTCAAGCGCTCGAAACGATACCAGAGCTCACTTCTTCCCAGGGTCACTCGGTTAGACATAGTTGCGATTGCGCACACTTTAAGTGAGATAATTGGTAACGACGCAACAGTAAAAATTTCCAATTAAACAATTATCCGTGACGTATGAATTAGTTTTTTCGCTGCTTTACCCATGTGAGGTGTGGATAATTTCGCGGAGAAATATTATTCTAAAAAGAGGAGTTCTGTTGACAAAACAATGAAGTTTTGGGTCGGCATAATTTTCCTTGTTGTGTCATCACAACTAGGAATTGATGCCCGACCCATTCCACTACCATTTATGGAAGGTACGTGTAAGTAATGCGGTGTCTTGTTATGTGGCTTATTTTATTCGGAAGGACAATATGGAAGCAAGGCCAATTTTATTCTTCTCGTTATTGCTTTTAGTGCTCATTTTTTGATAAATGTCGGAGAAAATTCCCAAGTAGACAGGAATATGGATCAGAAAATGTCAAAGGATAAAACTGTTTTCCTGGATTTTCCTTACTTTGACGAGCCTAGGGTAAATTGAAAAGATAAATTTTTGAAAGCACTATATTCTTCATTTTTTGAATTATCAACAGCTTTGAGTGAATACCAAAGTTTGAATGGTCATACCGGCTCTTGGGCAAGTGAACTGGCTGACGGTCTTGAGACATCACTCGCCGATGACGATGACGCCGAAGCGCCGTATAGCAAAGCTGATCTATGGACGAGGATCACTGAAATGTTGAGGAAATTCATGGTCGGTGAGAACCTTGACAACGAGTACCAAAACGAGGAAGTTGATGATGATGTGGAGAGAAAAGTTGACGGCGTTAATAACGAAGTGGAAGACGAACAAGAATACGAAGTTCACGAAGAAGATGTTGACGAAGGAGGACAAAACAAACAGGTACGGTTGACAAAGATGTAATTTTCATCGTGTTACGAGTGTGGGACAAAGATAAAACTTCTTTTCTTTGTCCTTGCTCGTGACACGATAAATAATTTATTACATCTTTCTCATTTCATTACAAAGCTAAAAATTTACCATCCTTCTCTATTTATCACATGACGCTTTCGACATGGCTGATCCCAGCCGACACACAACGCGTGCATTTGTGAACCCAGTAAATGGCCTAACTCTCCACGAGCCTGTTGTAGGTCAGTGGCTAGAGCATACAACAGGTGTAAAGAAGATCGTGTTAGATTCCTGTCGGGGTCTCAGATTTTTCTTGCCAGTCCCACGCTCGTGACACGATGAATTTTCATTACCGAGCTTGAAATTGACCGTCTTTCTTTATTTATCGATGAATAGGTTGTCGAAGAAGAAGAAGAAGAAGAAGAAGAAGAAGAAGAAGAAGAAGAAGAAGAAGACGACGACGACAAAGGGGTTGATGAAGAGGAAGACATCGAACACGTTGGAGAAGAAGATTTAAACGAGCATGTTCACGAGGAAGAACATAACCAGCAGGTTGGAGAAGAGGACAATAAACATGTTGGAGGAGGAGGAGGAGAAGAACAAGAAGAACAAAAAGACAACGAAATGGTTAATGAAGAAGACGAAGAAAACAGTAAACAACATGTTGGAGAAGAAAAAGAAGACAAGGTACAGGGTAATGAAGAAGACGACAGCGGACAGGTTGAAGAAGAAGAAGAAGAAGAAGAAGAAGAAGAAGAAGAAGAAGAAGAAAAAGGGGTTGATGAAGAGGAAGACACCGAACACGTTGGAGAAGAAGATTTAAACGAGCATGTTCACGAGGAAGAACATAACCAGCAGGTTGGAGAAGAGGACAACAAACATGTTGGAGGAGGAGGAGAAGAACAAGAAGAACAAAAAGACAACGAAATGGTTAATGAAGAAGACGAAGCAAACAGTAAACAACATGTTGGAGAAGAAAAAGAAGACAAGGTACAGGGTAATGAAGAAGACGACAGCGGACAGGTTGAAGAAGAAGAAGAAGAAGAAGAAGAAGAAGAAGAAGAAGAAGAAAGAAGAAGAAAAAGAAGAAGAAGAAGAAGAAGAAGAAGAAGAAGAAGAAGAAGAAGAAGAAGAAGAAGAAGAAGAAGAAGACAAGGAACAGGGTAATGAAGAAAACGACAACGAAGAGGTTGATGATGATGAAAAAGAAGAAGAAGAAGAAGAAGAAGAAGAAGAAGAAGAAGAAGAAGAAGAAGGAAGAAGGCAACGGACTAGGTGGAGAAGAAGACGTAAACGAACAGGTTGACGAAGAAGAATACGAGGAAGAAGAAGAAAATATAGGAGATGACAACGAAAATAATAAAGAGGTTGACGATAAAGATAAGCTTACACTGATTCCTGAGGGATTCGAGCACGGTAATGTTCATGGCAATGATGAAAACCTTTTTTACGAGAGTACGTTCCCTCACACAGACCACGCCCACCTCAATTACGCGAGAAACAAGGGGAGGGACATTGGAAAGTCTGAATCCGAGTATCTGGACAATGAAAGCGACCATGAAGGTTCTGATGGAGTAAACAAGTATTTAGACGATATCACTGAGTTTGGCATGGCTGCAACGGATTTGGAATCTCGCGTTTTTCAGGAAAACTCCGAGGACACCATAGGCGCACAGTTGGAGGGTTATCATGTAGTCAAGGACTATAACGACGACAGTGGTGATAATCCGAGACATGAGATGGAAGCACTGATGGAAGTAACTGATAGTGTTAATGACTCAGACGTGAAACGTGAAGTGAGGAATGATTCAGGTGATGGCATAAATTATAAAGAATTCAAAGTCATCGTAGCAAAACCGGAAAACTGATGATTTACAATGAAAAGATGATTTACGGCACTCGTTTAAGTAATACACTGGAAACATTCAATCAAGAGTTTTAACAGAGCATCTGGTAATCCGAGATTATTCAAACATATTCCCTTTTGTATCTCAAGTGTTAATAAAAACAGAGAATTTTTGAGCGAAAATTGTGCGAATTTTTTCTTTCTCAAATCCCCCTCCACTTAGATATAGAAGAATTTACTTCACACTCCCAAACTCCGTCAATCGTTGAATTTCTTCAAGTGTAACGAATATTCGGGTTTAGTCCTCACAGTTAAAGCCATGCTCTTGTATCGCGATTACACAGAAAATGGTGGTCAACGATACGAGCGATAGGAATGATACGATACGAGCGATACGAGTGATATTTCTATTTCGCGTTTATCCATTTGCCATGGTCTTTTCTGTTCAATTATTTTTAACATACTAAACGTTCTCACAATTTTAACCCCCACTAAATATTATTTATTTTTACACAGCTTGATTAGCTTTTTAGGGTACGGTGGCCCGCAAGTGCACGGCAAAATCAAAAAGCTCACGGCAAAACCAAAACGCTCACGGCAAAACCAAAAAGCTCACGGCAAAACCAAAAAACTCACGGCAAAACCAAAAAGCTCACGGCAAAACCAAAACGCTCACGGCAAAACCAAAAAGCTCACGGCAAAACCAAAAAGCTCACGGCAAAACCAAAAAGGCTCACGGCAAAACCAAAACGCTCACGGCAAAACCAAAAAGCTCACGGCAAAACCAAAAAGCTCACGGCAAAACCAAAAGGCTCACGGCAAAGCCAAAAAGCTCACGGCAAAACCAAAACGGCTCACGGCAAAAGCAAAAGGCTCACGGCAAAAGCAAAAGGCTCACGGCAAAACCAAAAAGCTCACGGCAAAACCAAAAAACTCACGGCAAAACCAAAAAGCTCACGGCAAAACCAAAACGCTCACGGCAAAACCAAAAAGCTCACGGCAAAACCAAAAAGCTCACGGCAAAACCAAAAAGGCTCACGGCAAAACCAAAACGCTCACGGCAAAACCAAAAAGCTCACGGCAAAACCAAAAAGCTCACGGCAAAACCAAAAGGCTCACGGCAAAACCAAAAAGCTCACGGCAAAACCAAAAGGCTCACGGCAAAAGCAAAAGGCTCACGGCAAAAGCAAAAGGCTCACGGCAAAACCAAAAAGCTCACGGCAAAACCAAAAAGCTCACGGCAAAACCAAAAGGCTCATAACTCTTGTTGTCTAAATGGTCTCACAGTGGTAAACAGCCCGAAAAAAATATATTTGAGATATGAAAGACAACTGAAGCTTATTTTAATATTCGCACCCGTACGTGGACTTTTTGGACAATCTGCTATTCATACGGTAGTCCAGAATTTTCGTAGAATTTCTATGTAATCTGACTCATTCTTGCCGATCCGAAATATGATGTCTTTGCTAAGATGCATTAAGCGATTCTAGTGAGCGTTGTTGATTTCATTCAGACTAATTTGCCCAGTCTGTGTACGCTACGCGAACGACTCTTTCTTTCAGCAAAACGTTACAGAGTAACCAGGGGAGTAGCTTCAAAGCTGGCGAGCGCGTAGGACTGGGCGATTTGGAATTACAAGCTATATTATCGGACACAAAGTTCAATTGCCAATTAACAATATTTTAGCAATTGGGTAGGAAATTTGAAATCTGCCAATTAACAATCAATCATACCAATAACAAAATTTCAGATTAAAATTTAATGTTAACCTCTTTCTTACAACAACAACAAAAAAAACAACAACAACAACAACAGGGGTAGCGAATGGTAAATCCGAGACTCGCCGAGACGGCGAGACTCTTTTTTCAAAATCCGAGACCGCGACCGCAGCTATGTTATAAAATCCGAGCGCGAGACCCAGTGCGGGAAAAAACCGAGCCCGAGACTCAATGCTAAAAATATCCGATTCACCTATCAAACAACAAACAAGGATGAAGAATGAGAATGCTTGACAAAAGTATCTGAGACTCCGAGGTCTTGAGGAAAAAAATCCGAGACTCCGAGACAGAAAAAAACACCAGCAAAACGAGACTTTGAGACGACTTAAAACAAAAACTGCCGAGATTTCGAGACCGGACCAAAATTTTCCGAGACCCACGATTTTGAAGGTACCATTCGCCACCCCTAACAACAAGTCTTTATTAAAAAAAAAACAGTTACAATTTTGCTGCCCGCGTTTAGCAAAGGCTATTCTAGGCGGACAGATTAACGAAATGTTAACGAAATTTTCTATCAGTTCTGCAATCAGTGCGATTCAGGCCCTGGTGGGATTCTATAGTAACGAAGCAAATAATTTCAAATCTCCGAGCACTTAAAATTGAAATTACAAGCACGGCTACTGTAATTGTAGGACACAAAGTTTAATTACCGTTTATCGTAGCAAAAACAATTTTTAAATCTACCGAGCACGTAGGGCGAGGTTGATTTGAAATTACTAGCACGGCTACCTCTATATTGTACAACATAAAGTCCATTCACCAAATAATCGTATCGATAACAAACTTTAGATTAAAAATTTTATACCGCCAATTTTCTATCAGTGCTTCAAACAGTGGGAATACAGTGCACAAAACTGACGCGCGTTCAGAATAGGTGTTTAATTACACCTGACCAATTACAAAAACGTTTTTGTTGGACAGCTGTAAATATATTGACGCTAAATTTAAAACATTCGGTTCCAGTGCTAATTGTTAAAGCCACGGTCTCGCACCGCGACAACACAGAAAATGGTGGACGTTGATACGAATGGTAATTTTATTTAACATTAATATTTGTCAAGGTTTTTCCTATTAAATTATTTTTAACACACTTACTACATCAGTTGTGTAAGCAGTGTGAGTACTCACTCATCCAACCGACTTTTTTAAGAAAACGTTAGGGAGCAATCAACGAAATAATTTCAAATCTGTTGAGCAGGAAGGCCGAGGACAAATTCCAATAACCATGTATCATATCAATAATAAAATTTCAGACTGCATTTGTAAATCTTCCGACCACGCAGGGCGAGGTTGATTTGAAAATAACAAGGAAGGCTTCCTCCAATTGCACGATGTAAAGTCCAATCACCAAATAATCGCATCGATTTTATTCAACCTTTTCTACGTACAAATCGCTGGGGAATAATCGGACAAATAATTTCAAATCTGCTGAGCATGTAGGACGAGGACGATTTGAAAGGAAAAGCACAATATCTTCCATTACCAACTGATGTCATCAATGGCAAAATTTTAGATTAAAAGTTTCATGTCAACGGTATTTTAGCAAATCGTCGGGGGCTGATTTGGTAGGAAATTTGAAATCTATTGAGTACGTACGACAAAAGCATCCAAATACTAACCAATCATACCAATAACAAAATTTCAGACAAAGCATTTTATGTAAACCTTTTTCTAACAAAATGTCAAGTTTGAAAACAGTGGAAGTACAGTGCAGATAAATGACGCGGATGAATGGGAGTTTAATTACAGTTGTCGATTTAAAAAAAAGGTTTATTGGACAGCTGTATAAAATAAATTGACGCTAAATTGGAAATTAATTAGGGTAAATGCAAATTATACGCGGCTTCCCTTTAGAGTATAAGGCAGTATGTATAAGTATATTTCTGCTTCACTACACAACAGACTGTAATTATATACCAATAGGTTTATTTTGCAGGTTTCGGCCGAGCACCGGGACTATTACAGCAAATAGTGCTACACTGAGCCTTAGTACACAATATACAGTATACAATATCTATAACTATATTATCCAATAATCGCCATCACAGTAAAACACCTAACGGAGCTGAACGACCACGCACAAAACCACTGTGGTTAGACGGAGGCCAGAAAAAACCTGCCTTAAAAAACCCCTTGGGGAAAAAATGACAGGAAATCTGAGTAGGAACCAAGGCCCAAGCTCCAAACGGCCCATCGTACGAGGCTCTTAATTAATGCTCTAAGTTGCAGTTCGTATTCTTTCTTTCATTTAATAACAAAATAATTGATAAAGTGAGTGAGAAGCGGTGTCGGCCTAGAATGATCCACCACGTGCTATACAAAGCTTATATATCCCACAGTATTACCCATGATGCACCTCCATCTAACAGGACCCAGGCCCTGTTGCTCTCGTGCCGCAGAAATATTACATTTCGGGCTAATTCGTAGCCACTCAAACGCCAGAAATTCCATATCTCTGAGTATAAGGTGTTTACCTGCGTTTTTCATTCCGTCATTTCACCCTGATATTTTATTTGTAAATTAAAGCAAAATAATCCATGCGGAACTTTGTCGATATTAGGATTGCTTTCCTTTCAACCAATTTAAATCCGGATTCTGCGATCGAAAATTTGGTTTTCTGGACAAACAAATCTTAGATTTCAATCTGAACGATCCACGTCATAGTATCTGAATCTGGTTTCAGATTGGATTTAGATTTGGTTTCATTTGGCGAATAGGCTTCAGCAAGAGAAAATATCAGGAATGATGAACGGGGTTAATCAATCTTTTTTGGATTTTATTTTAGTATGAAAATGCAAACAATCTGTATAAAAGGAACGTTACCTAAATACGGTGTATAACCTGCGTATAAAATACACTAGGAAACAGGCACATTTCTTCTTTAGTCAAAAGAATAAAGAAAATGCTTCATTAGCACATGACGAACAGTCGAGGCAGAAAGAACACTGAAACAAAACTAGCACTCTTTCATAGTTTATTCACAGGCTTCAAACGTGTACATTGGGAATCTCAGAATTTGACAATGAACAAGCTTCCTTATATTTAGGGTTACAATATATTTAAACAAATACAGTTAGGCAAAGCTTTCAACTAAAGAAGAGGAATGATGGCGAGAGCACTTGTTTCCAAACAATTGTCCTAGGTTCAATTTCCTGAGCTGGCGTCACGTGCGGTGGCTTACGTTTGCTTTTTGTTTTCCCCATGTTCCGAGAGATTCTTATTCGGGTTCTGAAATTTTCCCCTCTACTCGAAACCGCAAACACTTTCCAATTCCAATTAGATCTGAAAAATGATTCTGAAAAATGATTCTGAAAAATGATTCTGATTCTGATTAGGATCCTGTGGTAAAAAGTACCGTTGTCACTTAAATAGAATGGTTTATTTATTTTGTTTTATTTGAGTATACGGCAAGATGAAATTGACTGAAATAACCCCATAATAAAAATAACGATTTTACACAACAGATAACAACCTTGAATCTTTCCAGAATATTGCTTTTGACAAAAGTAAATATTCATAATAAATTATCAAGAAAGGAAAGCTTCGGAAACTAATGTTTAAACAGCTTTCATTTTACGACGCCTAAACTTAATAACGATCAGAACATTCACTCTGCAAGTAATATTAAAAAGCATCTTATAAACAAGACTGAATAAACATACATTTTAATAAGTATTTCACATCTACAGAGTATTAACTTTCGAAAGCTTACATTTTTATAATCTGTACAGTTTTTGGTTCCTTAAGGTTCGAGATGTCCAAACCATGTATTATTAGACTTCGTCGCTGACAAATCGTTCAATATTGAATTAAAGAACTAATCTCGAGTGAAAACAAGAATTTGTTAAATTTAAAATTGATTTCAATTTGTCGACCAAATTTTGTCGTTTTGAAAATGTTTTAGCTTAAGCTTTGATTACTGTTAAACTAAACTCACTGCAAGTTGCTTCTTCTAGCCTATGATTTTAAGTCTAATTTTTTCTCTGAAATGTACTTTCTTGAAGCAACCCTCCTTATAATTGTACGATCCGTAACTTAAAATGTGATAAGCTTCGCCGTTCCGTGCGCGGAACAATTTATGTAAGCTTTAATAGACCACCCCGTATTTTTTTAAGCTAATTTAAAGCCTCGAAGATAAAAACTATCGATACTGCCAGAGGAATACCTTTTAATAAGCAAAATCCGTAAAATTTGAGCGATTTTTACGCAAATGTTGCACATGTGATAAACATCTCGACATGCACTGACCTATATTTCCGCTTCGAGACAACATATCATGCTCAGGCTGATTTAAAGGTGCTCTTTCCAGCTGCATAGATGGTTTGTTTGTGCAAGCTGAAATAAAATAGCTACCCGGCCAATTACGTCTTGTTGTGTAATTCTTGGCTCGGTGCAAAGGCTAATTGCCAGAATGGAAGAGTTAGTGTCTCTTTTTGGCGACAACCATCAGCTTATTTACACAGAAAACTTGTAAAAGTGAGCTGAGGTTTAACTGATTTTCAACTCAGTGTGTAAGTTGACTTACTTCGCATATTGCTTTTACTAAATTTGAGCCCTAATCGTGTCTGTTTAGGATGAATATTTTCAAACTCTTATTGTGGATCATTCTCGCCCTATTTCCCACACGAGGAAACGGAACTGATGAATGATTATGATTGTAGATATTAATTTATGTTATCTTTCCTTGAATCAAGTTCTATCAGGTTCGGTGACAGCTTTTCTACAACTCATATGCAATGAAAAACTGAAAAGAAAGTGATGTCACGCTCGAGTGAGGGTTTTTCAAACCAGACACAAATACTTTAATTGGAACACAAAAAGGTTAAAAATCCCAGGATGCAGACCAGTTGACAATTTACAAGCGTAGCCGAAGAGATAACCTCGGGTCTATCGTGATACAATTCCAGCTAGCAGTCAGAGTGGGACGTGAACTCGGGACCTCCGGATTCAAGCCCTTTGCCCTTAGCACTCGGCCATGCTGCCTCGAAATCTACTTTAGCATTTAAGAAGGGAAACTGTTTCTGGTCTTAACTAGTAAACACTCAATAGGTTAAAAATTTTAGCATGGAAGATATGGATTAAAATAAGGATTTAAACTATCAAACATTTCATTCGTTTTAGCATAACTTACAAACTTTTAATGGACAGATTCAATTGCAAGTTCGCACGGTTCATTTGAGCGGACGTTTGAAGATTGAGTACTTTGGCTTTGACCCACATTTGATCGTCTGAAAATGTTCGGAGTAACAGCAGGGAGCTTGCTAAAAATCGCGATCAAAATAGCCTTGTATTCTCGCCTGAAAAGCCTGTTCGTAGCACCATATATGAATGGGTTAATGGTACTGCTCAGGTAAATCAGTAACCCGTATGTAAGGTACAGCTGACGAGGCAAAGTGGGTTTCCCGCGCACGAGGTCTATGTGATCAATTACACAAATGGGAAGCCAGCAAAACGAGAATCCAGCCATCACCGCTGCTAAAGTCTTAGTCACTTTCGCTTCTTCCACGTTTGCTCTGAGCTGCTGGGGGCAATTCGGTTTCGTGAAAACTCGATTTGATCTTGAAACTGTGTAGAACACTTTGGCGTAACAGATTGTAATAAGTGTGTAGGGTGTTGCTAAATACACGCATTCAATAAAGACGGTGTAAGCGATGCTAACTTCGAACGAGTACAAGCACATTGCCTTGCCTGGTTGGAACTGGTATCCACCTTCTTTGAAAAAGAGTGGAGGCACAGAGCCCATTAGTGACAGAGACCACACACCAGAAATGTACAAGAAGATCCTCTTTCTGGTAAATAACACGATGTACTTGTCTGGTTTCACCACACAGAAATATCTGCTGATTGCGATTACTCCCATGGTATTTAGAGACGCCAGCCCAAACAAGAACAGGGCGAAAGCTTGGAATTGACAAACATCACCACCGACGATCCATCTGCCGTGTACCAGTGTTGCAACTGAAAAAGGCATGCTGAAGATAGATATCAGAATATCGCTCACAGCCAGTGCTACGATAAACATGTTGGCAAGTGTGCGAAGTCTCTGGTTTCTGTACACAGCGTAACAAACGGAAAGACTCCCGAAGAAGGCCAGTACGTTTGTAACAGCAAACACGACTGTTTCAATCCAAACTAGAGTCTCGCCCCTATCGGCAAGCTCTTGCGAAATCGATTCGACCATGACTTGTAACCACAAAATTGCTAATTGAACACACTCAGCAATTCTAAATCAAAGTCACAATTTTTGCGAAAGGTTTTAAATCACTTGAATGTCAGTCGAGCTTCGACGAAAGTTGCTGCAATTGTGGCAGATGATAGTCTGTACGAAATTATTAAAAGAAAACCTTTTAACTCATTGTTTATTCATAATATCAATATTTGTTTTAAATGCAATTATTCAACCTGTCCGTGAAGTTAATTTGAATGTTAGGCTGCTTAGTCCTTTTCCAATTTTACGGCCAAACGGTAATGTTTACAGGCTAGACATAATATCCATACGAGCTTTTATAAGCTTTTCTTTGGCAACACCGCAACTGGGACCACTGTCATCTTTTAAACTTTGACAACGATGAAAAACATTTTCCGTTGCCTAGCTTGGCAATATCCTGTCCAATATCCTGAGGAGGCTGTTTAATGTCGTAGCTTGCTAAATTATTGCCTAGTATTTTCTTGTGACAAGTGAATCTTTTCAATATTTTAACTTTAATGACATTCTCATTCAAAATCTTGAAAAATATAAAAGTTAGTATTGAAGTGCGAAGACATCTGTCTGCACCTTTGTCATCATCTAACATTGTGGTTTTCGGAAATTCTGCTTCGAACAAAAACGATGTTAGCAGGCATTTTCTTTTTCATCCGGCTGACAGGTGCTTTTGTGTGTGATTGGCTGGGTAGGAAATTAAGAATGTTGCTCGATTGCCATTTCCCTAAGTTTACTTAGAATATGTTGCAGTTGATTACCTTGATTGACGGGTGCCACAACTTCACGCAGCGTAAGAAAGCTAACATGGCTGTCTTTTTAATTCCAGCTGAATCGAATTTGTAAAAACCCTGGAGTGTATGGATTCTTCACGCAAGATAAAATAAGAAAATGAATTGTATTCTTCGAAGGACTGCTAATATACATATGAAGTTATTTGTATTTGGTGATGATTTTCTCCAAGTTTCTGTTCTGACAATTTTCCTAGTATACAGAATTGAAATCCAAATAAACAGATTTGAAATCTTGAAAGAAACAAAACGGCGAATGGATCGATTAAACTTAGCGCACGAAAGAACGCTTACCAGATATACTTTTTACGAATCATTTTAAAAATACGCGCAGAAAAAAGTACAATTCAATATGGATTGTGTAGGATCATAATCCGCTTAAGGATTTTAGGAAACAAGCGGATTCAAAAAAATCGAATTAGGATCTCTAAAAAAATTGCACCGTAAATCTCACTCTACGAGCCGTGTCGGCACGCTTTATGGTCCCACACAGCACAATTATTTTTTGACTTAGCAAACCTTAATAAGATTTTGGTTTAGTAAGTATTACTTAAGAACACCGGATTGAAATTAACGCCTAAGGCCCTTTCACTAATAATATAAGTCACAGAAACGATGAGTCAGAGTGACCAAGTGTCAAATAACCCCTAACGGCTATTTACATTTTGTTTGCAACGGAGCTAGGCAACTTAACTATCAACAAAAAACAAGAAACCATTTTGTGCAACCTTACGGCGCACGCAATCCCTGTCGCAACGCCATGCAACGCCATGCACGAGCACCAAAACACATAAAGGGATGGTAGCCGTTGCATTAACTTTGCTTAGACTTAAACTCACTTTAATGGTCGGTGGCACCTATGTTTTTTTGGATGGTTAATTTTCTTTACTAATTCTCGACAGAAAATGAAAAAATGATAAAAAAATAAATGTAAATTACTCATTTTTCGACCCACGCGACATCGAATCCCACCAACTTGCGGCTGTAGTTTAAAGATTAGATCTACTTTAAGGGACGTTATGAATAAATTTAATTTGCTTTATAGACCCACTTGTATAAAATCTAGCATGGAAAGTTCCATTCTTGAGATTCATTTGCAGTGCTTTTAGACAGACATTGAGGCCATATTGAGTACGGAAGACTGATATTAAAAATTGGTGTGGCCTTGTAGATATCTTATCTCCGAAACGAATTTGATGATCCCTCTATTTTTCGCATTTCTGATAAGAGTAAATCATTATCTAGCTGCAGCAAAAAGTTTTAATAAAAACTGTCAGAAGATTTTTGCACGAACGTCCCGTAAAATATTGTTAGTATAAATCGTTAACTCGAAGAACGACAGTAAAGCACAATAGAACCCTCATATGACGATTTTAAGTTAAATAGTTTCAAGAAATACTAAGTAAACAAGAGAGAGTAACCTGGGCTTCTTTTAACAAAACCTCCACTTTCTTTTAAAAGGCCTGTTTATACAGAGCGCAGCCACGACCACGAACGTGATCATTGCGGCTATCCTCGCAACTTTCCGCTCGAAAGTTCGCACGAGCCACCGTTCATACAGAACGCGGTAATTCGGGTTGTGACAGTCGCAATGTGTGCTGCCATGCACCATGTCATGAAAATGGCAGCAAACGCCTCAGACACAGATTCTGATGACATTTTGGCTTTTTACGTCTTCACACGGAAGAAGAGAAGGAAAAGGAGAGGAATTTCAGTCATAATAAAATTACGAATAAACATTCATTTACTTACCTGTAACCCTACACCCTGTGCAATAAGTTTCCACGCATTTTATTTTTTCTCTACGTCTTTAAAATCACGAACCAATTTCCAGCCGCGTTCGTGGTCACGTTTGGTTTAAACGGATTCATACAAATTGCTTATACAAGGAACCTATTTAGGCTGCTGCTTATACGGTAATCCAATGTGAACGCGCGTTCGTGGTCGTGCTCTGTATAAACAGACCTTTAGTCCTGCTTTATACAACCTGTTCTGAAAATGGTGATCGATTTCAGTAGGGGCCAGGTCTGAAAATGCGTGGAAAAACCGATAAGCGTTAAGCGGGTAAAAAAATGTTTAACTCTCAAATAAAGCAAGGACCACTTGGAAAAACAGCAGGGCGAAGTGAAGCCGGATCTTGGTGTAACGTCGACATTACACGTCGGACCTAATTGTCTAAAGATCCCGCGATGGATAGAAATCGTCAATCTTCAACTCTATTACTTTCATACAATATTATAAGTCGATGTTAACAAGCTTTAAAAATAAAACACAACACTATTCGGGATAAAATATGCACCACAACCAGGAAAACGTACCGAGGGACTAATTCTAATGAAAGCATTCCTGACTTAGGGATAGAAAGAATACTTGATTGCAGATTGATTTTCTCTTGCGTGTTTGGATTTGTATGTCAGCTGGCACAAAAATCGGAACGGAGTTTGATGCATGCCACTATTTATCCTAAAACGTAGTAACAATTTCTCTAAAAGGAACGAAATTGCTAATTCGATTCTATTCCAAATCTGAACGAAACTAGCCTGTTCCAGGCTCCGAGATAGTGGGGAACGCGCGAAGTAAAAAAAAAAAAAAAAGAGGGAAAAATCGCGGGGAAACTGGGAGAGGGAGGTCACCGCCCTCACCCCAGTTCCCCCGCGTTTTTTTTTTTCTTTTTTTTTTTACTTCGCGTGTTCCCCACTATCTCGAAGCCTGGAACAGGCTAGAACGAAACACGCATATTTATATTGGTAAAAGAACGCAACCCAAGACCTTCTGGTTAAGACGTCGTTACTTACCGTTACTTACAACCAATGCATCTACGTCATCCCTTTCACGATAGTAACGTTTGGAACGTGATCCTTAATCGGTAGACATAAAACAACAACAACAACAACAATAATAATAACAAGAAAAAAGCTTTATTAAATAAATAAAGGTTACAAAAAGAGATACATATCACCTGCAGTTAGCCAAAAGACTATTCGTGGTGGGTACACAAAGCTTTAATACTTTCTATCTACGGTACGTTGTTAAATATTTCTGATAATTCATTTATGAGCTTAATTATTTTATTCTAGCTAACATAAATAATAATCATACAGCCATCTAACCGTAATTCAACTCAGAAAAAAGGGCTTTAATCTGCCCGCTGCTGACCAAATGGGGCCCTGAAGGGGTAAAATTTAGAACGGTGGCTACCTGTTTCTGTGCACCGGGAAAATATGATTATTAAAGGTCTCTGGGATTGGGTTCTGGCCATTGGGACTGAACTAATAAACGCATGAATTGGAATTGGAAAGAGAAGATCATTGTTATACAATGTATGAATCATCAAATTCCTAAACTCATGAAACTGCTAACAAATTGTTCGGAAATGAACAAATATCCCGTTAAATTGGAATTATCTCTCGACGGTATTCTTGGCCATATTTTTTCTTTTGTGAAGCAGGGTTTATTCGATAAATTGGGCAATGAAGGCCAATCAGGCCTTGTTCTAAAATTTAAATAGGCCCTTGTTTAAGAAAGGTTGCTCACATATTTGAACTTAATTGCTCTCTCTTCAGTCCATTCGGTAAAATGTCAATTTACGCGGCTCGGTAAATTCCACCACTCTTCACCGACGCACTTCACCGGCACTCTTCATCGACAATTACTGATCTATTAAGGTATTTGATAGGCTTTCAAATCGTTGTTTGGTTGATGCGGAAATCGACTCGGTGTTTTTATCGGCAACTTTATCGGTAACATTTGCAGTTAACTGGTTGGCAACGCCTTTTCTTCAGCTATGTCCAGGCCATATAGAAAGATTTCCTCGAATTCCTCAAAAATGTCGCATGAGAAATTCCGAACTTCGTCCGCCACTTTTTAACCCGGCGGATGATGGCGTGTGCAATAGTGATCTCCGTGCTTTTTTCTGTCATAAAGTATGCTGTTTAAACCAATGTGAGAGCTTGCTACATTCGCACTTTATTATAAATACCAATGATGTTTTCAAATACTTCTACAATAGAACTTTTAGCTTACATTAAGAAAACCTGCAGTCAGTTAACTGCACTCATTTCAATTTTTCTTATTTTTTTTTTCAAATTGCGGAAAACCCGCAATGCACTATGGAATAACCTTTTGGCTTTCCTCACTCTTTTGCAGCATGAGTTAAAACTTTTATGCTTATGGGAAAAAGCAAGTACATAGTTCTTCTGGAAATCAAGTTTCTGTGTTCGCTACCGGGACTGGAATTTTTCCAAAATTTGGGCGTGAATCAACGTACATTGTTAAAATTCCGCCTTTTTTAATTTTATAAAAATTAATGCGGACGAACCTCTCCTTATAGCCACGGCCAAGTTTCCTTGTCCCGTATTTTTACTCCATTACTCAGGCTCTACTATTAATACCTTCCCCATGATAACGGGCTATATTCTCTACAACGGCTGGAAAACTATTCTTGGCTATAAAACTGTTCTCCATCTTTAAGCAGTTGCAGAACATTTTTCTGTTGTTAAATACTACGTGAACTCTCCAAAACCATTTATGCCATGGAAATGTTATTCTCGGCAACAAAAATTGTACTCATAGTATGATTTAGTGACTTTTTGAATAAGAATTCGATGACTTCAGTTCATCCCTGATCTCGATAAAACGAGTCTTTATGTAAGCAAGTACGTAATCTTCCCTTAAAACTTCGTTGGTTGGGGCATCCATAGCATTAGTTTTGCTAGCATCAAATACCTCTTGTGGAAAGGCGCTAACTTGTAATTCAGGGCAAGAACACTTTAGTTCTGGCGTTATGTTATAAACACGAGTTGCGCCAAAAGGGTTGCGCAATAACCCTCCTATTCCAGAAGTAATTTTGCCAGGGAACTCCTTAATTTTCTTTAAAAACACATCATACATGAATGTTCCAAGCTCTGCATCAGCAAAACCGCCATCTCCATGTTCTTCCCTGATCGCGGCATAGGCATCTACCAAAACAGCCACAAAAACGTTGATCAAAACGAACAAAATGACCAACAAAAAGAGCAACAAGAACAGTGGCCCCAGAACCGGATATTGAGAATGCACCTCCACATTATTTATCGACTTGCCGACGGACATCTGAAACACCAACCGTAAAGCCTTGAAAAAGGACGAAAAGGTCAACAACTTATTCCCGAAGCAAAGGTAACCAAAATGAGTGAAAGCCACGATAGCAATGCACATCACCAAGGAAAATGATAGAATTGGTTTGGCTGATCTTCTTAAGGTATCGTGCATTTGACAGACATGAGGATTAAATCGGATGAGCCTCAGGAGCTTTAAAGTTATGATGAAAATTGCCAATGACAGCCAGAAGGTTTCCATGTCAAGCAAGCGTACAATGGAGTCAGAACTAAAGGTTTGGTAAGGATTGGTCTGTATGTTTTTCACATACAAACTGGTGTGTTTTATTTTGAGGAATGACAGCACAACCGCCACAAGAGAGACCACTAGTAGAATGAGCTGCACCCAATTCCAAATCTGGAACAAGTACCTTTTCTGACGAAAGAACTTGGCCATCTCAGCGATAAAGCATACAACTATTACAATTAGAAACAATAACTGGCACACCTCATAGAACGATTGGAAATTAGAATTCACTGATGGGTACAGTGAAAGCGCTCTAAATTCTGTTTGGGTGAGGACCTGGCCAGTTGGCAGTCTTTCGTACACATTTCTAATATTGCAGAAGAGCGAGGATGATGGATCAAATAGTGTAAACTCAATGAACACGGCAGCGGTGCGTTTATCCACCCAGTTGTGCGCACGGAGATCTCGTAACACTTCCGAAGCGGATGCCTGATTGTAGCCAAGGTCAGCAACAAATCCACCTCCATCGTAAGTTTCTTTAACAGCCTCGTGTGAAAGGGTATCGATGGTTGAAGCGGATTGGTATCTCCAAGGCTTTGGACAAATGTCGTTAGCTGACGTGAAGTGACTGAAGTTCTTCAATGGAATCCAGTATGGCAGGTTAAATGGAGTTCTGTCCTCGCTGTCACTTGAGTACGTCTTAAGACATCCAGGAAACAAATCGTTCAAATGAGAGTTAAGCAGATCCTTAGGACAATCCTCCTCTAAAAAAGGCAATTTATAATAATAATAATAATAATAATAATAATAACAAATATTTAAACAGGGTAGCCACTTCAGTTATACAACTGTTATCAGTGTGGGCCCTGTAAAATAATTAACAGAAGCATGAGATCCAGGAAACAAGTTTTTAAGCCTTGAGCCAAGTCATTCGTAGTAGGATTACGTTAGCCGAGATTAGTATCAACTTTGAATTTCGTTTCATAGCTGATAATCATCAGTGAATACGTGACTTGAATTGGCAGCAAACAAAAAAAAACGCTTCTGAGTAAAACAGACCCCGGGATAAGCGTTAGCCGGATTTCGGTGGAGGCGTGCGACTTTTCTGGCCCACAATCTGTTTTTTTAAATGTTAGCTTTCAAAATCAACAAAAACCGAATCTTTATTGGTAAACATTCTACACGTAACACAGCTTTTCGGGTCCGAAAAGTTTTCGGGACTTTCGAAAAACGCACGCCAGGTCTGTAGCCATTTCTCTGTGCCTTAAAAAACTACATCTAAGTTTCTAGGACGGCCAGATTGAAATCAGTTCAGACCGTGATTTTGTTGAACCCCGTCTAAATTATATCCGCCCTGAAAGTGTGTGCCAGTTGGTTCTGGTGGCGTTTTTTATGTCTATAAGAGTTATAAGAATTTGTTTATGTTCAGCATTTTACAGTATTACGTAAGAGTTTCCATTTAAATTAGATTTGCGAGAGAATAAAAATTTAACTGTTGTCTTACTTGGCTTTATTCTTAACTGCCTCATTCGTGGCATTCCCATGAGAAAGGACTTCTTATTGCTAATGAATCCTTCTTTATACCCAAATGGCTGACCATTGTACCACGTGACGTCATACAAACCGGGTACTAAGACGTCATCCACCCACTTCCACAGAGAAGATGCATCGATCACCTGAAAGCAATGAAGTATGTATTCCTTTATTTCGGGTTTCTTCACTTGGGCCAGGTGACTCCGTTTTAAGCAAGATGTATATGAATTGAAAGCCTATAAAGGGATAATGCTAGGGAATCAAACAAAGTACAGTTGCTCTTACATTAACAGGAACTGTCTATGCAATTAAATTTAACATGCCTCGGTAGGAAACCAATCAGATAATCGGTATTGCTTATTTACATACAATCGAATCTCTCGTAAGCGTCCATCTTCAGGGCTTGAAAAACGTGGTCGTAGCTAGAGCTGGTCGCTTACGAGAGCTTTCAATTACAAATTATAACTAAGAAGTTCATCAGAGTGATCGCTGAGGGAATCACGAAGAGCTTCAACTCTTTATTGTGTTTATATAGGCCTTTTTTATTATGTTGGCTTTCTCACCTTATCGAAACCACCAAAAATGTTACTTATAGACACGGTGACTTGATATCGGGCAGGATGCAGATTTCCATAACAGACAACCATCAGCAAGATACTGAATATGAGAAATGATAAGACTTCCTTGATTGCCTCGAGCATGTTCCACTCTTTACTACTGGCGTCCTTTTCTTTTTCAAGTTCACCTTCTTGAGTAGGCTTTGACACAACACGTTCCGATTCTTCACTCATAAACAGCGATGGTCCGATGACAGGATCATGTTCTGGCGGTTTCTTTATCAGAAGCGAAAGCAATGTAGCCAAAGCGAGTACTTTGATTGGCTGAGTGATTAAAACATCCTGGACGAGGGACACTAAAATAGATGTTAACCACTGATTAGAGACATCAGCCCCCCACATCAAGCTGTAAAACACTGTGAAGGCAGCACCAGTCAAGGCAATTACCAAGCTTAGGCACCAACCGATGTAAACAAAGAACGACGGTAGAAATCCTGGAGTCTTCGAAGTTTTCCTCATCTCTTGAGGATTGAAGATTTCAGTGGACGATGCTTGCTTTATGTTTCTGAAGATTAAAACAACGAGAAGGTTTGCTGGAATAGCTATCACACTGCTTTGGATTCCAATTTTTATTTGCGTCCAGCTTATAACAAGCGGTCCAAACTTAAAGGTATCCGTTGGTGTTCGATCGAATTGATAGAACATCGCGTTTGTTACCATTGCTGCAAACAGGAAAGACAGGCAACACGTTAAACGCTGACAACGGGTGAATGGATTCTGCGGCGGTCTTGTGAATACTGATATCCAGATGTGTCCTTCCCCCAAACTGCGGGCTGTTCTTGCATAAAACAAAGGTTTGAAAGACGTAATTTCGTCTTCCACAGCGGCTTCTATGTCAAGCACAATAGTGCCACTTCTCTTGTCCAGGGAAAGCCACTGATTTGCAAAAAAATACCATATCTTCTCCGTTTGTTGATCAGTTATAACAACTTCTTGGAGAAACCAGGCTGGGTTGGGTCCAGAGTTGTCATGCCAGATGCGTATATCCGTTAGTTTTCCCAATGAAGATGGCAGTGTCAATGTGAAATTGTTCACGCTTCCTCGGGTAAAATATTTTCTCCGGGCCAAAGGGTCTGTCAATAAAATTTCTCCACTGCTTCCTTTGTTCCCATCTATGATTATTCCGACGCGGGCAGATGTTCCAAAGCCTCCCCACACTCCTGTCTGGATACTTATGTTGTAAGTGTAACCCCCCATCTCAGAATTGGTTAAATAAACATTCGCCACAACCTGAAAAACAAAGTGAGAGTAGACATAGAGAAAGCCCTGAATATGGATACGTGGAAGGGATGTTAAGCTTTTCTGCAAGTCAATGGCCTAGAATGCGCAGCACTTAGCTCCCATTTCTGTAGCATGAAGCTACCAGAAGTAAATACCTCTTATTAGCCGAGTTCGAGGTCCGTACCGTAAGTTACGGACCGAGTTTTTTTTCCTCGATTTATGGCCCAAGCGCGCTTCGCGCGTCGAGAAAAACGAGGCTAATAAGATATTTATTATATCTCTAAATCGAAGATGAAGGAAAACATTTCAAGTCAAAAGATAGACGGCTTCATTTGACTGACGCACGTCACAAGAAAGTAAAGAGCAAATTTTATTGGCTTTCAAAAATAGTGTGATCGGTCCTCGGTGAACTTGCGTGGCTCTTGAATGAAAACTATGAAAACGAATTAATTTATCCTTCCATGTGTTCGATAGGACGACGGAAACCTGACACAAGGTAGTTTTCTTTGAAAAAATTCTTAGTTACTGGCGAAGACAAGTGAGGGAAAGAAGAATGAAAACGCCGCGATAAAATCGCCAAAACAAACGTGTTTGTCAAACTGGAAAATGTGGCTGTGGCAGCATTTCGGTCTACAGCGGTGAACGGAGAAACTCTCAAACTTCAAAAAGGATACTGAAAATATCTCCTCATCTAATACTGCACGCTGTTTTTGGCTTTTCGTTGTGCTTTAGTGGCTTCATGCCAAACTTTGTGCATGGATGAGTTTGAATTTCAATCGCACCTGACAAATTTTCAGCGTGAGCTGCAGCAAGAGCTGAGCGTATTTGCGAATACGCAAAAATTTTTCGGGGAATCCACTGCAAGGACAAAAATTTCGCTGAGGAATCAAGGTACACTTTTAGCGTAATTCTGTAGCCTCAAGTTTGTTCTTTTTTCTGCCACAAACGATAACTCTGAACTTAAGTTTTATATAACTAAACAAGAACTTGATCAAACGAAGCCAGCTTATGATACAGTTTACCGATGGAAGCCGTTTCAAGTTGTTTTGCAGCTTTATGTTTTTCATAGAGACGTTTTCTTAAAAAGAAAGGTACTCTTTTTTCAATGCTGAAATAAATTGTTAAAGTTAAACGAATTTGCCAAGTTACTCGAGTTTTTACAACTTACAGCCTAAAAACTAAACACCAAAACAATAAGCATGTAAGCTTTATACTCAAGAAAATTGTCAATGCTTTTTGATTCGCGGGTAATCAGTTTTTTGCTAAAGTTATAGCTAATTTCATCGAAGAGAGTTTTTGTAACCTGATATGTTAACCCATTAGCTCCATATGTTTTCTCTGGATAATTTTTAATGTAGAAAAACAACTTTTGTTAGCGGATGCTAGACCGATGCGGGACTCTCAAATTTTGCGGTCCGTACTGTAAATTACAGACCAGAAAATTGACTACATCATAGCGCGCGTACTAACTGAGAGATATAATAATGCTATTTATCCATCGCAATTTCACTTACAGAATGTTAATTTACAGTTATCCTCTCTTTCCCACATGCAGCTTGTTGGTCTAGTGTTCAACATGGTCTCTATTTTTGTGTTGTTTACTGAGCAGGATTACTCCACAATGTCTTTATGTAACAAGAGTATAGAATTTGATGTGTTATCATTTATACATACGATTATTAGATAGTGTTTTCGAAGTTGATCATGATAAATACTATAAGTTAACTTTTTTTACAACTTTATCCAGTACCGGGGGCAGGTGTAGGGGTGGCCATTAGTTTTAGACCAGAAGTTTAACGAAACGGTGCTTTTTGGTCCGATGTCCAATGTTCATCATTTATTTACTCGCGGGTTCTGTACAGTCGAACGCCTTTGGTTTTGACGCCAAATGAACAAAGCTTAATAGCAATAATATATATAGATTGGTTTATCCTAACAGCGGAGCTCTCTGACTTCTTCCAACCATCATATAACCTCATTATTACTGAAAAATTCAAGATATCAATACGACTGAACTTGAGCTCGTTTTATAAAAATCTCTCAAAAACTAACGAGAACACAAAGAAAAAGTCAATCACCAGTTGATATCAACAAAAATTCCCATCGAGAAATGTAATTTATTTTACCTTTAAGTCCCTCGGCTGCTTGAAAATTCTTTAAAACTCCGCTTCTTCGGTTCTGCCTTCCGAAGAAGAAATATCGCCCCGCATTGATAAAAACGTGTGAAGATTTTATTCCTTCAAGCTCTTCTTTTTCCACTATAGCGACTTCTGAGTATTCTTTATAGCTTTTTCTTTCCATTTTGAATATTTTAAATGTGTGCTATTACTCCGATAAGACGAAACTACGGTTTTGAAAACCAAGCACTTACGCGACGTCGTACGCGCCCGTGAGCTAGCCCTGCACGACGTTGTACGCGCCCGCGAGCTAACCCTGCACGACGTCTACAAGCTAACCCTGCACGACGTCGTACGCGCCCGCGAAACATTCCGCTAGCCATGACCATAAAAAATGACGGGCATGGTTCTATCAGTATGGAGCTCCGCGAGCGGGCCTGCGGCCCGTGAGAGCTCCGCTGTAAGACAGATGTTCTATTACAAATGGCAATTTCACTTTATGCTGCCTGGTCGAGGTCCATAAAAAACCCAAACCAGTTAAGATTAATTAAGTCGGATATAACGACACAGTGGGCGATTTTAGACACTCGCCGCGCCAAAATCGGTTGCCGGCGAAAATTGCAAGCGAATTTATTTATTTTTTTGTATTTAGAAGTTTTTTATTGTCTTAGTTGGCAAGCGAATTTCGTTGCTGCCTGCTTCGGAAACCCATGTCAATTTTTCGTCCTTCCGTCCTGGCGTACTTAGGGGGAATCTTTGCTGATATCATTGTTTACATTTTGCTTCATTAGCATACGAATCTGCATAGAGAAGGCTTCATGCTAAATACGAATTGACTACAAAAGTTGAAAGAGCTTGTTAAACTTAGAAATCTATGTAATTTTCAGCTTTTTTCATGGAATATTAAAGAAAATATCTGCTATCAAAAACTGCAAAATTGTTGGGTGGCAAAAGCGCTAATGAGCCATACATTCTTTGTAAGTCGTTATTTCCCTGTTTTTTTTATTCGCGGTTTGCTACTCAAGACAGGGATACTAATTAAGGAATACTCAGAAGCCGCTTTAGTGGGAAAAGAAGAGCTTTCAGGGATAAAATCTTGCTTCGAGGAACTTCATGCGGGGAGATGCCTTGTTTTTATTACGGATTTCAGAACCGAAGAAGCGGAGTTTTAACGAATTTCCAAGCAGTCTAGTGCTTTAAAGGTAAAATAAATTACACTTTTCGATGGGAATTTATGTTGATATCAATTTTTGATTGACTTTTCCTTTGTGTTCTCTTAAGGTTTGGAGACATGTTTATGAAACGTTCAAATTAAGTCGTGTTGTTATCTTGAATTTCAACGAGGACAGCTCTGCCTTGATGCACAATAAATGGTACGTGTTCTGCTTTTAAACATAAATTAATGGAGATTGGAATAAAATTTTTCGAAAGAAGATTGTGTTGTCCGTTTTTATGTCTTTGTTCATTCATTACATAGATTATTTTGAGTTTTTAATACAGAATTGCAAGCAGTGTATGTAATATATCGGGCTCAAATTTTCAGAGAAAGCTAATTGTGCTATGCCCTTTCAATATTCATAGTTGATTTTTTTGTAGGTACAGCTGTAGGATAGAGAACGAGGCGCTTATGCTAATAAGGAAAAAATGGTAAACAGAGATTCCCCCATACACGCAGGAGCCACGAAGCACTTTAGAACCTGTAATTTTATTGGCCCTAGATATCACGAAGCTCTATTGTTTCAGGGCTAGGGTCCATTCTTCTGTTGTTTGTTCTATTGTTTTCTCAGCCAATCCTGTGAGGCGTTCCGAGAGCTTCGTGGCGCCCCCATACACGTGGCTCTTATTATTCATGCGCGAAGCGGCATGAAATAAAACTCGCCCTCCGTTTTTCTTTTTTCTCGTTTTACACATGCGCGAAGCGGCATGAGGTAAGCTTCCGGCTCCGTTTTTAACCCGTGAATACGCGCATGCGTAATGAACGGGTTATCGGTAGCGGAGACAGACATGCAAATAAGTCACTCGCTCGCTCACTCGCTCCTTCCATCAGCTGTAAACTTAGTGGCGTAATGCTTTGTTACGAATGCGTTTCGTAACAAGAACAGCGTGAATCCAGCGATAACAATAACTAATTTGTTGTAAACGAATATAAACAACAATAAGCTTAGAGATGTTTCGCATTTGGAGTCTTTAATGCGACTTAAATTGATCTAAAAGGATTTTCTAATCCGAGACACACGTTTTGATGCGTATCTTCCCTTAAATAACAAAATTTAGTCTCGATTGAGTATGTGTTCCTCGGTGGCCTTGTGGGCTAAGGTGCCGGATTTGGACTCGGAGGCTCGGGTTCAATACACGCCCGTGACACTTTTTCCTCGAACTGGACATTATTTTTTGTGTCACGATTTTTCATACAAATTTATGCACGCATATTTTAGAGTACGCGAACTCGCCCCTTCGCCCCTTTCCCTAGAAAGTTATTTTTGTCCCCTATTGTTATAAAAGGCTTTAGGAAGGTTAAACCAATCAGAATCCGTCTACTGCGCACATGTTTGGGTTTTAGGGGAGAGTAGAGAGAACCGGTTTGTCACTCGGAGAAGACTATCAGATTTCAAACCAATATGCCCGCTTCTGTACTCCACACTTTAATTTTTCAGACGTTCGTTTGCCATTACCAAAATGTAAACACGCCTTTTAAGACTTCGAAATGGAAAGAAAAAGTCCTTTGGAAGATCTCGTTTCATTTTTATCTTTGGACCGTAGATCTCGGCAGATCCGTTATGCTGCGTCATTTTTTTCACATGGTTTGGCCATGTTCCCTCTGGCAGATAGTTGTGCTATCGCCGCTAAGTTCAACGCAACAGTGGCATGATATTTTCAGATGTTTTGTTCATTGTGTATGGCATAAGCTGTGCACGTGGACAGACATATGATCTTGAGGTCATATCCGGAGTTTTTACCAAGCGCACATTAGTCAGGTTAGTCACTGGAACTTGTTGCTGCACTGTGCAGATGAGCCGCAATAACGGCGAAATAGCTATCCACAGTTGCATTTAAACTTTCGGTTTGGTCTCAATCATGCCATTGTTGCGTTACTTTTTCTACGCAGTTGTCAGCCCTTGCTTCTTATCGTATTCTATAAAGAATGCCCAAAAGCCGCTATAGTGGAGAAAATGGAGGGCTTTCAGCAACTAAATCTTGCTTCGAGGAAATTCATACGCTTTTATCAGTGCGGGGCGATCAAAACCGAAGAAGCGGAGTTTTAAAGATTTTCAAACCGGCGAGGGACTTTACCGTAAAAGAAATTACAATTTTTGGTAAGAATTTATGTTGATATCAATTTGTGATTTACCTTTTCTTTGTGTTGTGGTTAGTTTTGGAGAAATATTTATAAAACATGCTAAAATTCAATCGTCGACATCTGATATTATGTAAACAAAACAAGACTTAATTTTATAGCTCTAACTTAACACGCGTCGCCTAATACGCAAAGATGTCTGTGTATGTTTTGCAATTTTCATTTCCAAATCAGTTTCTAGGGCAATTTTCGATACAACTGGTGTATTTTATTCGTAAATTAGTCATACTAGTAATTCTAGACCGAGTAAACGTTTTTGTGCACGGTCGCGTAATTCTGTTTTTGAGAATCGCTAAAATTGAAAAAATAGCCCGGTCGTTTGCTGATTTCATTGCTTTTAAAAGTAGTCTTTTCAAATGTAACGGAAATAAGTCACGGTTTGGGAAATAAAAGACGAGTATGTATTTGATCGGGGAATCAATAAATTAAATATTCAAAGCGAGTACAGAAAACGTGTTTTAGCGTGTTCTTTAGTGTGTCACGCAAAATTCGTTGAGGGGGGAAGGGGTGCGTGACCCGTTTAAAAAAAACATAAAACTCAGCGCATGAGTGTAGGCTACAATAGACAATATTCATATTCTCGGTATTGAACTGGAACTAGCTTGCAGTCGAGGCTTATGCGGGGGAATCTTTTCACATGCAAATATTTTTAATGATATTCCCCCGCATTAGCCTCCATTGCAAGCTAGTTCCAGTTCAATACCGAGAATACGAATGTTGTCTATTGTAGCCCTTGTTATTTTTTGTCACGATTTGGCATGCAAATTTATGCACGCATATTTTAAATTGTGCACTTCTGGTTCATAGCTTTGCCATTTACACTTCCGGTTTAGTTACTTCCGGCTACTCTCACTTCCGGAAAAACGGCGTTACTGAAGTGTCAGGACAGCGTCTCCTTCAACCCTACTTACATTACTAGTGTCCACGTTAGGTATACAGCTATTTCAATTAACTTTGTCGGATCCTAAAGCTCAACTCCAAGACCGCAAGGTAGTATGGGTGGTTGTGAATAGCTATACCACTTTACCACCATACTACCTTGCGGTCTTGGCATTCAGCTTTCATCCGACAACGTTAATTGAAAAAGCTGTATATAACACTCAGAAGAATCACTAGCTTCCCTGTTGTACAGCCTTTATAAAACATTCAATAGTAACAACGTGGTTTGCAGGAACGATGACTGAATGAAAGGAGTATAACTCTTCTCCATGTCGGACATCTTATCTTATCTTATTTAAAATATATCATAAAATTTTCGTGCGCATGCGCATCAGTATAGTCTACTTGGAGCCTCTTGTATTTAATTTTTTCACGGTGAACACTCTGTGTGAAACGATGGATAAGATTACTTGTAAGGTGCTCGGGTTCAAAGCTTGTTGACTAAAACTTTTTCCTACCACTTTTCTTTTCTTTTTAAAGACCTTATCTTTGATCACCATGTCACTGTAATCTTTGGACTGCATACAAAAAAGACACGGCTTTTCTGAGCAGTGTAAAACAATACACAAAAGTGCACAACATGGTTGTTTCGAGATCCGCCGTTTTGAAATCCACATGATGAAATAGCAAATTGTGATTGGACGCGAGATCGGGCACATTTGGCGATTGCCAGCGACTGCCGGCATTTTTTTGGCCGATATTTTACATGTTAGATCAAATCGGCGATTTCGATTGCTCGTCGCGGCGATTAAGATCGCTGGCGGAAATCGGCGACGCTGTAAACAGATACATCGGGCGATTTTCGCGTATAAAATCGCCTAGTGTGTTGCTGGATTTGAAACATTTGGTATCAACTGTGATGATGAGTTTTGTTAATTGGCGTAATAGATTCAAAAGCTGATGTTTCTAGCGTTAGCGGACAAAGTTATCTCTACAGAAGGCAGTCCTTATATTTTCGACAGTTTACTTGTTTATTGTTAGATGAAGTTTGCCTCTATTTGTCGGGTGAGGGACGACGATTTTATTGTTTTGTTTTTATCAGGGTTGAACACATAAAAGTAATTTAGAAATACTGATAAACCAGTGGTCCTCAAAACAAATTTTCACAGCAGTAATAAAATTAGATATGAGTTAAAAAATTATAATAATAAAATTAATCCAAATTCACAGTGATAAAAAATTTGGTTACGGTAAAAATACTACTAAATTATTTTTAGTAAGAAATGTATCGAGCGGCCATCTTGGTGTCCCACTTAGGGACACCAACATGGCGGCCAAAAATTTAAAGACTTTAAAGTCTTAGGCCCCGTCCACACTGATCCGTTTTCAAACGAAAACGGAGCTGTTTTGCTCCGTTTTCAAAAAGATTTGCGTCCACACTTATCGTTTTCGTATCGTTTTCGCCCGTCCACATTACAACGCCGTACTGTTTTGAAAACGCTTTGATACCCTAAGTGCGCATGCTCAAATGAACTCTACGCATGCGCATTTCAATATATCGGCCCGCGAAATTGGCGCCATTCTTGATTCTTTGTTGTTTAGTGTTGTTTTGGTTCCAAGAACAGCTGGAAAGCAACCAAAACCTAAAACAGACTGTTTCACATGGACTGATGATGAAGTCGAGCTACTTATGAAAGGGCATCCTATTAAAATATTAGTTACTGAAAGTCACAAACGAATACAAAGTGCAGAAAAGCACCGAGAGTGTAGACTGGGAGTCAGTCCAGTCGAAGTATGGCGACATCTTGGATATGTTTCACGGTCGAGTGGTCTGGCTATTTTGATGACGTAACCGTTTTCAGATAGCATCGTTTTCTCCGTCCACACCAGAAAACAGCGTTTTCAAAAAGCATCGTTTTCAAATCGCTCCACTCTGGAGAGCGTTTTCGAATCGCTCCGTTTTCAGTGATCGTTTTCGGCGTTGTAGTGTGGACGATAGCCGTATCCGGAGCAAAACAGCTCCGTTTTCGTTTGAAAACGGATTAGTGTGGACGGGGCCTTAATAACACCAAAATCTCATCACAAAATATTGTATTTACTATAATAGGCATGAAATCGGCTTATAAGCATTTATAATTCATTAATAACTTTCAACTAGTTCAATTTTGTTTATTTTCACGGCTTATCTGAAATAGCGTGACGAATTGCGTGACACATTTACAACCTTTATAAATCGAAAACGAAACATCGTTAAAACCTGAAACATTTTGTGAAAGATTATAACACTGGTATCCACATACCATGTTAGAAACAGCTTTGTAGGATGTATACTTTAGATTTTTTATTTTTTATGACGTCATGTAAAAACACTCTATATATCACAATTAAAATAGCGCGAGCGAAAGTAGTTAGTAGTTAGTACCCTGTATTAAACTGTTTTCAACTGTATGCTATATCTAGACTGTATTGGTGTCGTTATGCATATTCGCCAACTCAAATAGACTCACCTTCCTCAAGTCTCTCTTGTCAGCTCGACGAGCGAAAATAAGCCCTACAAAGTATATTCCAAAAATGACGCACACAGTTGAAAGAACGACGAAGTTCCCAGTCTCCCAAGCCGTGTAAATTCTGTAAAAACTTTGTTGAAGTCAATTGGATTGGGAGCAACAAAAATATTCCCGCCAAACGCTGAAAGATGTGTACATGAACAATGTAGTTTTCCATTTACGTCTTTCCCTCCAACCTTCAAAAAAGAGGAAAATGTTCTAAACAAAGTACAAGTGCTGCGCGACAGAAACTACATATTTATCCAGTGCATTTTGCTTTCCCTACAGAAACAATGTCATTACTTGGCTGAGTGTTTTTCACCGCATTCGCATTCTCAGGTGCTTTTGTCTCCTTAAAAAGCCACCATTGCTAAATCACAATTTGACCTGGAATCCGGGAGCGAAACGTTTGTCAATCGAGCCACTGTAAAATAAGTTAACGAACCGCTAAGCTGGAACCAAGCGGCACCTATCCCCCACCTATGGTGCCTAGCATTTACATAAATCATCTATAGTTGAAGATATGGAATGGCTTTAAAAGTTTGTTTTTGGTAGAGGGGTTAGATATAAAACTCGGGTGGGTCATTACTTCTACCGAGAGCACATAATAAGTCCTGAACCTTTTTGTGTGGCATGTTCCAACCAAGATTTATAGATTTTTCGTGTAAGTAAATTTTAAGCACCCCTGATGATAAAGCACTGGACTCGAAAGGTTAGCTACCATAGAACTGGTAAAATACCTTGCATCCTTCACTTGTCCAAGCCTGTTTCTTTTCAGACCAGAAAAGACAGCTTCTCATCTTTAAGGACATTGTGTAGTTCACGTCGGTGCGCGCATCATACTTTGGTACTATAATTTCAGGTGTTGGGGGAGGGGTGGTAGGGGGATCTTTGACTCCGATACAGGAACGTTTCTGTCGACCATGCCTATCCATACAGGATCTCGCAACACGGCGGTGCTTGATTTGTGTGTTAGTCTCATTCGCTTCTAAAGCCAGACGAATGCCGATGTACTGGACACCGATGTCTCCCGTGATGTTGCTTGACAATGAGAACGTGTAAGGATTGCTAGTGCAGTTAAAGTAACCAATTCCGTGCTTAAAATCTCCACACAGTGAAACATCTGGAATTCTTGCTTTATAAGTGTAGTTTTGAGGTGTTGGTTTGAAACCAGCGCTCACAAATACATCAAAGATGGTGTCGTTTTGTGGTCTTATCTCTACAATCCCAAACTCGAGATCATTTGTAAGTACTATTTTGTGGTAGCGAAAAGCATTAGAATCGTTGTAAGGTTTGACAAAGAGGTGGCCTTGAGTGTCATTCTGAATTGCCTCTTCGGGGTCTTTCTTTGGAATAAACAGTTCAATGGGACGATTCAGGCCAGAGATTGTTAAGCGTGACCCATCCAGCTTTTTTAAATCCACGCTTAACACGGATGATTTAACGTCTGTGGAGGTGTTGGACCACACATAAGGGTTCATTTTTAAGCTCACCATCTAACAAAAAAGATAAAAATGCTTCATGTTATTAAGACGATAATAACGATGCGCATACATCAAAATAATAACGAAAAGATAAATAAATGACCATTGGAAGGACCTAGGGAAATAATGAATGAATGCATTAATTAACGAAAAACAGTAATAGTAATAATAAGATTATGTCTTTATTGTGCCTTAGAAGGAAGTCAAGAGAGATATTGGTCTTATCATGATAAAAGTTAGAAAATGGTCACACCCACTCAGCCAATCAGTGCCCAGTATTTGTGTGCTCTATATCCCATAAACTGTCTTAAATTATGTAAAGAGGCGGGGGCTTTGAAGCCCAGGGAAATTGTGGGGTAAAATAACTACTCATTAGTAAGCTCTATATAGAACATACTAATGAGAAAATAGAGCATACTAATGAGTATATAGAGCATACTAATGAATTACAGGCTGCTAATTTAAACAACTTGCAGTTATAACAATGACAATTTTATTTGAAGTTCTCGCTTTACATAACTTAAGCAAGAGATTAATCTCCAAAATAACAAAACCAAATTCGACTTAACAATTTTTAGGAAAAATTAAACGAAAGACTGGGTCTTTCTGCGTGTACCGGTACTCATTGTCTTCTATTGTTTTTGAGGTATTGTATTTTTGGTCTTGTTTTGCATTTGTATTATTGCCGTTCTTTGTTCCTTTTGTTTTACGTCATCTGTCCTCTGGTACACACAGAAACAACCGAAAGACTGGTCTGACCGTGGTTTGGAATTCTGTCTCTTTCTCTTTGCTCAATTTCGTTCACTGTCGCAGGCTTTTGGAAACGTGCACTTTTGTCGAATTCATATCATCCCCCAAGCACTCGGATGTCTACGCTCTCAAAAGCAAGTAACTCTTGAGTGGCAAGGACGGCCTCAAGTTCCTCGAGCTCTGTATACTGGCTCATAGCCGGAGCAAATGAGCCATCAAAACAACAAAGAATAAACAAAGCTCCAAAGAAAGAAAAGCATTGTTATTCGTAAAATTCTTCCAACGTTACGGCGACATCCAAAACAAAATAACAGCGTGATTCCCAAGTGTGAATTTCTTCGCGGATATGACCATTTTCTAAGACGGTTAGACAATGAACGCTCGTGTCCTATGGGATATAGCGCCTCTCGCATTAGATAGAAGTGCCACTCGGGCTACGCCCTCGTGGCCTTCTATCTATGCTCGAGGCACTATATCCCATAGAACACTCGCGTTCATTGTCTAACCCTTACATAATAATACACTCTATTTTAATTGGGTAACTACAACTAGTAGTAATCAACCATTAGTCGCGGAGATGCTAAAGTAGATACGCGTTCTCGCCCGGTTTGCCCCTGAAAAGAACAAAAGAATCTTCGGGGGTGGGGGGAGGGGTCGAAGCAAAGAAACAGAGAAAAGCTGAATAGACGATATTCATATTCTCGGTATTGAACTGGAATTAGCGTGCAGTCGAGGCTCGTGCGGGGGAATCTTTTCACATGCAAATATTTTTAATGATATTCCTCCGCATTAGTCTCGACTGCAAGCTTGTTTCAGTTCAATACCGAGAATATGAATATCGTCTATTCAATCCAGCTACTAGACAGGACACCCAACACAAAATTAGTGATTTTCATCCAGCCCAGCACAATAAAGGATAAACTAGTACAATGAAATTAAGTACTGGAAAAATAATAAGAAAGATTTAAGTTAAATGACTAATTAATTGAATCACATCTTTGTCGATGATCTCTTCTTTTTTAATGGAACATTAAATGCTTACAACTTTACAATGTATGAATGAATGAATGAATTGTTACGTATACATGTAGAAGTATTCAACGACTCACATCAATAATGAACAATACGAATAAAGGTAATATTTTAGCCAACCATTCCATTCCTGAGCAACAAATTCATGAAATCTTCATTGTGAAGCAACTTACTTGAGTATCAACTGATGAAAAGTTCGTTCCATTGCTCCCAAATAATGCTTGTGTTGATGGAAAAGTCACGTCTCCTTCATCCTCGCCTCCACTTAAACTTTCTCCACCTAGTTTAGCTGGTGACTGTCGTTTAAGTGTCATAGCGATGGCTTTGCTCTTGTAATTACTCTTCTTCTCGCCAATCATCTTAATGGACAATAGAGTGGTGCCCAGCATATCCACCAGTGACAAAGTCTTTTCCGTTAAGTTTATAGCCTGACATGAAATCATGGTTTTCAGTATTTAAAAAGGCACGCGATCGAGTTGTTTCAACAGTGTACAAATAAAAGTATACCACGTGTGTGTCCAATTGCATAAGACGGAATGTTTTTACCCAATTTCGGTAGCCATATTGTAAAGTGGTAATGTAATCATATCATCAATTTAGTTTAAATTAACTTGAAGCACACAACATTGTTTTGAAATACAAAAATTATAGCTATAAAGTTTTCCAAATGTGGTTACATTCCCGGGGTGTGGGGGGGGGGGGGGAGGGGGGGGTGGGGTACTCTGCTTTATTTTGGGCGTAGGTGTGCCGCTGGGACTCAGAGACCCTTAACCTATGCTAGACCATTTTAGCTACATTTTGCAACCCTATTCTAGACTAAATATCGAAAAACCCTGCCCAATCGTAGACCAAATTTTTGAACGCTTTCTTTGTTATTAGTTAACAGTGGTCAGTAAAAATGGCGGACTGACAGCAGGATCGATTTTTAAATGCCATTTGCCAGTAAACCTTGTCTAGACTAAATTCTTCACACAACTGAACAGTTTCGCGGAAAATGATATCCTATTCTAGCCCAAAATTCTCTGATTACTATACGCTATCCCAGACTAAACTGGCTGAAAACCATACACTTCACAGCGGCACATACCTATATAGCTCATATATGGGAGTACCCCCCCCAGCCCCCGGGGGCTACATTTCATGGTTTAAATACAAAAGTGAGGAAATTGTATACTTGAACACAAATTCCTTGAACTAAATTAAATTGAAATATACATAATGAACGTATTACAATGTAAAATGTTATTACTCATGCGCGAAGCGGCATGAGGTAAGGTTCCGGCTTCGTTTTTCTTGTTATTATTATTTTTATTATTTTTTGTGTCACGATTTTGCATGCAAATTTATGCACGTATATTTTAAATTGTGCACTTCCGCTTCATAGCCATTTACACTTCCTGTTTAGTGACTTCCGGTTACTCTCACTTCTGGTAAAACAGCGTTACCGAAATGTCACGACAGCGTCTCCTATAACCCTACTTACGTTACTAGCGTTAACGTTAGGTATATATAACACTCAGAAGAATCACTGACTTCATTGTGGTACAGCCTTTGTTTTCAAAACATTCAATAGTAAACAACGTGGTTTGCAGGAACGAAGACTGAATGAAAAGAGTTACTCTTCTCGGACATCTTCTTATCATGTTTAAAATATATCATAAAAATTTCTTACGCATGCGCATGAGTATAGGCTGCTTGGAGCCTCTTGTTACGACAATGAAATGCGTTATTCAAAACAAATAAGAATAACTTGGCATTTACCCTACGATATCCTCTGTCAACAGTGTTTGATTGTCTAGCCCCTCTGCGTAATCTCTTTGAGAGGCCTGTCTCAGCCTCCTGGTCACTAAGTTGGTTGTAATAGTCATTAATTATGTCTGCAGATGCATTCAGTGTGTTTGATAACCCTTGTAAAACGTTGGTAGAGACTTCCTGGAGCCCGTCCCTGTTATCTTGAGCATGCGTGCGAAGAAAGGTGATAACTGTGTTCAATAAAGTTCCAGCATCCTCCTAGATTAAAAGAAAATAAGGCATTAGTCAATTTGCTACAAAGTTCGAGTCGACGTTTTCTTGTTGTCGCTGTCATCAATATTCTTGAAAATTAAACTTCATGTTACATCTTTGATCAGCAGTAGGTCTTTAGGAGCACCTCTGGGAGAATGGAGAAATAATATATATAGATAGCATGAGCCTAACAGCGTCGCTCTTTAAACAGAAAGCCGATGATAAACTTAACTGAGGTAAAAGGTCGGAAGCACAAGAATAAAATTGACGACCGGGCTATCTTTTAATTTTAGCAATTCTCAAAAACAGACTTACGCGACCGTTTGCACAGTACATTTAGACCGTACAAAAGTTCACAAAAACAACTTTTTCTCCGTCTAGAATAATTAGTACGACTAATTTTTAAATAAAATACACCTGCTGCTTATAAAAATTGTCCGAGAAACTGATTTGGAAATCAAAATTGCAAAAAATACACAAACATATTTCATAAGACCACGCGAGTGAAGTTTACAGCTTGTTTTGTTTTGTTTACATAAAATCGCTTTTCAACCTATGTAATGAATGAACAAACACATAAAAATGGACAACACAATCTTCTTTCGAAAAATTTTATTCAAATCTCCATAAGTTTATGTTTAAAAGCAAAACGCGAACCATTAAGAGCTCATCGCTGCCGAGATGTCTCCGATGAAAGAAATCAAAACAACTGAATTTAAAAAAAAATCAATCACAGATTGATATCAACATAAATTCCCATCGAAAAATGTATTTTGTTTTACCTTTAAGTCCCTCCACTACTTGGAAATTGTTTAAATCTCCGCTACTTCAGTTCTGAAACCCGAAGTGACAAACATCTTCCCGCATTGCTCCCATCCTCGAAGCAAGATTTTATCTCTGAAAGCTCTTCTATTTCCACTATAGCGGCTTCTGAGTATCCCTTAATTAGTATTCCTGTCTTGAGTAGCAAACCGCGAAAAAATTCAGGAGAATAACGACTTTAATTTAAACGGTTTTCTCCGCTAAACACAGCAGTGTTTTCTTAGGTGACGTGAATTGCAAAGATCCCGACAAGACTAAGCGACAGCGGCGCCGGCGCCGGCGCCGGCGGCGGGCACACAACGCGCCCGCGAAACATTCCGCTAGCCATGACCATGAAAAATGACGGACATGGGTTCTATGGTTCTCTGGTTCTATGAGTATGGCGCTCCGGGCGGGCCTTCGACCCGCAGAGCTACGCTATAATTATTTGATTATCTGTTTGTAATCTCGTACGATTTCACGATATATTTCTGCAGTAAACATTCCATTTTCCTAAATTTCCTCCCGGCGACTATTTCGCTAATCATGGTACCTGAAGACTCTGAATACGTGACTGATTGTAGTCAATCTTGGTGATTTTGCGAGCCCGCAGTCATTTCGCTGGCAGTATATATGTTGTGTAACACAGTCATAATGCAAGCGAAAAAAAAATCCAGATTGTGAAAAGTTCACGAGATCAAGCTGAATTCCTCTGATCCCTGTCCGTTAGTGCACGAATTTGATTGTAATTAATTTGAACTTGTATAACTTTCTCATATCATCTGCTACTTGCCAAATTGTCAAGAGGAATTGTGTCCCTATCGTCTGTTGTTATGACAGCAATTACAGACAGCTGGGTCGCTTCACTAATATGTGAAACCTGTGCTCCAGCCATGGCGCGTAACACGGAGTCCTTGGCCTGAGAAAAGAAAGACATAAAAAAGATAATGAAATACTGCGCATGTATGGGTTGAATTACTTTTGGCTTGAAGCACGAATCAACGTTTCTTAAATTGATTAAAGAGAATACAATTCCGAAGCCAATTTAAAAAAAAAAAACGTTTGTATCATATTTTCAGGTTTGTTCGTATTACATAATTTATGTAAGCCATTGCCGCGTCCGTCATTTGTCCAGTAATTTTCTACGCGTTTTATCATCTAAAAGACCAGTAATAATTGATTTATTGATTGTAAGCTGTAGGTTTCTGTAAACCGTACTTGAGCGTCATATCCACTCCAATTTTTACTGTCACATACCACCTTTGGTAAATTAAGTTAATTATTATAATCCTTTTCGCAGTTTATCTATTATTTTTAATATATTCTCCACGTATTCAATCGATGCAGCTCATTTTTCATAACAAAGACAATTGTCAAAAGACTATTGCAGGGACTGATCAAACAACGTGCAAAGGTCGTCGTTACAATATTTCGACTGGCCAATACGTACCAGAAGTTACATAGAGTTTAATTCATCGAAACTACACTCTGAAAAGGTTTTAAAAATATATTTCAATATCGTTTTAAACAGGTTTAAACATCGTTAAAATAAGTCAAAAACTACTTAAAAAACATGATTCAAATACATATTTTTCATATATCTTTCAAAAATATATTAAAAATCGTTTTTCAAAATACATTAAAAACAGTTTTTTTTTTTTTTTTTGGTTTGGTAAGGGTTACGTAATGATGTAGTAGTATGAAATAAAACGAAAATGCCAGAAATGACAAGAAGATAATAAATGATGAGATTACAATTCGTTACGTTTGTTTACATAAGTTTGGAATGGAGGTAGCTACTTGATGCGACATATCTAAGTTGAACATTTCGCCAACATTTTAAAAATGTGTTGCCCGGGATGTTGTACGCAACAGATACAAGGGTGGATACACAGTGCAATTTTGCGTTGTTGTATCGTGTGACCGGGCCTTAACTTGGGATGTGCGTATACGAATAAAGGTGACTTATTTATGCAGTTGAAGCATACACGTTACACCTACCGTGTCATTATCATTTGAACTAAGAAGGGCAATAGCCAAAGTAGCAGCTTCTTGGACTTGACCTTCCGTCAAAAATGCCTCAATTTCCTGAGTCACCTTTTCAACGATCGACAAATCGTTAATTTTTAACGGTCTCACCTTAATGTGGAAAGAGAAAAATAAGATAAAATGAATACGATCTACAGAAAAAAACGCCATAAAGCAGCCCAGTGTCAGAGAAAAGTGGAGAACGTACAGTTGATCGATATGTCAACCTGCAGTTGATAAAAAGAGTAATTGGATTGGATTGTTAGCACTGTCTTAAGTGAAAGCCAAATCGATATTCTGGGTAATAGTTGCTCGTTTTGGAGAAACGTATTTCAAGCATTCCATGTGAGAAATATCCAAGCGGCAAAAGTTGAAGTATCTTTCAAAAATTTTAGAACGGAAACATACATAATTTCTAGTTATTCTGAATTCACTGCACATCAAAATTCAGAATAATTAAACTATCGAGTTTTAAAGAACGAATAAAACGCTATCCGCAAAAACGCCCGGAACTTTCAGAGGCGTTCATTAGGCAGTTGGTGTAGCGAATACTGGACTTGTTTCTATCCCTAAATGAGAATTTATACATGGATCATTCCAAGTTGCAATTGTAGTATGCATCTTTTAGATAGTGGCCTTGTGTTCTAAGTGGGATGAAGAGGACTAACTAAGTTAGTAATCTTTTACATAGTCGGTACCTTTACGGTTAATTTATCCTCATGGCTCGCTCCTCCTTGGTCATATATTTCTACCGTTATGGTGACATTGTAATCTTCAGATGCATTTCCTTGAGGAAGCTTTGTTGACAGATGATGAACGCGGGTACCACTTTTAACGATAACCAGGCCAGTCGAAGTTATATAACTAAATTAAAAGGGCAATATCTAAGAACAAACATCTTTAAGTTACAAGTCGACCTTCATTTCTAGATCCAATCCCCGTACTTCAGTTATAAGAGAAATATAGGACTTGCTGGACAAGCCAGGTAATGCATGTGACAACCCCGGACAACGTTAGAGTATTTTACAAGAATATTTTATCCCTCCTTGTACTGAGCGTTAGCCCTAGTAAGGAAATGAGGGACCACACGAGGGAAAGAAAAAAATCTTTGACTTCGATGGGTTTCGAACCCACGACCTCCGGATTAGATCTTCCGTCGCTCTACCGCTTGAGCCACGAGGCCGTACGGGAGCAAATCGTGGGTAATAAGATGGTAATTCGTGGCAACGAGAATGTGAAGGGTACAAATAAATGTTGAGCCAGGTAGCACTGGTGATACAAACAAGGAATCAGAGAATTAACTCTGTGTGTAAATTATCTTAGTTTCTTTCCCTCGCGTGGTCCCTCATTTCCTTACTAGGGCTAACGCTCAATGCAGGGAAATTTATGGGTTGACCTTAGCACTATAATTTACACACAGAATTAATTCTCTTATTCCTTGTTTGTATTAACAGTGCTACGTGGCTCAACATTTATTTGTACCCGCTTCACGTTCTCATTGCCACGAATTACCATCTTATTACCCACGATCTGCTCTCGTACGGCCTCGTGGCTCAAGCGGTAGAGCGACGGAAGACCTAATCCGGAGGTCGTGAGTTCGAATCCCACCGAGGTCAAAGATTTTTTCTTTCCCTCATTTCCTTACTACGGCTAACACTCAGTACAGGGAAATTTATGGGTTGACCTTAACACTATAATTTACACACAGAGTTAATTCTCTGATTCCTTGTTTGTATCACCAGTGCTACGTGGCTCAACATTTATTAGAATATCTTAGTTCTCCTCCCCCTCTTGGTCTCTCATTAGAATGAGAGGTGGCGACAACTTAGTTAAACTCTTACTATCTTGATCTTTCTATACCTGAAACCATATTTTTATTAATTTTTTTTAAGTGCTGCAAATTAGCAGCCATGCTTGAACTATCTTTGGATCTAACCATACCTGAAACTGAAAGTTAAGTTGACGTGCTCGGCGAGCCAGCCAGAACAGTTTACTGTAAAATTTGTTTTCAACACTAATCCTTCAACTGGTGTAACTATGCATCCTTGCTTGGGAGAAGACAGGGGTGATACAGTTTGAAAGGCTATTTCGTCTTCCAGAACGCGTCCTCCTTCAACACTAATGGAGCCTTTTATCTTGTACGTAGTGTTCATTTCCAGTGAATATTTATTTCCATCGAGCCTGCCGGTGAGCACTAAATTAGGGTTGTTTAAATCTGTGAGTATTCGGTTAGATAAGTCTGTGATTTCCATCCAAGAGTCACTATAATCCATTTTAAATAATGACCAGTTTTGGCGCGTGATGCTTTTGCAGATTATTTCGTCTATGCAGTTGGACTCTATGATCATTCGTTTGCTGATGAGAACATTAGGGCCGCAGTTGTAAATGCAACTGCAATTGGAAGACAAAGAATGATTAAATAATGACAAAAATCATAATTTTGGGGGGGTTAAAGGTCAAGTAGCTTTCGTTATTTAAACGGGCAATGCATTAAGAGTAAGGTCTAATTATTTACATAGAGAAACAGCAAATATTGTAACATTTAAATGTAATGAGTGAAATAAATGATCTTCGTTGTAAAGTTAACAACTACTGCTCGTTTTTTAAAGATTACTTAAAACGAACCATGGTCGCGAAAAAGGGGTATCTTAACACTATCGTGTCGTAACTTACTTAACTGACTTCATCCAACTAAAGTGGATAAATACGATGGTTTTATCTGACCGAAAGTCAAGTCCGTCTAAACATACAAATAAAATTAATCTGGCGTTACAAAGCTTCCTTACCTAATGAAGAATGCCTTTCGCTTCACAGTGAGCCAATGGACAGCCTTTGAGCTTTTCATGCCGTTTGAAACAACAAGCTCAAATACGTACTGTTGACCCGCCTCCATCTTATCAACATTGACAACTAGAATATGTCCAACACTACTGAGTCTTCCAGGACCGTGACCATAGCAACCGCCAGATGAGCTCAAATTTTTATTTGGAAGATCAACAACTGGGAGAGGATGGTTTTCAGGAAACGTTTCGTAGCTTCTTCTGCAGAACCAAATAAAGGTCAAGGAAACCTCTTGTGGATCATAAGACAAAGAACCATTTAGGGTGATATTCCCGTCTCCTTCAGTTGCAAACGAAACTCCTGAAATGTTAGCGACTGGGGGTGCTTGTAGAACTAGCACGTAACCATAGTCATAACCGATGACGTCTAGTTGCGGAAGGATTCTTAAAACATAACTGACGTAATAGTAGCTGTCAAAAATCTTTGCCCGCCTCATAGACCAATTAGGCTCATTTTTTTCAAGTGCGGAAGGGATAAAGGAAGTAAAAAATTTTGACTTTAAGGATGCTTTGGAGATTTGCCAGTATGACTTCAGTTGCGATGATGAACTGCAAATTGAATGGTTAACTTTGGCGTTGAAGACTATCAACTCTGTTGTATAGAAAACTTTGGCTTGATCGAGTGTCTTGCTCAGGTTAAGGTTAACATTCGCTGGTGAGCATGTGCAGTTCACTGAAAAGATAAAGAAAACAATAGTACTTAGGATGAAACAATTGAGGATTAAATTAAGCCCTAGTTAATACAAAGTTTATACTGTTTATTTATCAGTAAATCGATTCATTTTACCTAGAAAATAATAAATGGTTCTCAATTGTTACAATTATCACGAAAAATGCTTTAAAAAGGTAGATTTAAACAATTATTTCTACAAAAACACATTTAAGTACGTAATTGCAAAAGATTTGTCCCATAAACAGAGGAAAAAGGAGAGAGAAAACATTTATCCTTGACAAGAAATCACTAAAGGATGAAATAGTTCCAATCTCACTGTCGCGGTCGTCGGCCAATCTCACTGGTAAAAACGTTTCCATATACACTGTGATACTTTACCATCCCAAGTTTTCTTTGGTTCAAAATTTCCCAATTTTAATTGAAATTAACAACAGTATATCAGTATTGACAACATTATGTTCGCTTGCTCTGCACTTATTTTTTCAAGTGAAGGGAATTAAAAATGTATGGTGCTTAAAAACGATGCTGCTCTGTTGAAGTGACTGAGAGAGGCCACATTGCGTCTTTTTGTATCTCCAACGCTCCCTTCCTTTCTCTTATTTTTACTTTTGTGTGATTTTCAAATTGATTGAATTCAATATTTGTCTGAGCGAATATACATGCAGTGAAAATGCTGCAAATTTCATCAACCATGTTACAAATTAAAAACGTTCACCTTTTTACAAAACTATTTCGACGTGGGAAAAAATATAAATATATATTTGTCCTTTATGTTCTTATCCTTATTCCATAACCTGATTCTCAATGATCACGAAAAGCTTTTTAAAAAGTTAGATTTAAACAATCCTTTCTATAGATAGTTTTATTTTAAATTCTTAAATATTTTTAGGTAGTATTTAGTGTCCCCAGTTAGTGGTTGTATAACTGCTATTTTAGATTTGACACATGAATAAAGGTTGTTGTTGCTGTTGTTGTTGTTTCTTCAAACAGAAACATAATTCTAAAAGATATGTTCCATTAATAGCGGAAGAAGCAGAGAGAAAACATTTATCCATGACAAGACAACATAAAATAAAAAGTTCTTGAATGTATATCAAAGTTGATGTATCGACAAGCTTGCAGAAATTAGAGTTCAATAATAGGATAAAAATATAGGATAAGTAAGAAGCTTACATAAACTCATTGAAAAAATATCGGGATATGAAGAAAAGCAACAGCAAAGCTCATTTTGGGAGAGAAATTAGTGGAACGACTCGACAAGACCCTCGTACCAGCGCCGAACTTTTTGCTTGCCGACTTTTTCACTGAATGGATGTTCATATAGAAATTAGTTCAAAGACTGTCAATTGTCAACTCTATCAACGATTTTCATTGCAGGTTTTAAACAAATTTGCAGTGAAGCAAACTAAACGCATTATAGACATTCACTAGCATAGGGATGACGTTTTGGCGCGAAAACCGTTGCGGCCTGCACTCGTTTTCCCAACGTTTTGCTGGTCTTAACGTTAACACTCGTGTATTTTAAGAATTTTCATATGTGAAATATTCTTGTCTCTTATTTTGCCCGAATTTGGAATTTAGGTAAAGTATTCAGATGTTATCATCATTTAAGGCCCGGTTCAGACGCCGAACTTTTCATGAGCCGAACCTAATACCTTGAATTAAGTACATGAAAAGTTCGGCGTCTGAATCAATTAAGAACGGCTATTTGAATTTGGAACGGCTCAGCCGTTCTTCCCGCCTGGCTCAGCCGGGAATTTCGGCTTTGGAACGGCTTTGATTCAAACGCCGAACTTTTCATGAGCCGAACCTAATGCATAAATTATTGTAACGACTGGTGCGTGTTCTGACATCTTTGCCTGAAAATCGCTGACCTTTCGATTTGTTTCTCTTCAAACTGAATTAAGTTCGGCTAATTAAGTTCGGCGTCTGAATCAACAGGCGTACTTTTGTTAATTTGAGTCGGTCCAAATTCGAATTAAGTTCGGCTCATGAAAAGTTCGGCGTCTGAACTGGGCCTAACTCAATCCTTAATTGTTTTGTCCAGTGTACTATTAAAAAAATGGTAAAATTTTTTGTGAGTGACCTATAGGAGAGGTAGTCACATGATTCAGATAAAGTGGAAGTCAGATCATAGGCAAGTGGTTTTGACTTATCCCCGACGGGAAATTACAGGCAGCGTTCAATAATATTTACTTTGCCACAAAATGCCAAATCGTAGCATGGCTGTTATTTATAGGGAGACCGATATCGGGAGCATCATGATTAATTTGGGTAGTATATCAATGTATTGAACAATAATTGATTTTAGCACTTGAATAAGGACATTCCTAAAGGTTCACGCCTTGTAGTGGTGGAACTGCTTGTGAGGGACAGTCCTAAAGATTCACGACTTGTAGTGGTAGGACTGCTTGTGTGTACAGGGAGAGTCCTAAAGTTCACATCATTTTGTAGTGGCACTGCTTGTGAGGGATCACGGCTTGCAGTGGATTCACGCCTTGTGTGAACAGGGATAATTTTAAAGGTCTACTGCTTGTATGTACAGTGACAGTCTTAAATGTTCACGTCTTGTAGTAGTGGTACCGCTCGTATGTACAGGGACAGTCTCAAAGATTCACGCTTTGTAGTGGAGGGACTGCTTGTGAAGGACAGTCCTAACAATTGAAGCCTTGTAGTGGTAGGGACAGCCCTTGTAGTGGTGGGACGGTGTGTACAGGGAAAGTCGTAGAGATTCACTCCTTGTAGTGGTGGGACGACTTGTGCTTATGTTTACAGGAACAGTCCTTAAGGTTCATGCCTTGTTGCGGAGGGACTGTCAGTGTATACAGGTTGACGTCTTGTAGTTGGACCGCTTGTGTTTCTCAGTGACATCAAGAGCTACGTTAGCGGAAGCTTATAAATCTCCATACGGTCTCCCATGCTGAACAGGTGTAATGGTAGACTTTCTAAACTCAAAGTTCCTTCCAATATTTTTCCCATAAATTAGTATCAAATTGCCCGTAAATTCCTCGTGTAAATTTATCGCTCTTATTTAACTCAACTTTTTGACATAAGGCCGATTGTGACAAGTGCAGTGGAATTACTCTTTCCAAGAATAACGATGTTGGCTAAGGCAGAGTTCCCTTCCGACACCTAAGATTACCTAAATAGCTAACTGGGATGTCAGTTAGAAAAGACAAGTGGAAAAGGAACTAATAAGAGTTGTTTCGGATTGGGAAGAAAAAAGGCTAACCGTCGAATTGGCTGGGGAAGGTTTGGCGAATGGCCTATGCTGCGTGGGGAGCGATGGGCTTAAAAGATGCTTAAACACGTAGGAAAGATAACAAGGTATATTGTGGCGTTACCTGTATCCACCGCCTCCCCATAGCTACTGTCAAACAACGGCATAGACTTTATGCTGGACTTTATTTTGTTTAACAGTTGGAATTTGACGGCAGAATTGGTGCAGAAAACCTTTATATCCGCCATTAGCAATGTTGTGTTGGACCCAATGCTAGGACTCTGGGCGCTAAGAAACACAATGTTAAAAGAATTATTTTGTTAATAGCGTGTTGATGTTTATATGCCATAATCAGTTTAGCATTGCCATTCAAACTGACATAACACATTGTACATTAATCTTTTCGTTCAACTAGTATATGACAAATTAAATTAACTGTCTTATGTAATAGTTCTGGTTTGTCCTCTTTGACACAATCTTCCACAACTACATTGTCTACAATGATAAATCATGTACCCAAATCGTAGAAACTCAGCTAAGAGAAAGCCGTATGATCCAGTGAGAATGCCATTAAACTGCAAAAGAAAAAGAATAGTATTTTCATGCATTGACATGCAACTAATAAATGAAAGAAAAGATATATAAAACGCGAGAGATTTAATTATCAAACAATGGGAAGAGCGTTTCATTAGGATTTCCAAACATCGTGAGGTGGGTAAAAAAAAACGAAGCACAGCCGAGTTTCTTAACCGCCGACTTCGAAAAAGATTAAGAATATACTTTTGACTATACTTAAAGATTCAGACTCCTATATTAATATTGACGACATTATAAAGTTAAATCAAAAAGTTGTTAATTAATATTTTCATAATTATTTTTCTTTTATCTCGATCACTTGTTTTTCCTTTCTGTTTCTTCTCTTTTCTGTTGTTTGATCCTTTCTTTTAATTTTAAGAAATATAGTGTGTGTAGCGATTTCTATATTAAAAATCACTTAATTAATTTGACTGGACTGCCAAGATTAGCTGTTGCTATCTGCGGGCCTGTCTTGTAAATTATATAATAGATAACTAATAAAGACTTTTGTTGTTTGATTCGAGTGTTTGATATAGCTTAGAGCAGTTTTCAATAGAGTGTCGAAAGTAATTACACAATTGCTTTGGTTTTGCATTGCTACGCTTTGTGATTGGTCAGAGTAATTACTTTGGTTTTGGTTTTACGACACTCAATTGAAAATTGCTCTATAAAACTAATCATTAGATGCAGAGAGTGTCTGATACACGTTGTGCGTTAGTAAAAAAAAATCATTAAATTGAGGGTAAACAAAGAAGTAAAAAGCAGAAGATTATGGTCATCTGAAGACCGGATATCAAAATCATCATCATGCTTGTGATTTTCTTTGTTTTTAAAAGTCATTAATTTTCTCTGCGAACAATTTGTTTTAAACTTTATGCGCCTCTACAATCATTTTTTTCCAAGAGCACCTTCCTGCTAACAATTTTTTTAAGTGCTATCTTCTCTGGTGCTAAAAACATTCAAGTTTAAGCTATTTTTCGAAGAAAAATAAATAGTGCTATAGCCAATTATATTGGCCACATACGCTCCTTGTAATTTATAGTTTGTTGTTCCTTTATACATCATTCACCGTGAAAATTACCGTGTTAATTCCTACACAGCTACTTTCATTCGACAAAGTTAATTGAAATAGCTCTTCTTTCTCCAACGGCGTCTGCAGCTTATGTTGCATCGATTTTTTTCCGTTGAAGTCATGATACACTGTGCAATGTTCTCAGCAGAGCAACAACGTAAAATGGCTAAATTTAGGGCTTTGTGAAAAACCTGAACGTCACCGCAGTGAATTTTCCTCCTTCTTCTAAATTCAAAAGCCTCTACGACATTAACTCACGGATTCTTCATCTGCGCAAGACAAATTGAACGAGTTGGAATAACAGCCAAGTAGTTTAAAATAAAAGGAATAAAAATTTTGAGTGAAGAATTCCTTGGTATTGCCGTCGTGGTTGCGTAAGGTTCCTATTAACGGAGGTTCGACCGCAACGATATTTAAGAGGCGATGTTCTGAGCACTTACGTCACGATAACATATACATGACACCTAGTTGTAAGAGGAATAAGTGATGAACAATGCAGCTCAATGGTTTTCTGAGAATCGCGAAAAAGAACCTTCATATACGGAATGCACACTACTCTAAAGGAAGAAAGTAATAGAAAAACGAGCTTCCCACAACACGTTGGTTTCAGTCTTATCGCTGATGGCTTATTCCAGCGCCCGTACTTATACTGTTTACCCGACAACATATCAACTGTAAGTAAAGTCGCACACGAGCCAGATGGCCCATACGGCCGAGCTTAACCCGGTTTCTGTAGCATGAAGCGACTAGGAATATTGCTACTCCCCCCTGGATGGGATGCTAGTCCATCGCAGGTTACCCCCAGCATTTTGTCGCCGGTACCCATTTAGAAGAGAGAGAGACAGTGTGGAGTAAAGTGTGGAGAGACAGTGTGGAGTAAAGTTTCTTGTCTAAGGAAACAACACGACGACGGAGACCAGGCTTCGAACCACCGACCTTCAGGTAATTGAAAGTCCGACGCGCTAACCACTAGACCACCGTGTCTCCACATATCAACTGTAAAGGGATGATATCTGTTTACAAACATTCTTTTTGTTATTCAAATGTGCCAACCACTGGAACAAAAGAACCCTTTGTTTCGGTAGCCAATGAGGTTCTGGTTGGCACATTAATAACAATTGGTGACGACATTGACATCTTCCCTATATGACAAGTGCCATTTACTTATCTAAAAGTTGATTTACCTCTTGCATCACATTGGTCTTCATGGTATTGTATTGTTGAGAAGTGGAGTTCAGAAGATCCAAGGTTAATAGCTCGTTTGCAATTATAAGCCACATGTCAAAATGATACACTGAAGGTAAAATATCAAGAACAGTTTTTTAAGCTTACCATAATAGAATAATTTTGAATTTAATTGGTTTAACGAATGTAATCGTACTTATAACATAGCTAGGAAATTAGCCCTATCTAATTCAATAGCGGTTGCGCGTCTATAACTCAACATCACAAAAAATGACGTGTGTAAATGCCTTTTGAGTATTATTTTTTTCGCTCACTCATTCGCTTACTCCTTTTTATCGCATTTTAAACGGACAACAACATCGTAAATATCCGAGTGGAAGCAAAAGTATGCATTAATGTAATTTTTTTGTCATGGCAACGATGTTTACAAGTTTACTCGTGACCACGCTACGATATCGCTTCGAGCAACTCTTACGCTTCCATCGGGCTCTCCAAACCTTCCGCGTGCATCCGCAACTCGATAAACGCATGTTAAATTTAAGTAATGTTTACTACATGAGCGGGAGTGTTGTATCGGCCTATACAATCACGAGGCGCAGCCGAGTGAATACATTAATGTATTGTGTCGATACAACACGGACGATACAACTTGGTATTTATAATAAAAGAACAAAGGGGCTATTAATAAGAAGACTACAAGAAAACAGCTGATTTACTTGTGGATCTAATGTAAAATCCCCTGCGCCGGAAACGAAGTTTCTTAAATCCTACTTTTGTGGCAAAAAAATTCAATACCACTGAGCCAAAAAAGCGAGTGGAAAAGAGCTAGGGAACAGATATTCAAAGCATTATTACAGCTAGCCTGCATAGCAGGCACTGAATTATTTATAGGGCGAAATTTCGCTCTATAAAAATAACACCCCATAAATAAACCCGGCGGCTGCTATTCATGCAGGCTATATTGCAACGACGGATCCTGGCGAGAGATATGTGGTAAGGATAAATATCATTTCACAGCACGAGTCGGTCAATATGGAGACGGCGTTACGCAGGAAACGTCTGCACACTGGCTATCGAAGACCAAAACCAAAGTTATCACTCTGGCCAAACAAAACAGACGCAGGCAATCCAATTAACCAATCAGCCAAACAGAAATACATGTAGCTGCAGACGAGTGCAGAAAACGAGTGCAGGCAAGTCACGACAGGTTGCGGTTTCCCTTCTGATTGGTGGAGAAAGTAGCGCGAGATTTGTTCGCGAATCTCAAAGTGAAGCAACTTAAAACCAAAGCAATCGCAAAATTACTTTCGAAACTCAATTGATTGACTCATGATCAACTTACTTTTGGTGCCATAAACTTCCACTCTAAGGCAGTTGAAGTTGTGACGACCAGTTGGGTTGAAGCGGATATACCGTGCTTGCACAGGTACTGATAGGAAGTGCTTGTCAACTGTAGTTGAATTGCCTTGACGGTGAAACTCCTTGAAGGATAAGAAATCATAAATAATAACATAGTTTGTGATTCACATTGTTGGATATCGGATGTTAAATCTGGCGTCATGATCATCTCATGAGCCTTTTCCTATGCAATCCTCGACCTCAAAATTTACTCATAAATACTTTATTTACTAGGGATGCAAGCCACATAATTAGTGCACCTTTTCATTGTTTTGAACAGGTTATTATTGGTAATAAGGCACACAGTTTTCCTAACCCCCATTTAAAAGCATTACAAATCGAAAAACACAGAAAACGGCACAGTTTTTTGCAAAAAATGTTGTAAATTGAAATTGCTCATTTTAGACCTAATTTTGAAAAAAAAAACTTGTATAATGTGACATGTTAGAACGGGTCGACGAATATACGTATTTAGTTATTACGTTTCATTACTCGGGTGGCTTTAAAACTGCACAAAAGTTACTTTATAGCAAAGCTTTGCGTGCTTACCATAGTCTTTTTAATCGCTTTTCCCCTATAGAAAATGTGTCAGTAAAAGTTCTTTTGAAACTGTTTTCCTCAATGGTAATTCCGATTTTGTTATAGCGGAGCACTTGCCGGGCCGAAGGCCTGGCTGCGCAGCACCATACTCATAGAACCTATGCCGTCATTTTTCATGGTCATGGCTAGCGGAATGTTTCGCGGGCGTGCCTCCGTGTGTCCGTACGCCACACGCGCGGCTACACAGTCGTCAGCTCGGTAAACACTTTAAAAGTTGGATCTTTCGCAGTGTTAGTGGAGAAGTAAAGTCGTTATTTCTCTGCATTTTTTCTCGGTTTGCTACTCAAGACAAGGATACTAAATAAGGGATACTCCGAAGTCGCTTTAGTGGAAAAAGAAGAGCTTTAAGGGATAAAATCTTGCTTCGAGGACCTTCATACGTTTATATCAATGCGGGAGATGTTTGTTTTTATTACGGATTTCAGAACCAACGCGGAGATCTAAAGAATTTTCAAGCAAGCAAGGGACTTAAAGGTAAAACAAATTACATTTTTCGATGGGAATATATCTTGATATCAATCTGTGATTGACCTTTTATTTGTGTTCTCGTTAGTTTTGGAGAATTGTTTATAAACGTGTAGCTTAATTCGGTTGTATTAATTTCCTGAATTTCATCGAAGACACGGCTCGGCCTCGATGCGCTATAATTTAAATACAAGACGCTGTGGGAGCGTATACTTGGGCGTCGTTGTATTAGGCATATTGGAGAATAATTGTCTTGGGAATCTGCATGCACGTTATTTCACGGTTTGATGATAGGGAGTATTCGGATAGTGTGAGCAGTCTAACAAAGAAGCGCGTTAACCGTCTAAAACAAGAAGACACAGTACACTTAGCGTGCGAGATCGCACGCAAATTATTAAAGTAGCGTGTCCACTGTGTCAAAAGACGAGTACATACTGAAAAATACAAATCGATGCCTACTTTGTACTTACCGTTGAAAAAAAAGGCCGTATGTCAGAGTTTCCCGATGGTTGTTATTGGTTTTAGCTAAATCTTGTAACTAGCTGGTCTGTGTTTCCGACACTTTTGAAGTGAATGCAAATGTAGCCGCAAAGTGGCTTTTCGAAGCCATGATGTAATTGCCTGGTCCGGCCCGAGGTCAAAACAACTTTTCCAATTGAAAGTTTTGCTGGAAGTATTCCCGCCGTTATTGTAATAAAGTTTGAATGAAACATAAATTTAATCAAAGTTAACGACAGAAGTGATAATTTAGGAGGAGAGAACCAAATTTAGCCCTTTGAAATATATTTTTTCAGTTGAGGTAAAAATGTTTCAATTTGCATAATGTCAAAGTAATTTGAAACCTTTCCAGTAACGCATAACGCAGCTGTTTCATAAAACATCTCGCAATCAGACACACGAAAATATATCCAGTTTTTATTCCTCTGTATCCGAAACACAGAAAAGAAAATTAAATGAAAAAGTGATCGCTTTAAGGTTATTTTCGCCCGAGAAACTAACTAGCTAGCGGAAGCAAAACTCGCAAGAAACGTCTCGCAAGACACCGCGTGCATTGTTTACATCTTCTCTCGGCGGTGAATTTTTGCACCCAAAGTTTCAGTTGGCTGTTCTGTTCCTTCAACTTCACGAAATCAAAATTAATGAAAAGCAAACAACCGAAAGAAGTGAAATTAATTGGGATTCCTACCACGCTTATATTTCTTCCTTCGCTGTCCACTGTTCAGTTCTTATTAAATAAGCGCTATGTATGTATTCGTCTAAATTATCTTCTTCATGTTCGTTTAAACATGTTTTAGCGGGTTTCCGTCATGAAGGTATCGTAGAATTAAATCGCGAGTGCCAAATACTTTCGCAGTGTCTTCTTGAGTAATTTCCTTACGCATATTGAATATGAAACTGTTAGATGCAACAGAGAAAACACAACTCGCACTTTGTGACGTTCGCCTCGCATCAACAAACAGGTGTACTCCACTGCGGTCAAACGAGAGAAATTTGCAAACGTTAATCAAAGTACTTCAAAGTTAAGGTTGTCATTTTTACTGTTTATCAAAAGTTTCATATATTAACAATACACTGTCAACTCACTAAACGTTTTGAAAGTTTACTAAAAAAGTTCTAAGCGTTTGAAAACTATGAACCGCAGAACTGTCGGCGCCATTTGCCAACACAATTTTGCTCAGGCACGAAGCGTTTTGATCAGTTTTCAACGATCGAAAAAAGCTCGTTATTTTGAGCCGGAAAGATGAAAAGATAGTTACATAAACTAATTATTTTATACATCCTTGCCCACGTTTCCACTTAATACTAAATGAATCCCACCAAATAAAACGAAAAACGCCTCGGACCTGTGATCGCGGTGAAGGTTTGAACAATCCCGCCATCCCCAGAGTTGCGCAATACTGCACATTTGTGGACGACCAAACTGCATTTTAATACTTGGTCGCTACGCCCAAGTAATAATAAGCGTTTTGCTTTTAAACATAAACTAATGGAGATTTCAATAAAATTTTTCGAAAGAAGATTGTATTGTCCATTTTTATGTGTTTATTCATTCATTACATCGGATTGAAAAGCGATTTTATGTAAACAAAACAAGACTTAGATTTTATACTCGCGTCGCTTGTGTATTTTTGCATTTTTGATTTCTAAATCAGTTTCTCGGGCATTTTTTGACAAGCAACAACTGTATTTTATTCGGGAAATAGTCGTAATAGTTATTCTAGACAGAGAAAAAGTTGTTTTTGTGAACTTTTCTACGGTCTAAATGTACTGTGCAGACGGTCGGGTAATAACCTTACTGTTTTTGAGAATTGCTAAAATTGAAAAATAGCCCGGTCGTCAATCTTAATTCTTGTGTTTTCGACCTTTCACCTTAGGCCCCGGTTCAAACGTGGAACTTCACATGTGCCGAACCTAATGCAAATGAGCAAAATCTACTGTTCTTGCTAATTTTCGTTAGGTTCGGCACATGTGAAGTTCAACGTTTGAACTGGGCCTTAGTTAAGTTTCACCCTAGTTTATAAGCTTGTTCAAAGTGCTTCGCTGTTAGGCTCAGCCTATCTATATATATTATAGGTGTGAAATTTGGGGAGTATATGCTCTTGGTAAGCTTTCTGGCTTTGATATCTTTAAGAAGAAACTTTTTTCAACAATAATCCTCGCAGAAAAGCTCCATTTGAAATTTTGCAAACGTATTTTAGGTGTTCACGCTAAAGCATCAAATCTAGCTGTTTATGCCGAGTTAGGTAGGGTGCCTTTAATTTTACAGGTATCTACTCTTATTGTGAAATATTGGGTACGTTTGAATGACCCCTTTCTTAGTGAAACTATTGTTGGCAAGGCTTCATGCATATGTATTAATTCAAATAATCAAAGTGTTATATTTGCGAATTATATCTTAAAGTTGTGTGGTCTTGAAGATGTTTCAAATCTCCGTGTTCCATCAAAACAGTTAGGACAGTTTATAAAAGTAATAAAAACAAAGCTATATGATCTGTACTCTAGTTTTTGGGAAAATGAGGTCTTTGGAGGGCATTCTGGCTCTCGTGAAGTACAGCGGGGTAAATTACGGACATTCGGACTTGTTAAATCTAATGTGTGCTTTGAGAAGTATTTAAGTCTGTAGTATCTCTAATGTAAAACATCGACAAGCTGTTACCCGATTGCGAATCTCGGCACATAGGTTGCCAGTTGAAACTGGGCGGTACAAAAAGATACCTCATGATTCTAGAATCTGTACCATTTGCAATGATAACAGGATTGGCGATGAGTTACATTACATAACTGAATGCAATAACCATGAATTTGTCAACTTGAGAAAGGACTTTCTTCAAAAGTTATATTGCGTCAATGATGTTTTTCGTCTATTTGATAAGGAGTCTTTATTTTTGTATTTGTTTTCAATGAAGGATGTTTCAGTTATTAATATATCTTCAAAATATTTTCATGATGTTTTGGAATTAGCAAAAGAATTAATAGATGTGTTATTGTTGTTGTAATGACATTGTATTTTGTATTTTACTTATACTATCTAGTATTGTTTTTACCAATGTATCTGTAGGGATATAAGGTGTAATAAAGTTGTTGTTGTTGTTGTTGTCTATTGTTTTGGCTATGGTTCTCTGTTACAATGGCGCGTATGCATAATTATGTATGGGCTTATACAGAAATCTTGCCCTTTATCTGCACCTTGTTACAAAAAGTATCATACTTGGCCAGTAAAGAATATCACAAACGGCGCTTCAGAGCGCATCACAGCGTTTCGTCGAAGCCAAAGTTGATCAATTCTAACAAAAAGGCTAAACTGATTGTAACGGTAAGAAAAATTCGCCCAAAGGAATCATTAAAGCCGTCGTCAAATTAAAATTTAGTTTGACTTTTCCTATTACAATGATTAAAATGCATGTGCAATTCTTACAGGATTTAGGCAATCACAACTGTCACTGATGAGCAACATTTCACAGTAACTCGTTGGTTTGTTTGTTCTAAAACAATGAAAAGGTGCATTAAAACGGATAATACTCTCGCTCCTCGGCTTTAAGAGGGCATCGGAGCTCGGGCATTATCCCTTACATAATCTACAGAGAAAAATCCAATCCAATCCAATCCAATGCAATCCAATGCAATGCAATGCAATGCAATGCAATGTAATACAATGTAATACAATATAATACAATCTGATCGGAAACAAGCGCAGAAAATGGTGCAACGGGCAGTCATGAATTCCGCTTTGGCGAGAAAAACCGGCCTTACTAGCCCAAACACGATTTCGGCAGAGCCTACTTTTCTTCCCGAGTTTAATAAAAAGACTCTGCGAGCAGGAAAATTTTTGTTTTGCAAAAGAAGTTTCCAAAACACAGAGTTTTCACGCCATAAATTGCTTGTTAAAAAACAAAACAAATTCCATAGATATAGAACATTACAACCGTCGACAAAATGAGTAAATAACGCAAATTTGCGGAGTTTTTAGTCCAAAACGTTTTACAAAGTTTTAATTACGTACGTGATAAGCACGCGCATAGCGCAGCTCGATGTAAACAAACCGTTCAAACATTTTTAAAAGTCACTTAATCGTTAACTTTCGATAAAAAGAGAACTGTTGCATTGATTTCAGTGTTTTTTTATCTGTCAAACCTGACAGAGTAATCAACATTTTTGCCCTCCCTTTGAAAATAACTTTAAATTTTGGTTTTGCACGTCAGGAAATCAATAAATTACCGCGGGATACTTTCAACCAATCACAAGCTGGGTTTTTAGACGGCAATACGACTTAATATTGACTTTATATACATACGATATATATGATCCTATCAGTCGAAATATCATACAGACTATAAAGACTACATCTGAGAATCGTGATAAAATGCAATACAATGCAATGCAATGTATTGCAATACGATACAATACAATACAAAGCATTGCAATACAATGCAATGCAATACATTGCAATGCAATGCAGTGCAATACAATACTTTTGACACTCCCCTTGCGAGGCTTAATTTTTAGTGCAAGAATTTGGTTTTATCGACTGAGTCGATAAGGTAAATTAGCCACCGTAAAAAGATTCGAGAAAGCTGACGTTTCGAGCGCTAGCCCTTCGTCGGAGCGAATCAAGGGATTGTGGGTAGTGTGTGGTGTTATATAGTAGGAGGAGCTCCGCCATTGGTCGCCCAGTCTCCTCCCTGTTTCGCCAATGTATATCTTTTTGCAAAAAGTACATGTTATGCAGTAGATAACATTTACGGAGGTGCATGTAAAACGATCAGTGATTTTAATAGATCGTTTAGGTCCCGTTATTTTGTTGGCGTTGTGAATGAAAGGACAAGTGTTGCATCGTGTGCGTGCGCATTTAAAAGTTCCCGGTTCATCGTCAGATTTCAGTGTACTCGTAACTAGAAAGTTGCCTATATTTTTGTCACGTTTGAATGAAATTAGTGGGGGTTGTGAAAAAATTCTGCCAGTTTCGGGGTCGTTTTGGAGCAATTTGAAATTTTTTAAAATTATGCTTTTGACTGTGTGATTGTGTGGGTGGAAAGTGAGGGTGAATGGAATTCTCTCGTTCTCTTCCTTCTGTGATGTTTGTAGTGCTGATTGTCTGTCGATCTGTTGTGCACGTTGTTGGCCCGTTTTAACAACAGAGTCAGGGTACCCATGTTTCTTGAAAAACTGGCACATTTCTTCCGATTTGTTGGAAAAACCGGAGTCATCACTACAAAGACGTCGAAGTCTGAGAAATTGAGAATACGGAATGGCGTTTTTAACGTGTGATGGATGTGAGGATGAATGTAACAGATAACTGTGGGAATCTGTAGGTTTGTAGTGCACACTTGTGGATAAACTGTTGCCGTTGATCGAAGACCGTTTTCGAGAACATCTCCGAGACGTTGAAAAAAGTGACAAAGACGCATCCAAACCAGTCGCGCGTCATTTCAATCTTGCTAACCATTCTAAGCAACACATGACAATCTGTGGCGTTTCCCTACACCAGGGCAACACAGAAAGCCGTAAAAACTTAGAACAAAAAATCATCTTTCGAATCGGCACTCTCAAACCCCACGGAATTAACGAACGCTTTTCATTCGACTAATTTACATTTGTTTTTCACGTCACAAAATTTCCACCAATGGCGGAGCTCCTCCTACTATATAAAACCACACACTACCCACAATCCCTTGATTCGCTCCGACGAAGGGCTAGCGCTCGAAACGTCAGCTTTCTCGAATCTTTTTACGGTGGCTAATTTACCTTATCGACTCAGTCGATAAAACCAAATTCTTGTGCTTCACCCCCAACGACGCAGCACCACAGTTTCTCTAGAAACTAACCCCATTCATTAATTTTTAGTGACCATACTTTTTATATTATTAATAAATCTACCTCTCCCGGAGGGAGCCGGAGGGAGCCGGAGGGAGCCGGAGGGAGCCGGAGGGAGCCGGAGGGAGCCGGAGGGAGCCGGAGGGAGCCGGAGGGAGCCGGAGGGAGCCGGAGGGAGCCGGAGGGAGCCGGAGGGAGCCGGAGGGAGCCGGAGGGAGCCGGAGGGAGCCGGAGGGAGCCGGAGGGAGCCGGAGGACGTGTGTTTGCTCACCCAGATCGGATTTTTTTCTTTTCTTTTTTTTTTTTGAACTGAAAATTACTGTGTTTTTTGGTTTGTGTTCGTCAAAAGCCGTTACATTTAATTTAAAAAAAAAAAACAGAAAAAAAACCACAATATTGCGTTACCGTTAGCAGTTCGTTAGCAGTTCGTATTCACGGGTTGGCCTTTGATTAAGAGAGGGATGTATAACAGCTGAGAGATACGAGCATTGCAGGAATTGATTTGTTACAGCCACCTTTTCCTCTGAATAAACAAACGCTTACCACTTCCGTCCCGTTGTTATGCTTGTATGTGGTCCAACTGACTCCATCCTTTGAAAAAGACAGCTTAAAGGCTGTGACCCATTCATTGCCATTTACGTCCCCCTGGGTATCAACACGGCAAACTGTAAACATATCTCCAAAATAAACCTGAAGCCACTCGTCGTTACTATTGTTTGTTAGTGAACACCATCCATCACCCCGGATATCTCGCAGTCGGCCATACTCGGGTTGGAAACGACTACCGGCAAATGTGGAGCTGGCAGTCATGTGACTATCAGGAATGATATCTGGGTTGGAGACTCCGATGGAATCCATGGGGCAACCAGAAGAAAATTCTAAAAGTAGATGTTAAAAAGGTTAAAATATACAATACTCATTTGTACTGGATGTATATGGCTTGTCATTCTTTCGTGTAGGTCTAGGATCGTGGAAACTATTGATAATTTCCTGACAACTTAGACAAGATATAACTGTCGTGAATGAACCGACAACAATACGTGCTGGCTTTACATTGTCTTTACAGTGAGATCGGACATCAGCAACTAGTATAGGGCGCATTGCACCGAATCTACCACTTTTTTGCGGAGTAATGTCATTAATTTGCGGACGAATATATAAAGGTCGATGGCGTTATAAGTTATTGTCTTGTTCTCATGAATAAAATGCGATGAAATATCATTTACTTGCTCTAAAACATAAATAAGATGATGTCATGTTCTATTTTTAGATGTACCAACTACTGGTTTGTTAAACAGTTTGACAGGTTTTAGTTATTTTCGGCAGATGATGTCATATTTTCCTTCAGAAGCTTTTCTTTTGTATTCTTATACACAACAGAAAGCTTTGTTTCCGGTTCACACACTTGGAGCCTAAATTGTGGCGCGAACAGACATTTTTTATATCCACAGAGTGTTTACTATTTACCAAAAACATCTGGATCTGGCTATTGCACTTGTAAACGTTGTAGCGAAAATATTGTTTCTCCTGACCTTGGGGGCATATGTTCATGAAGCAAGTTAACCATGGTTTTGACTTCATGGAAAAACTTTTCCTGTTTCCGAGGAAAAAAGGCTTGCTTTTCAAACAAGTGTTTCTTCCGCAAATGATGAAAAGATGGTTTCCGTTCCCAACAACCAGGCGCTTTAATACAAGACTAATAAACGTTACTCACGTTCCTTCAACGGCAATAAGCAGCATTCACTAATTTTATTATTGGATTATTAGATTGTACATTTCAAGCTTTTACCTACCCTTCATTTCATCCCTTATTCCACTGGTGGTTAAAACCTTGTTGAAGACCTTGAGCTTTCTAACAAGCCCATGCAATGTTTCTCTTGAATCTTCCTTCCTTCCAATCTGGTAAAAGCTGTGTGAGTTGTTTCTAAGCTTATAACTCTTCAAACCGTCTTCAGCGTTTTTCCTTCCTTTTAAAGTGCCGTTGATGTAAATTTTAGCCAGTTTCAGTCCTTCATCCCACGTGAGTGTGACATGTTCCCAGACGTTAAAAGAAATATCGCTAGAGAAAATAGAAACGATTACTATTTCCCAAACTGATCTATTTTGATATTTTATGATTATTATTTCTTTTGTTTTGTTTAAATCTGAATTTTGGACATATAAACACCTGTTCAAAAACAGAAGTCATCGAATCGCCCACGATCGCCAAGCGCTGGAACTTTGTCTCTTTGCAATATTAGGGAAAATCTATCTTCTTGGCTCATCCTGGAAAACAACTAGCGCCAATGCTACACGGCACCCTTAAATTTGAATTCACCTAGGTAAATGGCTTTTTACATGTAACCGATGTTACCAAGATAAAATTTACCTCTTGGTAAATTTTATTTAATTTTATTATTTATTTACAATTCTCCAACTCATTAATAATAACTCATGCGCAAAGCGCAATGAGTTATAAAATGCTCTTCGGTTTTCTCTTTTTTGTGTGTCACGATTTTGCATGAAAGTTTATGCACTAGTAGAAGAAGGAGCAAACGGACCGCGAACGAAAATGCTGCTGGAGTACGTAGGATCTTAGAAGATCTGATCAGCCAAAAATAGTAATACAAACAAAGTAAGCAAAGCTGATATTACGTAGAACATTTAACGTGACAATGGCATGACAGAGCCCAAACTGAAAGCCAAAATCCAACCGTGAAAAGCTGTTTCGACCAAAACAACATCATGGAAGCGTCACGCCGCCAACCCCCAAACCCAAACCCCCAGCCCACCATTTATAATGTTCCGACGATTCGCTGGTTTCCTTGCCATCCTTGGGGTAGCCTTCTTCATAAAAGCAATTAAAAATAGAAACGCGCTTTACACAGCTAAGTATAAAGCGCAAGAGATAATTCTTGGGAACATGTGGGTCCTTATCATCGTGTTGCTTTAGAAAAATTGCTTCTTTTCTTATGTACATTACGCATGCACATGGTATACATTTTCCGTAATTTGGTCTTATTGGTATGTAAGTCAGTCCTGTATAGAGCGTTTTCACATGACGTCATAAAAATTCAAAAATCTAAAGTATACTTCCTACAAAGCTGTTTCTAACATGGTATATGGATACCAGTGTTATAATCTTTCACAAAAAGTTTCAGGTTTTAACAATGTTTTGCTTCCGATTTATAAAGGTTTTAAATGTGTCACGCAATCCGTCACGCTATTTCAAATAAGACGTGAAAATCAACAAAATTGAACCAGTTGAAAGTTATTTTTGAAATATAGATGCTTATGAGCCGATTTAATGGAACCTATAGTGAATACAATATTTTGTGATGAGATTTTTGGTGTAATTAAGGCTTTGAATTTTTGGCCGCCATGTTGGTGTACCAAAGTGGTACACCAAGATGGCCGCTCCACTCGTTCGCCTATAACTCTTGAACTAAATGCTCTTGCGCTTCAAAATTTGGCCCACATGTGTAGTTTTACACTCTCTACAATTCCATAAACATTTTGGAATCGAAAACGGCTTCTGAATTTTGATATGACGTCAGTGAAAACGCTCTATTTCTCCCATCGAGGTGAACGTTGCTTTTATACACAGCATACAACTCACGTAAGCTGAAATCGAAGAGCGCGAGCAAACTGTGTTCAGCCACCGTAAAGAACCCAGCTGCGCCTCGTTTTTAACCCGTGAATGTGCGCAAGCGTAATGAACGAGTTATCGGTAACGATGGCTAATTCTCTCACTCACTCGCTCACTCGATCCATCACTCAGATGTAAATGTTTTCCGCATATCTACGTTGAAACAACAAAATTTGGCCTTAGTGACAAGCCAAATCCTAGGTAGTGTAGGAATGAGGAGGGAGGGAGCTGAAGAACTTGAGTTCGATTCTAGCCCAGGCTACGACGGATTTCTTTTTTTCTCTTTTTTTTCGGACTGAAAATTACTGTCTTTTTGTTTGCGTTCGTCAAAAGTCGCTACATTTAACTTCCAAAAAACCCCAGCAATATCCCGTCATTAGTTAGCATTTCGTATTCACGGGTTGGTTCGCAGGAGCCTTTGATTTTAATCCACTTCTTGGTGTTTGGAAATCCTGACAAACACACTTTCGAGTGTTTTATTACTTATAGTATTATAGATTGGAAGCTGCGCGGAATGTGATTGACTAAAAACCCCTTGTAGATTATACAGCAAAGAAAATCGTTTTTTTGGTTTCGAGTGGACAATAAGCTTTTTTTGACGTATTATTTGATGTATGTATTTTCTGTTATTTATGTCAGAAATAAAAACAAACCATTCATAGAAAGCTCTTGCACATTATTTTTGAGTTATCAAATAACCGTCGTTATTTATGACAATATTACACTTGCTGTTAAATATTTTTAAATATTAAAAATGCTATATTATTAACAATTAACATACTGTACCAACTTACGTGGACATTGATATCATGTCTTTTCCAAAGTTGCTTCTTAGCTGGAAGAATACAACTTTCCGAGGACCGTGAACCCAAATAGAAAACTGATGCGGGCTCGACCAATCCGCGTAGATGTAGCTTGGATTTTTAGCGGGTTCCAAGACTTTTACCCAGCACGTGATCGAAAACGCCGGAAACTGGAAAAGGCTTATTGATGGTACGTCGGCGTATGATGTATTACCCTCTAAGTATAAGGCTGGTACACCATCTTCGTATTTATAGGAAGCCATACCTCGTAAACTAGCGGATTAAAAACAAAATGTCAGAATCACTTTCTAAAGATAAGTAATCTAGACTCGGATTCATGGGCCTTTCTTAAAGATTCACCTCTTACTGACTGAGCGCGAGGGCGATACTGGAGAATATTGGCCCGAGAGGAGCCGAAACTATTTTCATGAACCTCCACTACAAGGACAAAATGTTTTCTGAAGAATCAAAGAACGATTTTATTTTAATACGTGCAGCTTTATTTTGTTCTTGTGGATGTTACTGACTGAAGCGATGACTGCCATTAAACTTTAAAAAACATGATCGATTCCTATCGATTTATTTGAGACTGTTGCCGATAAAAGTCGTCTTCAAGTTGTTATGCTGCTTTTTTTTCGTTGAAAGATTTCTATAGATGTTAACTTGCCTGATGTACATGTTTTCTGGAATCTGTTGCGGAGTCAAGTGGAATGGTCGTCGTTGTAAGATGCATTTTGCGATATGCTGTCAAAATGTTGATAAATTATAATAACCAACAGTGAAACGCGAAACGATAATGAGAGCTGCGTGACAGAATTAAAATAGACAGCGGTCAGAAGCGATAACCATAAAGAAGCATTGTGTAATATTGTAACGGTCAAAGCTACGCAACGAGCATCGTTTCGTAACGCAAAATGCATCTCACAACGACGACCATTCCATTTGGCTCCGCAACAGATTAAAGAAACTGACAGGCAAGTGAGCATCTGTTATTTTAATCCCATTTGCAGTTTACAAAAAAGCGTATTCAGTTCACAAATAAGCGTGTGGGTTCCCAATGATCGGTCTAAGATTTTGTTGTTTCACAGAGCAGTCAACGAATTGACGAGTCGAGTAAACAAATTTAAAACATTACTTAACCCAGTTCTCAATACGTACTTGATCGTTTTAGAAACGGTATTTGGTTTGTGCCGCGAGCCCGAGAGCTTGCTTGCAGGCTACACATTTGATGACAACGTTAAGCGTTTTCCTAAGTCAGAGCTCGAAGCCTTATCCACTAGTCAGTGGATCTACCAAGAAACGTTTAAAGCCGATAGATGGAAGGAAGGAAGGTCAAGGAAGGACTGACTGATGACTGACTAACTGAATGACTGATGGAAGGAGTGAAAATTTGCAAAATTGACCCTCGTCTGCTGTAACTCGTTCAAAGCTTCGCGTATTCACGAGTTAAAAAGTAGGTTAAAACGTCCCTACTATACTACTAACGTAGGAGACTTATCCATGCAATTACTAATTAGCTATTGAACTGTTGAACTCTCCCTCAGTTTACAGCTGAGTGATGGAAGGAGTGGAAATTTGCATATTTGTCCCCTCCTGCTATAACTCGTTCAACTCTTCGCGTATTCACGAGTTAAAAAGTAGGTTAAAACGTCCCTACTATACTACTAACGTAGGAGACTTATCCATGCAATTTCTAATTAGCTATTGAACTGTTGAACTCTCCCTCAGTTTACAGCTGAGTGATGGAAGGAGTGGAAATTTGCATATTTGTCCCCTCCTGCTATAACTCGTTCAACTCTTCGCGTATTCACGAGTTAAAAAGTAGGTTAAAACGTCCCTACTATACTACTAACGTAGGAGACTTATCCATGCAATTTCTAATTAGCTATTGAACTGTTGAACTCTCCCTCAGTTTACAGCTGAGTGATGGAAGGAGTGGAAATTTGCATATTTGTCCCCTCCTGCTATAACTCGTTCAACGCTTTGCGTATTCACGAGTTAAAAAGCATGGTATTTTTAGGAAAGGCCTATAGATCGTTTTCACTTGACTTCACGACAGATCCGCCGCCATATTGGTCATATTGGTGTACCACTTTCGATTGCGTAATAGCAGTAATAGCATACAAATGCAAGTCATATCTACAGTTGACGCATTTTAGAAATGAATATTTCGGGATGTGAAGCAAAGTCTGGGGAAAATCTTTATTTGACTTGTTCTTTTCCCATTTCGGCATATGCCAAAAAGTTGGAATCGCGAGTTAAGCAGCGTTATTTGGAGAAAATCTCGGCAATTAGAATTTACACCATGTTGAAATTTCTTTGGGCCGGACTGCTTGTCTCCTATTCAAACAGTTGAATCAACAGCCTTTACACCCATCAGCAATTTAAAGCTTTCCGAAGCCTAAACTAGGAGCTTATTTATGGCAAAAAATTGGGTGATATTTGCCTCTAAATTTTTTAACTCGTCCCCAGACCCCAATTTGACCCTTAAAATCACTGCGGAAACGCTATTTTAAAGGGAAAATCAAAATTTCGCTCATTTATGAATTACTTTTCGGAAATCCACACTCGGATTCCAGTAATTTGGTTATTATTCTATCTGTAAACGTTAAAATATTTTAATAACTTAAAAAAAAAGTCCCATCATTTTGACCTTGAAGTGACCAATGTCAAGTAAAGGCTTATATGGAGTTCAACCGCGCAGTCATCGTTTTTAGTGGTATAACTAATTTTAATAGGTATAATTTCAACATCCACACTCGATTTTGAAGAGACTGGGATCTTGTGAACTTTTTGGTACGAAATATGATTTAGTTGGAACGAAAAATCCCGTCATTTTGCCATTTTTTCAGTGCACTATGCTTCGATTGAGCCAATTTTGGCTTCTATTAGTCTGTATCTATTCGCATGCTCTTCTGTCAATGCATGGCCTGGCAATTTATGAATTACTTTTCGGAAATCCACACTCGGATTCCAGTTATTTGGTTATTATTCTATCTGGAAACGTTAAAATATTTTAATAACTTAAAAAAAAATCCGTCATTCTGACCTTCAAGTGACCAATGTCAAGTAAAGGCTTATATGGAGTTCTTGGGATCTTGTGAACATTTTGGTGGGAAATATGATTTAGTTGGAGCGAAATAAATCCCGTCATTTTGCCATTTTTTCAGTGCACTATGCTTTGACTGAGCCAATTTTGGCTTCTATTAGTCTGCATCTGCTCTGTATTAGTCTGTATATGCTCTTCTGTCAATGCATGGTCTGGCAATTTATGAATTACTTTTCGGAAATCCACACTCGGATTCCAGTAATTTGGCTATTATTCTATCTAGAAACTTTAAAATATTTTAATAACTTTTAAAGAAAGTACCATCATTTTTACCTGGAAGTGAGCAATTTCCTATAAAGGCTTGTATGGAGTTCGACCGTGCGGTCACCTTTTTAAGCGTTCTAACTCATTTTAACGGGCGCAATGTCAACATCCACACTCGGTTTTGGAAAGATTGGAATCTAGTAAACATTTCGGTGGGAAATTTGCTTTGGTTCGAGCGAAAAAACCTCCGTCATTTTGCGCTTTTCAGCCGGAAAGATTTTCGTTTAACCTCGTACATTAGTTATGCATACCGTTCTTAAAACTAAAACAAAACCCAGAACAATAGAAATGCAAAAGCAAAACAATAGCGCAGCATACATAATTAATGAGCAATAGTTCATTTTAGTAACGCGCACGCCCGGAGCAGATGTCTCGTCTGAAGGGATCAACATTTTGGAATGTATAATAAAATCGGTCAGTGTAAAACGCAGACTGCAGACCGGGGGTAAAATGCAGACTGAGGGTAAATTGCAGACTGCAGACTGCAGACCAGGGGTAAAATGCAGACTGAGGGTAAAATAAAATATTAATAACCCTAACCCTAACCCTAACCCTAACCCTTACCCTAACCCTAGTCTGCAGTCTGCATTTTACCCTCAGTCTGCATTTTACCCTCAGTCTGCATTTTACCCCCGGTCTGCAGTCTGCGTTTTACACTGACCGATAATAAAATAGTGTCCATATTTATAGTTAGCCTACTACAAAGTCAAATCATTGCTGCAAACAAGTTTGTTGAGCGAAGGTGGGACATTTCCAGCAAATGAATGACTGAAAACCTTGATTTTAAGCAACACGGAAACAGAAGGAACAGTTTCGTATGCTCATTGCTTAGGCTGTAAGGCTGGGCAAGCAGAATCCTGTTCAAATTATATGGCTACCCCAAAGACAAACAACAGATGACTCTCACGGCGGCCATGTAGGTGGTCAGAACAATATAGTTTTCATCCTTTGGGAATTAAACTGTTTTTATGCCAACGATCTCTATTGTTTCTGGCCATCAACATGGCTGCCGTGACTATGGAGTGTTTTCACATGATGTCACGGCGGCCATGTTGGTGTCCCCAAAACAATAAAACGGCGGCCATATCGGTGTCCCAAGCTAATCCTGTGGGGATTGAACTCTTTTCTAATGCAAACACTTTGTTTTGTTCAAACAAATTAGCATAGCTGCAGACCACGGGGGTGAAAACACCCTATAAGTGGTTTTGACTTACATTATATCTTTTTCGGATCCGTCAAGACTCCAACTTGCAACGGTGTCTTCATCTGAATCTTAAAGGGAAACAATGGTCATTAGCCTACTAGTTATTCACATTAGGAGTACATTACACGAGTCAAGATGTTACTTTGGGGGTACAGCGTTGGCTAGCGGCTTCATTTAAGCTCGATTTATTGAAATAGGAAGAGAAAAACGCAAAAGGTAATAGCCAAAACTTCCACTGGAATGGTAAGTTTGATTTCGGAACCGCCTGTCACGAAATCGAGTAAATTTGATGAACTGCCTAATTGCGCTTTCATTGTTCGATCTTGTACCCGGCTTGTGTTCTGCACCTCGTGATTTCCAGGATCTCTTACTTTCTCCGACATAGGCGAAATCACATGTCTTACACTTTCCTTTTGTCAAATTTGGTTAAAAGATAAAGGACAAGCATACAATATGCAACATGCCCTGACTTCACTCTTAAGCCCAAAAAATGTTGAAGTAATGATTCTCACCTGGACAGGCCATTTCCCCCTTCTTTACATAACAGAGCAGGTGGAGTAAAAAGCATGAGACGACCAAAGAAATTGTCATGATTATCGTGAACTGTGATAACACTTAAATGCTAGTCCGACACATAATATGCTCTTTAAATAAAGTATTATGCTTTCTTTTCGAAACGGACGATTATACTCCAAGTTATGCTCGGTAGCTATAGGACGATTTCACTTATAGTTATTAATAAGTCTGACGTTCTTGATTGGAGGGTTAAAACAAAGGTTTCGTTGTTTGAAGATTCAGAGGTGTTTGGATTTGAAAATGTTTGTTATGGGGCGCCATGTGTTTCAAAATTCATACTTTGTCTCACAAAGTTGTTGAAATGAACACATCTTATGTGAAATGAATACAAAGCGTATTGAAATGCCAATATTTGTAATGAAAAGTACGTGTCCATGATGAATTACATACACATAGTCTGAAAGTTGTACTACATACACTGAAATCTTCGGGCATCAGCTCGAAAAATACTGTTACCATTACAACTTTGCACAAAGAGTCACAATTTCCCCATGTTGTTATTAATGAGTATGAGTCATGCCAGCCTCGGGCCCATTTTTCACGTCCGGTTCTCAGGTGCATGGAAACTGATTCAAATAAAATGCTACCAGGGAGTAGAGCCATTCCCGTAGTTTATGAAAATTTGCTTAAAAATATTTGGTTTATATGATCAAGGAGAAAATGGTCACTCTACCGTATGACCTGTCAGCATTTTGACAAGCAGCAAAAAGTGCTCTATTTTTTAAAAACCAAATTGGCAGCAGAGCTTACATCGACATTGAACGCTTTAAATATAATGAAATTGGTTTAGGGCAAATTATATTTTCAGTGGCCATAAGCGTTGAACACATCAGAGGGAATCAATATTGCAATGGGTTGTGTACAGCTTCTTGTCTATTTATCGTATCCAATCAACTATCCTCACAAAATGAATTATTTGTAATCACCCAACAGACCGTTTTGAGGATAATAAGATGCACAATTTTAATGAGAACCAAAAAAACAATAATCAAATTTGACAGAGCTTGTTTTTCTTAATCCAATAATTTACAAATTATTTTTATTTTTATTTCTTATTTTAAAAGGCTCTTTGGGTTTCCTGATGCCTTTTTCCTCCTCTGACTGCATGTTATTATTACAAAAGCGAATGAAGTCGAACATATCTTTTGACATCCGGTCTAATCACTGTCACTATACCTAATTTAGCTTAACTCGACCAATGAGCAATTCGTCGAGAATGTCAGTCAAAAACATCGGCGAAAGTTCATAATTAATGTTGATATTTTATACCAGTTTTTGCTAGATTATATTAACAAAGGTAAACAGGAACATAAATGACGCAAGGTCTAATTTTGCTTTTAATTTGAATCCTTTGTGCAAAAAATTGCATAGGTAGTGTTAGTCTAAATGGCTCTTATTGCTTTGGAGTAGTTACAGTAGAATGTCGATAACTCAAACAACCTGTAACTCGAACCTCTCGCTATTTAACTTTGGATGCAATATACGTTGCCGCGGCTTCACTCGGTTATCGAACCGGTTAACTCTCGATAACTCTAAATATCGATAACTTCGGTTCGAGAAGGCTTTTCAGAGAAAGCTTCCCTCATCTGCGTGTGTACAGTGTTTTGAATTTACGAATAATGACTAATGCTGTAATATTAACTTTCGTAATAAATCATGCTGATTATTGTCTACCGCTAAAGAAATAGCTTGATATGATATGAGTGATCAACAACAGGTTTTCACAATCGTTCCAGTGAGTATTTGAGAGGTTATCATTCCCATAGTTTTAAACTTACGACTTAAATTCAGTGCTTAATGAAACCTGTTTAATTTTAAAAATGTCACGGATATTTAAGTTATGTTACAGCACAAAATAAAACGTTTAAAAGGGAAACATATTGTTGACCCAATAATTCTTACCTAGACAGGACATTTCCCCCTTCTTTACATAAGAGAGCAAGTAAAGTAAAAACCAAGCGACCGCCAGAGAGATGTTCATCGTGATATAAGGAGTCAACAGTACTCATTAGTGCTGCTTTGTAAATAGATGTTACGGGACTAGCGCGAGGTCCGTATTGGGTAAATATTGGTCGAGAGCGATACCAATATTTCCCAATGCGAACCGAACAACCTAGTTCAATAATTTTTTTGTTATAATGCAAATGCCGAAAACTTTCGTCGACGTATTCATGCATCCATTCTCAGCAAACAAACACGCCAATGTTAAGCATATACTTGCAGTTTTTCAGGTCATTTTGCGGAAAGTTTCACCGAAAATGTTCACCAGACACAAGGAAAAATGTTTTTCCATGCACAGAAAACAATGTACATGTTAACAGAATTATTTTGTTGAAAGTTTCAGAAAAGGAATTCGGCGAAATGAGTTCGTTAGCGGTCAATCTTAGCGGTCCGTATTGCAAAATTCCGTCCGCTCAGGGAACTAATTTAGACATAGGGGGGGAGGGGGGGGGGGGGGTAAAAACAATGATTATAACTGAATATTAAATGTGAAAGCTCGAGGAGAAACCACCTTGTGTAAGGGTAGGTGGGCTATGCAAGATATCACCTTGAAAGTTTAGATGAGACGAGAAGAAAATTTAATATTCTGTATACCTGACTGTTGCATTGTTAGCAAAACGACATAGGAAGGTTTAAATCTTTTTCTCAGTTTCTACTCCTCATTGAATGAGGGCTATACCAACAAGACACCATCTCTTTAGGTGGAGGAAGGGGTATTCGCAAGGAGACCAGCAGTCTTTTTGTAAAAAGACAGTTTTGACTATTTCCCTATATTGTTATTAATGAGTATGAGTCATGCCAGCCTCGGGACCGTATTTTCACGTCCGGTTCTATATAATCAAGGAGAAAATGGTCGCCGTACCATGTAGCCTGTCAGCATTTTGACAAGCAGCAAAGTCATGCCAAACCTCTTACGCAATTTCTCCGAAAGTGCTCTATTTTTAAAAAACAAATTAGCAGCAGAGCTTACAACGATATTGAACGTTTTGAATAGCATTAAATTGGTTTGGAGCATATTATATTTTGGCCTTGGGCGTTAAACACATCAGAGGCAATTAAAACAAAATAGCCACTTTGAGGCTCCATTATTTGGACTTTGGAAAGACTGTTTAAAGCCCCGGCTTCTTGATCGAAATTAAAACACTCTTCTAACAAAAAATGTTAGACAAACGTCATCTAACATGCCGGCTACACGACCGTTCTAACATTGTTAGACCAACAAATGTTATATGACAATGTTAGAACGTGTAGCCGGGGCTTTTAAGCTCGAAAAGTTTTTTTCACTATCTCGTCTGTTTCGTATATTTGCCACGAATTTGATGAAAATGAGATTGAGACAAGGCCTTTTTACCTTAAAGGTTTTGTCATATGCTACAGCATATGTTTATCGTAATGTTTCTCGGTCGTTCGCTCCTTTCTCTCGTGCTTCATTTCTGTCACTTTCACGGTTGTCTTTTTTGGCAATTCTTGAAACGCAACCGACGTATTTCATTTGAAAAATGTTGAAAATAATTATTGCAGACTTAGTATAGCAGAAGTTGTTTAAATTATAAACCTGGGACACCTTTTTACAACGGCGAATTTTGGAGTTAAAGTGTTCCAGGTTGAGACATTAGCTTGTTTTAGAGATATCGCTGCAAACTGGGTGAGGTAACATTTTCTGCGTGCAACAAACTACCAACCATGCTGTTTCAAAATTAAGGGATGCTTCTCAGCGAACTCTATTATTGCCATGGCTACAAGAAATCCTACATGTAATTGCTTTTTACGGACATTTTAGAAGATGTCTTGGGCAATTTTTTTTCCATTTTTAACTCACGACATTCTTTTATTTTTGAGTCTTTCATTATATAATTTGCAGATATTTCAGTACTGTACAGAGTTTTTTTTACATGTGAACATGCCGTACGTGCATTACAGCGGAAGTACTGTGATATAAAATTCTATTATTCCTCGCCTAACTGTGACAGAACACTGAAAAAGCTTTTAAGTGCCTATCTTTATTCAAATAATCTATTTTAAACTGACAGAAATGTCAACATTATTACTAACTTTCGGTGAAGGTGTGACATAATGGTTATGCTCAGTTGTGAAGCTGAAGATGTTGCACGTAAGAGAAAAAGTAAAGTATAAAATACGCAACGACGAAAGAACAGGTCATCGTGAACTAACGACTTAACAGTGCTACTTTGCAGCACTGTTAACCAGTTAATGTACGAAGTACGAGACAAGTTGGGAACTTTCTACTGAATCAAAATGAGCTCAAGCAACTGCGGTGATTCCTGTTGTGTTTCCAAATAAATTCGTGATGACGCTTAAATGGTAATGAAGCTTTTTATTAAAACGATTTCGGTACACGGAAGGGATATTAAAACGATTGATCTCATGCAAAGTAACATTCTGTTATGCAATGTTCGCATACGGCACGTAATCTAACACTCATCCATGGTCAAGTTCACAAGTCGACATAAAAATATGAAAGGAACTTGGCCAGGCCACTGACAGCTCAGTTTTCATTCAACCTCGGTAGAGAACAGGAAAGCCCTTCGCATCAGCTCCTTGAGGTCACTTACGAGACAAAAATTATAATATTTCTCAATACTAACTAATTGTAGCCAATTATCATTCTAACTCGTTGATGGATTCCGGAATTAAATTGCATGAACACATCTTTGTATTTTCTTTCTTTTCTTGTAACGTTCTGTGTTTGCTGATTTACAAATGCGATAACAAAGGAATTAAGATCAATTGAAAATTCACACCAAAGCAATTTTTTAAAATGGTTAAAGTACACAAGGGAAACAACGAAGAAGCCCTCGCCATTATCCGTGGCTGTAAATTTGTTATCTCAAGAAACCATTTATTTTTGTTTCATTACGCTTCGCTTCATTCAGACAAAAAAATGAACAATTTGTTTATATTCGAAAATTTGTATTGATTGAAATTTGGGCGTGGCATAAAATGGTTAATAATAAATGATATATTTGTATCCATTTGTTTCGTTTCTTTAAATTATGAATAAAATTAAAATTTGTTTATACAATGTGCGAAGGTCGCTTACTTTATCTTTAAAAAAGGTTTGATTTAGTAGCTTTTCACTCTTAAGTAAAATCTTCCTTTGAAATTTACTATGAAATTTAAAACGATCCTTTCAGAGAATAACAGAAATGAAATATGTACTAAGAGACACTGACTGTCCTGGCTGAAATATCGTGTTTTCATGATTATGGCCACGAGCTTGCTTTAAGCTTATACTTTATTATCTTGAAATTTTGAAAAAACCATTGCCGAAAGTGAAAGATCGAAGCAAAGAAATATGAACTAAACAGATAAAATAACGACTAGAAAAGTCAAAATTTCACAAGAATGGCAAGTTTGTTTTTGTGACCGCCTATAAATAAATCAATTTTGATGAACTGTAATCTACTTTAATCCTTGAAATACTGCACTTTACACTGTATCTCCAAACTATATATAACATGGAAATAAGCTAAGCGAAATTTTGCTATTTTGGCGGGACAGTGGCCCTTTAAAGATCTTTAAATATTGTAGCCTGCGAATACAGCCGCCTCTCATCTGTCCCGGCCGCTAGTATTCACAGAATATTTAGAGTGGTTTTACTAAACCCGTGAAACACTATCTAACAATTAGTGTGTGATAGTCCAAATTAAACAAAAGAAAACAATGGAATTATAGTCTAATAGTGGGTACTATTCTACTAACTATTTCACGGGTTAGAGTGATTTTACTTCAACTGTGAAACAGAAACTATTAGTTAGTGTGTAACACTATCTATCACTATCTATCACTATCTATATCACTATATCACCATATCACTATCTAGACCTAGACCTAGACCTTGACCTAGACCTTGATAGAGTGATTGGCCTAGACCTTGATAGAGTGATTACAGTTAACCCGTGAAACACAATCTAACAATTAGTGTGTGATAGTCCAAATTAAACAAAAGAAAACAATGGAATTATGTCTAATAGTGCGTACTTTTCTACTAACTATTTCACGGGTTAACTGTAATCGCTCTAATATTTGAGGATAATAGAAACTGATACGAAGTACTACGGCGTAAAATCCTACTATATATTTCACAGATGAAGTAAAACCACTCTAAGTAAAATCACTCTATCTTGAGGTACAGTTTATGATTTATTTGCCGTTTGGTTCAGTTAATACATAGAAGGAAAAATAAACTGAAATTTACAGAAAGAAAATATTTGACAATAAGAATACATTAATCCGAAGCTGAGTTTTTTTGTCTGCCTTGTTCCTATAGAGTGCTCTTTCCCCGAAAGAAGGAAAATTCGTACTCCTCACACCATGGGTATTGAAAACAAACATGGCAAAAATTATAACGAGGATAAAAATTTCGTTGTTCTGACCCCCAACATCGCCGCATGCAAAGCACCAACATTACAGCTCTTTGACTCGCGATTACCACAAAAGCGATGATTACTCATGCGCATAGCGCGCATGAGGTAAGGTCTGGGGGCCATTTTTCTTCGCCATTTTTTTGGTGACATTTGTGCATGCAAATTTATGCACGCATATATTATTACTATTAGTTGGTTTTTAAAACCATAGTTTTGTGTTGTCGGAGTAATAACACACATTCAAAATATTCAAAATATTCAAAATGGAAAGAGAAAGAATACTTAGAAACCGCTGCAGTGGAGAAAAAGGAGAGCTTTCTTTAAGCGACGAAATCTTGCTTCGAGGAACTTCGAAGAAGCGGAGTTTTAGAATTTTCAAGCAGCCGAGGGACTTTATACCATAAAAGAAATTACATTTTTCGGTGACAATTTATGTTGATGTCAATTTGTGGTTGACTTTTTTTTCTTTATTATGCAAACAAAACAAGACTTGAATTTTATAGTTCTATTAAACTTCTCACGCGTCGCCTTACGCAAAGATGTCTGTGTACTTTTGCAATTTTGATTTCCAAATCAGTTTCTCGGGCAATTTTCAATACTATTTTATTCGAAGTAGTCATACTAGTTATTGACAAAAAAATTAGATGCACCGTTTTGCAAATACGCATTGTTTTCTATTTGTACAATTGGGCTAAACTGAAGAATACTGGGCCACTTATTTGCATGTCATTGAATATGAATGGTTTCTTTTGTTTTTACATGCCTCTTTCTACCAAACGTTTATAATCAGATATAAACTAAGTTTCCTTTCAAGATTTTTTTGATTGGCGAAAACATTATGCGAATCATCTTTACGGACAAGAATGGCATTCTATATACACAGGAAAAGTCGGAAATTTTAGAAAACACCAGATATAATAATGCAGGTTGCTGTATTATGTTTAGTTCTTTATATACCCCGTATGTCGTAATTAGTTTTTAAATTTTATTAACATAACATTGACATTGCATAACAGAATATTAATTTGGACAAGATCAATAGTAGTAATATCCCGTATGTCTAAATTGGTTTACTGCGCCTTTCAATAACATGCGGAATTTGAATTTCAAATTTCACCAACAGTTGCGTTTTACACTGCCGTCAATAATCTTAGCTTACCTCTCAGGAAACAGATCTTCACTTCATTGAGGTCAAAATGTCACGTCCGTGCATTATGATTGGTAGATTTCGATCCATTTTGTTTGTTTCTTTTTTACATGGTCCGTTGGCTTTCGTATTAATTATGATTGACGGCAGGGAATAACGCAACTGTTGGTGAAGATTTGAATTTCAAATTCCGCATGTTATTGAAAGGCGCAGTAAACATTTCATTACCATTTAAACGTTAACGTGGAAAATGTTTGGAAGCACAACAGATACCAATCTAACCACCGCAGTTGCTTGAGCTCGCTATGATTCAGTACAACGTTCCCAAATTGTCTTGCAGCACATCAACTGGTTAAGAAAGACAGTGCTACAACCTAGCCCTGTTACGTCGTTAGTTTACGATGACCAATTCTTTCGTCGTTGCGTGTTTTATACTTTACTTTTTCTATTACGTAAAGAAAGGGGAAATGTCCTGTCCAGGTGAGAATCATTAGATCAACAATTATTTTGCGTGATAGTGAAATCAGTCCTCTAACTAGCTTCTTATACGTTCCATATTATGGTTTAAAAAAGCTAATTATAAATGCTGTTGGAAGCTATTAAATTAGATACTTTTTAGGTTTCATTAACCAATAAAATAGATTAAGTGCCTAAGTTTTAAAATATTGGCTAGATAACGTTCTCTCAAACACTCACTGGAACTAATATCACGCAAAGCTTGGGTTGATTTTATCGTTTCTAGTTAGACCTTAGCTATTTACTTAGCGGTAGACAATAATCAGAATATTTTATTACCAAATATTCCTTATTTACAGCAAAAGTCCTTATTCCTAAATTCAAAATGCTGTACATATGAAAATGAGTAAAGGTCTCTCTATAAAGTCTTCTCGAACCGCCAGGGAAAACACAGTTCATTGAAGTTATCGATAATTCGAGTTATGTCGAGTTAACCGGTTCTATAACCAAGTGAAGCAGGGGAAACTGTATTGGATTCAAGTTATCAAGATATTTTATTAAGACATATTCTTTATTCACAGAATTAGTCCTTATTCCTAGCATTGACAGCATTATCATCATATTAAATTCAAAATACTATAGGAATGGAAACGATGAAAGGTTTAGCCGAAAAACCATCTCAAACAGGGTCAGGGGAAGCACAGTTCATTCAAGTTGTTGTAAGTTCGTGTTTGAGTTATCGAGATCCTACTGGAACGCCGAAGCTATAAAAGTCATTTAGGCAAAATTAGACCTTGCGTCATTTATGTTCCTGTTTACCTTATTTAAAATAATCTATCCGCTAAAACTGGCATAAAATATCAACCATTAATTATGAATGAAAGCGAAAGGTGTTGCGACAGTTGGTTGCACCGGATGTTATAAGATATGATGTGAGGTGGTCATCTGTGAAAAGCTATGTATTGTATTAATAAAAATATCTTAAAATAGCGGAATTAAAGAATCAAATAGAAGAAAAGACATTTCGTGAGTTAAAAGATAACATAGAATTACTAGCAGTGCCTTTAAAAATAACAAATTAATAAAAAAAAAACATGTTACCTATATATTTAACTTGTAAATTATTGGATGAAGAAAAACAAGCTCTGTCAAATTTGATGAATGATGTTTGGTGGTCACTGAAATTGTGCATCTACTTCTAGTCATCCTCAAAACCGTTTTCTGTTTGGCGATTACAAATAATTCATTTTGTGTGGTTGTGAGGATGGTTGAATGGAGTTGATAAATATATGAAGATAGCGATATCTATTTACATTGCAAACGCATATTTGAATAACAATATATATTTTGTTTTTATTCTTGCTGATATTGTCAATCTTTCCCCATTCAGGTCTGTTAACTACAGTACCTGTTCATGTATAAGAATATCACCACGTTTGAGTATCCTTGTAGAGGGGAAGAGGACGACCGACGTTTCTAGTTCCTTCTGCGAGTTCACCATATAAAAGTTCGTTGACACCCATCCAGCGCAGTCTGTTTCTAAGTAGGAGATTTTCTATTTTCTACTGCATTGGCACATTCTAGAATTGCATCGTTTCTGACAAAAACGAAATTATTACCTGAGGTGTCGTTGCTAAAACGGTTCTAAGTTATCTGATGTGATGACGATATAGAGTCCATGTCTCCATTCCATACAACAGCAAATGAATTGTCGAATTCTTCAATGATTGGTTCATCTTGGATAACAAAATCAACATTTTTTGGTTGGTTAAATAGCTCATCGAATCGAAGTGCTCAATCTATCTATCTTTGATGTCATTAGGAGATGATAGAAGCTCACCACTCTAAGCTCTTGCCGGATATGTTCTAATTTTTAGGGCCATACACAGAATTAAGTGTTGCGTAAAACATTCCATGATTCTTTTCTTCAACATATTTCTCGGAGTCTTTTGCTTTCCGTTGGAACCATTCATTCTTAAGCTTTTGTATTTCTTCTCTAAGAGTTTTCTTGTCACCACTTAATTTCTTGTCCTTCAGAAGTCTCCGATCTTTTTATCATGGTCGTTCCTTTTCCTCTTTTTACCCAAAACATGTTTGGCTGCATTTTAAAGAACATTAATTAGATCATCCCATGATTCTACACAATCTGGAAGATGTTCGTCCAATTTTCTATCATTTTTTGATGTTGTATCTGGTTTGCTGGTTTTTTTTTTTCTAAATGTGTCGTCTTCAAATGATGAAAAACAAAAGACGCAAGTGACAAATATAATAGACTATAACAACATCAAACCAATAGCGGTGCTTTTTTCCCTACTTTTGTCCCCTGATGAATAAGAATCAGCACTCCTTTGGAGAATTTTTGTCCAAAACTTTCATTTTAATTATCTTTTTATTAAGAAATTAGTATTTTAAACAATTCATGGAAAAAAACATAGTTAATCGAGGGACTGGTTATGAAACCTTGCAGATTTCAATGGCGATAACAAAGGAACTACAATTTATGTTGAACCGACCGTGACCGTGCACATGCTTTGCTTTTTGATCACACCCTATGACTGAATAACTTAATAGCACCATTTCTGTTAGTCAGTTAACATCTATTGTGTTGTGCACGGTCAAGGCCGAAAAACGATAACAAAAAGATCGAACAAAGACAATTTTCAGGTTTCACAACCAGTCTCTCGATTAACTATGAAAAAATGAATAGTCTCTTGTAAACTAAAACTATTGTTGTTTTTCATGTTAAGCCCCATGTTGTGTTTTCGTCTGTGTTATTTTATTATCATGGGACTTAGGCTTGTGGAATACGACGAGGGGATTATAATGAGGGGAAAATTTGAAATTGTAGCCAAAACAACTTCTTTGTCTAAACAGTTTTGTCTAAGATCAATCTTCTACAAAACTACTTTAAAAAGACAAGGGGAAATTTCGTGCCAAAATAGCAATTTTTTTTAGTTACCTTGTCTAAAAAGATTTAAAAAAAAAATGAATTTTCAACCCAATCCCCTTGCAATATGGTTTGGGAAGGCTGTCATTCTAACAACAAGTTTAGAGATCTAAACAACATCAGTAGGGGAGGAAGAGGCTTTGTTACTGGTTTGTATATTGCAGCCAAAGAACAGTTTTGTCCAATTTAATTTATGTTACATTCACAATTCTGCCAAGTAAAATATATACATGCATTAATATATTGTTCATGTCTAGTATGTGAGAGGAAATTGTACCTGGAAAAACTTCACTGGGAAACAACATCTCCAGCTTTGTGTCAGGAAAACAAATAGAACATAGTTATTTATTACGCAGGTTTTCTAACAAACGTCTTTAGGTATCCAAACGTCTTTAGTTATTCAATATGAAAAGGAAACGAGCGATGATTTTAGAACGATTTAAGAAGCCATTATTTAGGTAGTCTGTTCCAGACACAGTTGTTGATATTAGAACCAAGTACAACCCAATATACAATACTCCTGGCATTAACAAAAAGCAAAGAATAATCATTCAGAAGTAATGGGGAATGGCGCGAAGAAATTGTCGGGTGCGTATTGAATGGATTTCACGTTGCAATCTCTTTACCTGGATCCTCGCAATATTTGTTCTTTATCCAATACCCCATTCGCACCAACGCTTAAACATGTTTAAATGTTGTTTAGTTTAAAACAGGTTTAGAAAAATACCTCCTTACCTCCCGTAATATTTGGAGTGAAATCTTTACTAAAAGAAACTTTATTGACTTTATTACCATTACAGGTAGTTTGAGTCATATACATTTCAAAACGTTCAAGATAGACGCTAAAACGTAGTTAAACTAAACAACATTTAAACATGTTTAACCGTTGGTGTGAATGGGGCACAAGCCCAAGGGTGAATTGGATTGCAGTTGATCAAATTAAATTGCGTGACAGGCGGTCCAGAAATTGAATATTTCCTCTAACTTTAACTTTTACTTTTAACTTTTAACTTTTACTTTTACTTTAACTTTAACTTTTTTAACTTCTTAACTTTAACTTTAACTTTAATAATTGACTTTAACTTTCTCTTTGCTTCTTTTGTTTTTTCTTTTTTTTGCTTTCATCAATTTCCGATATTTTTTCTTCCTTTTTCAGTAATGAAGCTGCTAGCTATAACCTGTCTCTTCAATTTCATTAAAAAGTCTGATATGAAAATACTGGTCCACTTTTTATTCCCAGAGTAACGTCATAAGTCGTGTAATGTGCTTCCACTCTTTAAGTCTGTGAATAACTGCAATATCAATGGATATTACATTGATCTTGGACAACTGGATATTGCATTGATATCACACTTAATCTTCTCTTTGTATTCTTCATCTCTCTTATTGATGGTCACGTCACAAGCGTTTTCTGGGTTGTCTTCCTTTGCTTGGTGATCTAGCTTGGTTCTCACTGGCCTGTTCATGAGAGCTTCGTATGGTGTTACACAAGTAGCCGGGTGCGGTGTTGACCGGTAACCTGTCAACATCTCCTGGACGGCTATGTTGCCGCCTTTGCCTTGGAGGTGAGCGATCTGCTCTGTCTTGTTCAGTAACTTTATGAACCTTTAAGCTTCACCGATTGCACGGGTATGTTCTGGGGTGACGCGATGGTGGTGGAATCCCTCTGTTTGGCAAACTCTGCAAATTCTTTGGAATTAAACGGTGGCCCATTGTCAGACTCTAGCTGCCTGGTGGTGCCATGGGTGGCGAACATGGTTTTCAGCTTTTCATTGGTTGGTTGGAAAACTGTTGAGTGTGTCTTTGCAACTTCAGGGTATCTTGTTCTCATATCTATGGCTAACATGTTGTAGTGGCCATCGGGGTACGGTCCTCCAAAATCTACAGCTACAACGTCCCAGGGCTTCTTTGGTATCTCTGTGACTTTGACAGGTTCTTGTCGGTGCTGCTTTGTGGTCACCTGGCACTCATAGCACTGGCCAATGATTTGTTCCACCATACGTACTGTTCATGGTTGGGAACCAGTACTTCTCCCGGAGCATCTGCTTCGTTTTTGTCATTCCCAGGTGTCCCAGATGGTGCGCTGCTTTGATTATTCTTCTCTGGAGACTTGAAGGGATGATGATTCTGTTCATTCTGAAGGTCAAGTCACCCACTGCATATAGCTCATAACTCCATAGAAAGGCATTATGTCTGGATCTTTCTTGTGTTGTTCCCAGTCACCTTTGAGTATTCTTGCAGTTAGTTTCTGGAGTTGGTTGTCTTTCTGGGTTTCTTCCTTGATTTGGTCCATAACAACGGCGTATTCTGCATTGACCACATGCTTGATTACTTTTTCTACGGCGTCCTTTCCTGTTTCTGGTAAAGGGTGTCTTGATAAGAAGTCAAGTGGATCTGCCTCATCCTTGTCTGGTTCTTCATAGATGAGCTCAAAATCAACACCATGCATTCCCATGACCCATTTCTCGATCGAGGGGGGGGGGGGGAGAGCTTCGTGTTTGCCTTGTTAAATAATGGGATTAGCGGCTTGTGCGCTGTAATGATCTTGAATCTTGGTGCTCCCAGGAGATAAAGGCTAAATCTGTTCTTAGCCCAAAGAACTGATAAGGCATCCTTCTCTGTCTGGCTATATCTCTTCTCTGTAGCAGTCATGGTGCGGCTGATGTAGTGTACTGGTCTGAGACCACTGTTTATCTCTTGGAATAAACCGGCTGAGTGTCCCTCATGGTAGCTGGCTTCTACTCTGACGACAATTGGTCTGGATGGGTTGAAATAAGCCATGGTGCTCTTGCTTGTAATGCTGTCTTTGAGCTTCTCAAATGCTTCTTTTTCTTCTGCTCCCAATGTGAACTTTGTGTCTTTGTGGGTCAGTTATCGCGATGGTGCGGTCAATGATGAGTACCTTGGAATGAACTTTGACAGGTATCCTGGAAGATTCTCACTGCCTCTTTTGACTCTGGTGGGCTGGCTTCTTTGACGGCTCTGATTTTGTCTGGGTTTGGTTTCAATTCATTCTTGGTGAATTGATGTCCATAGAACTCAATCTCTTCGTCTCCAAATTGGCACTTCTCAGGGTTGAAGGTAATGCCAAAATCTACTGCTCTTTGCAGAACTGTTCCCAGTGTCTTGTTGTGTTCTTCAATATCTCTTCCACCTAGCAGGATATCGTCACGCTGATTGAGACACCTTGGTATGTCTCCGAATATCCGGTAGATGGCTTCGTCAAAGAGGTCTTGTGATGACTTTGTTCCAAAGAGTAATCGCTTTGGTTTCAGGTTCCCCCATAGGGTGCTGAAGGTAGCGACCTTTCTGGATTCTGGGTCAAGCAAGAAGTGGTGGTAATCCTGTTTCATATCTAGCTTGGAGAAGACAGTGCAGTCATGGAATTTGTACATGAAATCTTTTACTATGGTGCCTTGGGTTATCCTGTGTCTTTCCATAAATTGGTGGGTACCCTGAGGTCTACGCTGGCTTTGATCATGCGTGGTTCAGGTCTTCCTTGTCTAGTTCGCTGAGCCTTGGCTTTGGTTAAACCACCAGTGATGAACACCACGTCACAGGTTCCCCTTCAGGTACTTCTTCAAATGTCTCCTCTTGTAAGCACTGCTCCAACCATTTCTTGAGTGGTTCTTGCAGGTAGTGTGCAACTGGTCTTGGCTTCTGAGCTACTAGTACTGCCCCCGGTCTTATGTTGAACTTTGCATAGAAATCCTGGCCATTCTTGTTGTCTCTAATTTTCCCGATGCCTTGAAATATTTGGCTGTGACAGTCAGTGATTTCCTTGATTTTGAGGCTGAGAACTTCATCTTTCTTAACAGCTTTGATTTCTGGCAGGCTTCTCAGGTCATTTGTTTTAGCAGACGATCCATCCAAGCTCTTGGAGGGTTACTTTGCTGATGAGCGGTGGGAAGTTGATTCTTCCTTTGAATTCAACAAATCCTGCAACTGTTCCACAAGTTTTGTTACTAATGGTGGCTGTCAACTATCCTTTCACAGATAGCTCGCTCTGCAGGGTGTTCAGCTTTGTTCTGCTGGGTGCTAACGTCATTCTTTTCCTGGTGCGGTTTGTCTGTGCTTTGAACTGATGTTCATCCATAACATAGACTTCCGCTCCACTATCTGGCTCTACTTCTACATTGACATCTTCCATCTTCACGGTCAAGGTTGTGTCTTTGTCATCTGACTTGATCTTCTTGACTTGCTTCAAATGTCTAACTGCTTGGCTAATCATCATCATCATCGTCAGAACTTGTTGAGCTGTCTGGTAGCTCTTCAGTGGTTCTTTTGATGTGGTGCTTCTGTTTGTTCTTCTCTGGTTGCCTCCAGTCAGGTTTGCGCTGTTGGGCTTTCTTGTTGTCTCTTGAGGTATCAGTTATACACGCTATTGAAAAGTGGTTGAATCTCTGGAATTTGGTACTTTCCTTTCCGTATGCAGGACAGTTTTTGCCTTCTGGGTGAGTGCCCACTTGTCCACAATACCCACAGGGTTGCTTCTTCTGGTGACCTGTTTTGCCCCGGGTCGGCTGCCATCTGCCAGGTCGTTGACTCAACTTCTTTTCGTCTTCGGGAATTTTCATACCGCTTACTTGAAGTGACGTATCCTCCATTTGAGCAGCTTCGGTAAGTAATTGTGTTAGATTCCACTTCTTGTTGATAGCTTTCTGAATTAAAGCTCGGTTGTTTGTTGTTTGGATGAGGTGTTCCAGGATTCGCTCGTCGGAATTCGTTCCAAATTCGCACTCGCTGCCTTTCTCTCTCAGTCGCACATTCCCCAGCTTCTTCCTCAACTTTATGCAGTTGTTTGATTCACCAAGTTGGGTTCGGTAGGCTTTTCTCGAGTCGGGCAATTTCCTTTCCGCCATAAACTCATGAGTGCGTTTTTCTTGTAGTCAGGATCTGTAATTCTGAAATAATGAAATTTACGTTCGAATTCTTCGATCCAGTCGTCCCACGCTTTTCCGATGTTTATTTGGTCATCTCTTGGTGTAAATGGTTGAGCTCGGAGGTTTCTTGTCTCTGTAATAATCAGCATTGGCGCTGCTCCGGCGGATGGTTGTTCACGTGTGTCAGGCATGATTCTTGTCAATTGTGCGAACAAGTTACGTGGTGAATATCTTCTTAGTTAGGGAATATATCATGAGCCACTCTTGTCTTGCTTCTTCTTGCTTTCTCTGCCACTCTTGCTGGGCTTCTTCTTGATTTTCTGCCGTTTTATCCTCGTCGCCAATGTAACAACCAGTCTGAATTTGAAAACCTAGTTTTAATGCATCCAAAAACCGAACTACATGTGCGATGGTGTGTGCAACGTATCACGCATGCGCAAGCTATAAACTTATAGGAATGGACTGGACTGGATCTTACATTGATTCAACTGACAGTTCTTCAGTGGTACCATCCTAAGGTACTGAGCAAAAGCTTCTTTTGAACTTTGGACAGTCTTTTTTTTATTTTCTTTCTTTCTTTATTTGTCTCCACAATCATGTATTTACAACCTGCTACTTAAATTTAAGTAGGTAAAAATGTAACTAATTAAATAACTTGCGATAACAGTTATTGTTTATAAAGCACATTGTTTAACATAATTGTGGACTTAATTATTTAAAAGATTCATTTCCTCAAACATCCTCCATTATTTCGTAAAGAAATTCATATTATTCGATTTAAAAGAAATATACTTTTCGGTTTGATATCTATTTAATAAAATTCTTTCAAAGTGGCTAAAAGATGGTTTCGTTTCTTTACACCGGCAAGTCCACAAGTACGTTTTTCCTAAAATAAGTATGTAGTTTTGCAGATCCATCTCCCCGTTTAAAAACCCTAAAATAATATTACGATATTCTAACGAAGGCTTATGCATCTCTTGAGTTTGTTTAAAATTTTGTCACAAACTTTATTCCAAAAGGAAGTCGAAAAAGAACAGTCAAAGAAAATATGAGATATCGTTCCTATAGTCTGATGACAGAAGGAGCAGTTGGGGTTAGAAATATAGCCTATCTTACTACAAATCTACCGTTTGTATCAATAACCAATTCCTCGACATGCAACACAATCAAAATTATTCATAATTAAAATTGCGACACCTGTTGCATTATTAGCCCCATCAGAGCAGATTAACTTGGCACCCCATTCTCTTTGCCAGGAAACTTCATTCCCTTGGATAGAATGTGTTTCCTAAAGGAAAACAACGTCAGGTTTTTGAGGTTAGCCAAATATATGTTTTGTGAAAAATTGCTGTTAAAACTATAGCGTACATAAGCAAATTTATTGGAAACAAGTTTTGCGCAAAATTCGCTCTTGTGCAGCGCTGCACAAGCAATCCCAGCAGACATAAAGACAGTACATCGCGCGGATGACTTTAGCGCTGGGCTTCGCAAATGTTGAAAAAAACATCTCATCATTTCACTGTCATTTTTCAGAAATACAGACAATGCGGAATTTAGGCTAAGTAACAGAAATTTCTCTTCCGTCAATAAAGAGTTCACCTCTAGTGAAGCGCACTTTTTTACCTTCGTCGTAAGCTTTTCTCATAAGTGGAAGTGCTTTCTTGCGGGCGTTAAAGTCACTAGGTGTAAAGTCCTCGACAATTCTTGCCCCTTGTAATGTTGCCTTTCCATCTAAACTCTTTGCTGCTTGTAGTAATCTTCTTTTAAAAGGCCTGCCGTAGAGCCTTGCGATGATAGGCCTTGGCTTATCGTCTCGTTTTTTTTCCAGTACGGTGAGCATTTTCTACCTCAGCAGCTGTATCTTCGAAGCCAAGAGAGGTGATAAAATCCATAATTATCGTCATACAATCTTCGCCTTCATCTTCGTTAACACCAAGCACTCGAATATTAAAATCTCTGGAATATCGTTTTAGATGTTCCAATCTATTTTTAAGTTCATCAGCTTCAGCATTAAAGCTCACAAAGTTTAGGGATTCCTTCATGTTGTCGACATCGGCTTTTAGTTGCTGTTGCTTGCTTTTCAAACCGTCTATTTCGTCGACTTTGAACATGATGCTTTCGATCTTTAGCAGCCTTTCGTTTTTGTTTCTTTGGAAGTCCTTTAGGTCATCACTAAGTTTGGTTATTTGACCTGTGAGGTCAAGTCTCATCGATTTCAGATCTTCGAGTAGTCCGGCAGCGGCCATGTTCGACTCGCTAAGATTTACAGCTTTCTTCTTCAAGTTCTTTTCCTGCTTATTGCTTCCTTCAAGCGCTAAAATTTTTCCTGACCGAAGACGTATTTTTGACATGAAGCAAAGTAATCAAAGGCAAGATGATTTTTGAACAGTTTGAGTGAAAACCAAAATTTCTTGCGGAGCTCAGCACAGCACGTCTTACTCCATGCTGCCGGTCACCTTGACCCTGGATCTTGTAGTATGGTATGACCATTCAACTGACAGTTCTTCAGTGGTACCATCCCATGGTACTGAGTAAAAGCTTCTTTTGAACTTTGGACAGTCTTGATACTGAAAGGAGGTTAACAAATTTTACTACCTTCCTTTTGTTTCTGCCAAGTTATAGCGCAACTCAGAAGAAATTATTCCGTTTTTGATTCAGACAAAGACACCGTTGCTACTTGGAGTCTCGACGGATCCGAGAAAGATATAATGTAAGTCAAAACCACTAATAGATAATTTTTACAGCGTCCATGTTGATGGTCAGAAATAATAGAAATCCTTTGCAGAAAATAGAGTTTTATTCCCAAAGGATAGAAATTTCATTGTTCTGTCCAACAACATGGCCGCCGTGGGAACCATCCATTGTTTACGGTGGCCCATATATGAAGATAATAAGAAGCAAAGTACCGCGAACGAAAATGCTGTTGGTGAACGTAGGATCTGTAGCAGATCTAGTCAGCCAAAAATAGAGATAACATCAAAGTATAACGCAAGGCTGATACTACGTAGAACATTTAACGCGACAACGACATGATAGAGCCCAAACTGAAAGCCAAAATGCAACCGTGGACAGCTGTTTCGACCTGGTTGGGTCTCGTCAGCACGGTGTAGCAGCAAAAAGATAGAAAAACTAGCGCGAACGCCAATTCTCTACCAAATCACACGTGGTGATGGCTACAGATGAGCTTGAAGTCAAAAGTTTGCCAATTGACCCAAGTCACAGCGGCGCGTGACCAAAAGTAATAGACAAAGAATTTGAAATATCATATCGTTGTCGCGATAAAGAAAGTGAGAATAGACAGAACCATCCCTCAGCGAATACATGGCCAATACCATTAAAAAAATATCTCGAGATCCAACGTTCACCAGCAGCATTTTCGGTCGCGGTCCTTTGCTTCTTATTTACTTGTTTTATTTTGGGACCGTAGATCTTTTAAGATCCGAAATGCTGTTTATTTATTTATTCATTTATTTATTCAACCATTGGCCATTTGTTCGCTGAGGGATATTTCTGTCTATCCTCACTTTCTTTATCGCGACAACGACATGATATTTCAAATTCTTGCAGGTACGTTTCTCAGTGCACAAATCTATTTTCAATTTTCTAAACAAATACAAGCCATCTTTGATCGATCGAGAACGTTTTGTCGGAATTGCGGTAAAGGTTTGGAATCGTAATTTACGTGTTTGTTCACATTGCGGATCAAAAGTGGAACCGGAGACTGCTTTATCGGTCTATAGATAACATCACGAGCCAGATGAGCCGCAAGCAAGCTTCACCTAAGGAGCCAGCACCAGAAAAACGGTTACTGACGTTCAGATTGTTTGCTGACAGAAGGTCGGAAGAGCGGAGTGGCCATTTTAAGCAGGGTCGAGTTCCATTCGTCGTGTTACTTGAACACCATGATCGATATTTATGCTCTTAAATTGAAATATGCGCATTGCATATATGGGCCACCGTAATTGTTTGTTATTTTTGTATGTTTTCATTTGGGAGTGTAGCCTCCTACGCAGACCTTCTTTTGGCTCATCACGCACTCCTAAACGAACGTCGGCTGAAACAAACTGCACATTCATTACCTTTCGATCGCCTGAAGATCACGTGGAGATTATTAAATAGCCAATCAGCGCTAAGTCATTGTTAAATAAAAAGCCAATCATAAGGTGCGTTGGAATGGCCCGTACGAAATTCCCTGGAATTCTCAGAATTTCCCAAGAAATGTTCAGAAATGTTACGTAATTCTTGGTGCGACCAAAATTTCACGGAAATTCCTGAGATCACCTGAGTGACTCCCTTGGGGCGATTAAAATATCACATACGGTATGCGTGTTTGCAAAATCTTGCAGATACGAGAATTCACACATATCTTTACGGTTAAGGTGCTTTAGTAAGTAAAAAAGAAATTGTAATAAGGCTGTTATTTGCGAAGTTTCGGGGGTTTCTGCATTAAAACTTGCGAAACAATCACGCGTCAAAAATTCTACGCTGAAATGAGTACTTTACTCCGCATTCAGGCTAGTTTGAATATAAAAAAAAAACAAGTATCAAATTCTTTTCACACAATTGTTGAAGGCACGCTTACAGCCGCCATTTTGTTTTTAGCGTCTCACGCGAAACTTCTGTGTGCTGTGATTGGTTTACGTTAATGCGCCATTTGTTCCGCAGAATTGAGGTGAAGAGGGGGTGCGTGACAAGCCAAAAGAAGCCCTGGGTTGGAGGCTATTGGGAGATGTGAACGGCTGTTATTTTGCCATAAATCTGTTTTGGAATACAAAACCCTATCTCAAGAAAGGGAGAGTCTTGTTGGCCTTTCCTAAATATACCATATACTTTTTGAAGTGCAGGTTTAGATTCCTATACAGGAGGCATGTACTTCCAATTTGTTCTTGGCACGAGCTGCAAGTGCCTCGCATCGACTTCTCGACACCGAGCTCAAGCGCAAAGTGGCTACAAGTATTCTAAATTCTTTTGTGACACTAGAACAAAGGAGATTTAAATAACCATTACATTCATGCGAGGCTAAACGGCGCATTAAAGATTATTACGCTATCTTTAGAAAAGGCCTTGGAATTAGGTAACGTATTTCTTAAAACCAAAAGTGATTCTGACATTTTATATTTAATCCACTAGTTTACGAGGTATGGCTTCCTACAAATACGAAGATGGTGAACCAGCATTGTACTTTGACGGTAACAATGCATCATATGCGGAATTACCATCCATAAGCCTTTTTCAGTTTCCCGCGTTTTCAATCACGTGCTGGGTGAAAGTCTTGCAACCCGCTAAAACTCCAGGGTACATCTACGCGGATTGGTCGAACCCGCATCAGTTTTCTGTTTGGGTCGACGGTGCTTCGAATACTGTGAACTTCCAGCTAAAAAACAAGTTTGGAACTAACATGGCGGCAGCGTCCGCGTAAGTTGGCAAAGTACCTAATAGTTAATAATATAATATTTTAACATTTCAAAGTATTAAACAAATAACGAAGGTCAAACCAAGCGTTTTATTATTTTCGTTACCTCCTTGCTATGTCATTATTGTAAGTATATAGTACAGTAAGTAGAAGATAATGCATGGGTGCACGGAAATATGAAATTTCCGCTCTCAGTGCGGAGTGAACGTGTGAAATATCGAGTTGAGAAGTTTCATATCTCTAAGCTAAAATGCATTATTTTGTTTGTTATATAATCGACAGTTTAGGACGTTTTAAGCAATTTCGAAGTTTTCCGAAGATTTTCGATAACTCTCGAAGGTGGAAGGATTGGTTTGAGGATTGATGTGAGAATTAGTGGAAGGATTGATGAAAGGATTGGTGAAAGGAATGATTGGTGACGGGATTGGTGGGAGGACTGGTGTTAGAATTGATGTCAGGATTGGTAGAAGAATTGGGGGAAGGGTTAGTGAAAGGATTCGTTGGAAGATTAACAAATAAATAAATAAATAAATAATAAATAAATAAAATCTTTATTACCGTGTCTATGTATTTAGCTCATAGAGCTAATTGGGGACACCTACTATTTAAAAATAAAAATAATAATTTTGATTCTAAAAAGACTGTGTACAATATCACATTAAGTAATAATTTAACTGAATAAACTATACATTAATTAATGAGAGGATCGGTGGATTAATGGAGGATTGGCAAAAATATTGGTGGTGGATTGGTGGAATGGGATTGGTGGAAGGATTGTTGGAAACGGATTGGTGGAAAGATTAGTGGAGGGATTGGTGAAAGGATTGGTGGAGCGATTGGTGTTAGGATTGGTTGGAGGATTAGTAGAAGGATTGGTGTGATGATTGTTGTGATTATTGATGTGGTGATTGCTATGTGGATTGTTGTGAGGATTGGTGTGAGCATTGGCGAAAGAATTGGTTAGAGAATTAGTTGGAGTATTGTTTTAAGGATTGGTGGGAAGATATTCTAAGGCACTCCAAATATATTACAACATTACAAAAAGACAAACTTAAAGTTCTTTCCTAAAATTCAGGAGTCTGAGATTGTGTGCAATTCGATGACTTCCGTTTTTGGACCGGTGTTGGACATATCCACAAATCAGATATCAAATCTTAGATGGACAAAAGATATCAGTTTGAAAAAGAATAATCATTTCTATGTTCTCTAGCGAAATTCCCTTTAACGTCTGGGTACACCTCACAGTCACGTGGGATCAAGGATTGGAACTGGCTAAAATTTTCATCAACGGCACCTTAAAAAGAAGGACAAACGCTGTCGGTGGTCTGAAGAGTTATGATCTACAAAACAACTCACACAGGTTTTACCAAATTGGAAGGAAGGAAGATACTGGAGAAACATTTCATGGACTTGTTAAAAAGCTCAAGGTCTTCAACAAGGTTCTAACCACTAGTGGAATATCGGATGAGATGAAGGGTAGGTAAAAGCTTGAAATGCACAATCCAACAATCCAAGAATGAAATTGCTAATTTTAACAGTTAAAATAATGATTACAAAGTAAAGGACAATCATTATTTTAACGGCTTGGGGATTTAAAATAAAATGCTAGGGCATTTTGGAAATATTTTGCTGTATGAAAATTATTTGCTTTATTACTGTTTTGTCTATCATGCCCTTAAAATGATTTTTGATTTACTCTTATAAATTTTCTTGAAACTTCGTCTACAGTTAGTGACATGTAATTGAATACTAAAACATTTAAACGTTTCGTTATGGTGTCTGACTAGAGGGCAATGAGCTGTTGTTACTAAGGTAACCGCTGCCGCTTGGACACCAGAGACACATCACATTTCATAAACTTGGTGAAGTATGAAAACAATCGAAGCGTGTCTTTCCTGCAAAATTTAGATTTCAAAACACACACCCCACGGCGAAAGAAAAAAAACTTCTTAATAATGACAAGCCGTGTGGTACAAATGTGTATTGTATATGTTAACCATTTAAACAATATTTTTAGAATCTTCTGGTTGCGCCATGGAGTCCATCGGAGTCTCCGAGCCAGGTATCATTCCTGATAGTCACATGACCGCTAGCTCCACGCATGCCGCGAGCCGCTACCAACCCGAGTTTGGCCGGCTGGGAGATATCCGGGGTGATGGATGGTGTTCACTGACAAGCAATAGTAACGACGAGTGGCTTCAAGTTTATTTTGGAGATATGTTTACAGTTTGTCGTGTTGATACCCAGGGAGACGTAAATGGCAATGAATGGGTCAAAGCCTTTGAGCTGTCTTTTTCAAAGGATGGAGTCAGTTGGACCACATACAAGCATAATAACGGGACAGAAGTGGTAAGAGTTTGTTTGTTTTTTCTCAGGGAAATAATCAATTCTTTACAACTTTTTTTTCACGAATACATATTGTCGACGTATGGCAGATCATGATAATCTCAACGCGCTCTACGTTTTCTAAACGTTTTTGACAGTTTAAGATACGATTCTACAAGATGGAAATGAAAACAACATCCACGTTATGGTTAAAAATAGCATGAACTGAATTGCCAAAACTACCAAAAATTAACTGAAATTTTCAATACAAAGACCCTTGTAACTGTTGTTCCGATCAAGGGAAACAGAAAAAAAAAGACGGCGATTTCATCCAGAATTTTCGCTTTCCGCCATTAATAATGAACGATTTGACAATTACGTAGGAAAATATAACGGTAAACTACAGTAAACACACGTTTATAAGAACCTACATTTTTACAAGTCAGCCTGAATAGGTTCTTATATATTGGGTGTTTAGTGAGAAAACCGTGCCGCATATAGTCAGCATTGGGGCGCCCGGGTGCGATCCGATAATATGACAGCTTTAAGTTTAGTTTATCTAAAACCTCTCCTGTAAATATGCTGTTTTTTCTTCAGAACTTCTGTACAGATTTCAAAATTAAATATGAAATTTGAAAGCTAATAGATCCTGCATTTCTCAAAGCGAGATAATTTCAAGGTAAACTAAGATTAAATACCCATAAAATAATACGGTTTTGACCTCTCACGTAACTGTATTCTTCCATTCACCAACTTTCTGAAAAGAAGTAGCATAAGTCGCTGCATGACATATCAACCACTCATTATTGCTATTTTCGGGGTATGGAATATTCTTTTTTGCCCAGAGCTTCGGCGTTTTCACGATGATCGCCGTCCCTTACGGAAGCTATTTTGGATTTGACTTTTTAAACTTGAACTTTTCAAAATTTGATTCGAGAAACTGGCACACATGTGCCCTTGCGGCAAAAAATGTTCTTATTAATGACTTCTTATCCTCCAAGGAATTTCGCCGTCAAGGTAATTCAATTACAGTTGACAAGCACTTCCTATCAGTACCCGTGCAGGCACGGTATATCCGCTTCAACCCAACTGATCGTCACACCTACAACTGCCTTAGAGTGGAGGTTTACGGCATCAAAAGTAAGTTGATCATGGGTCAATCAAACAATTTTCACCTGAGTGTCGAAAGTAATTTAGCGATTACTTTTGTTTTGGGTTGTTACAGTTTGCGATTGACTAAAATAATCTCGCACCACTTTCTCGACCAATGAAAAGGGAAACCAAAATCATGCAGTCATGACTTGCCTGCACGCATGTTTCACGCTTGGCTCCGGCTACACGTATTTGCTACGAGTTTTGATTGGTTCATTGAATTGTTTGCGTCTGATTTGTTTGGCCAGAGTAATAACATGTACTTTGGTTTTGATCATACGGCAATCAATTGAAAACTGCTCTATCACTAAGCCGAACATGTTCTACGATTACATTCGCTGAACCAAATTCAAAGTTATTCTACAGTGGAAACCAAGTTAAAATGATCAAGTAAACTGTTCTTGGTATTTTACCTTCAGTGTATCATTTTGACACCTGGCTTATAATTGCCAACAAACGACTAACCTTGGATCTTCTAAAGTCAACTTCTCAACAATACAAGACCATGAAGGCCAATGTGATGCATGAGGTAAATCAACTATAAGATAAGTAAATGACACTTGTCACATACACTTGATATGTTTTTTAGGTAAATAGCGATTCTGTCTTGTAAAACGTATTTATTTTCTGCCATTAGTGTGTGCATTCCATGTAAGAAAGGTTCTTTTTCACCCTTCTTAGAAAACCTTTGAACCGCATTGTTCATCACTTATTCCTCTTATAACTAGGTGTAGTATGTTTTTGTGACGCAGGTGCGCAAAACACTGCCTCTTGAATAGTGTTACGGTCGAACCTACGTCAATGAGAACCTCAGTAGGAGCGGTAATAGGAAAACTTCACTCAACATATGCATTCCCTTTTTTTAAACTACTTCGCTGTTTTTCCAAATCGTTCGATTTGTCTTGCGCAGATGACGTATCCATTAGCTAATGTCGTAGAGGCTTTCGAGTTTAGGAAGAAAAAGGAAAATTAAACACTGTGAAATTTTCTACGAATTCCCAAATCTAGCCATTTTCATTGTAGTCGTGCACGAAACATTGCACAGTGTATCATATATTTCATCGGAAAAATCGTTGCAAAAGAAAACGCAGAAGCCGTTGCAGAAAGTAGAATCGAGATAGACTTTCAGTGACGGTTGCAGTAGCGTTTCTTAGTATTACACAGTGTAACAACACACTATTCTGCAATTTTTCTCGCAATTTTCATCACGTGGCAACCCACTGCAGTCTTTTGTCCTTTCTGGAAAGACAACAAACATTGAGGATCCAGGGATTTTTTATAACAATTGTAAATAACCTCAAGCAGTTTACCTTGGCTTTTCCACGTTAACTTTTCTTTTGGAGAATGGAAAAATAGTTTAGCATTTAAGTCAGTTTTTAGTCATTTTAGACAGTTTTCTTTGGTCAAGCTGGTGGATTTGGAAACCATTTTCACTCTTCCATATCCCATACAGGAGCAATTACAATACTGTACGCTTAAAGCCCGGTCTCACTACTCGTAGAGTTATTGTTGAAAAACAAAACACCAGCGATAAATACATCGTTTGGACATTCGACCCCGATTTGTCTCGTTTTTAGGCTGATATACCGTTGAATTATTGTGATAATAAACGACTTTTTCAAACAAAATAAATCATAAGCATGATGATCAGATTCTCAGATGATTCTTTTTTTTTCTTTATTATCTTATTACAACAATGCTATTACTATGAACATGAATATGGCGCTACTTCAAAGCTACAAATGCAACGATTGTTTCATTACAGAATTCGAAATTAACAGATTATAGGAAAGTTATAAATTTCAAGTATTATTCAAAAGCACTCTAATTACATTTTTTTTTAATTTTCGAAGGCCTTGTCATAATATTATTATTTCTATGAAAAACACACACGCACACAAAAACACCACAACAAAGACACAATGCAGATACTTCAACTACACTTATAAAAGCCGAGGTTATCTTTTTAAATGGCCAACCACATTTTTCTCCAAACAGTATCAACAGTTTATTGCTATTTTAATAAAGATATTTTCCTTTTCGTTTATAGCATTGATACCCATCTTTTTCTAAAATCTAGAAGCTTCTTATTTCTTAAGGCAATTAGCTTTTAAGTCTCTTTCTTAGCTTCTACCTTGTGTAGAAACAAGTTAAATTTTGGGAGGGATTTGTCTCTTCTACACTCCCATATACTTAGTTTACCCAAAATTATCAAATAATTAAGATCATTTCTATTAAAAATTCAAACTAAAACATATTTTAGCAACAAGCTCAAATTTCCTCCACGGAGGTCGCACCACCAAATACAAAATCTATTCCAAAACGTCTGCGCATGGGAGCTACTCGTAGAGTTATTGTTAAAAAAGACCTCAGCGATAAATACATCGCTTGGACATTCGACCCCGATTTGCCTCGTTTTTAGGCTGATATACCTATGAATTACAAAATAATATTACAAGCATGATGATCAGATTCTTAGATGCTCCTCTTTCCCTCCTCCTCTTGTGCTCATTATTTCTTTGCTTACTTTTCATTTTTGACTTTTTTATGAACGTACAGTGTATATCAATCACTCCGCTCTGTATTTAGTGATTAGATTTAGTAGCTATATCAAACACTCGAAAGAATTTTTCAAATAGTATATCCAACAACCTTGAAGTCGGTTAAGAAACTCGACCGCGCCTCGTTTTTCTAACCCACTTCTCGATGTTTGGAAATCGTAATGAAACACTCTTCCTCTTGGTTGATATATTACATAATCTCTCGTTTTGTTTACATATTTTTCAATTGATGCATTAGTTGCATGGATACAAGAAAATACAATTCTTTTTTTTCTTTTGCAGTTTAATGGCATTCTTACTGGATCATACGGCTTTCTCTTAGCTGAGTTTCTTCGATTTGGGTACAAAATTTATCATTGGTTATTTACATAGAAAATGTACATAATGTAGTTGTAGAAGATTATATCATAGAGGACATGCCAGAACTATTAAATAAGACAGTTGCTTGTACTACTTGATTATAAAAATCGATGTACTAGCTTTTTCAGGACATATTAATATTAACATTAACACATTATGAACAAAATAATTCTTTGAACTTTGTGTTTCTTAGCGCCCAGAGTCCAAGCATTGGATCCAACACAACATTGCTAATGGCGGATATAAAGGTTTTCTGCACCAATTCTGCCGTCAAATTCCAACTGTTAAACAAAATAAATTCGAGCGTAAAGTCGATACGGTTGTTTGACAGTAACTACGTGGAGGCGGTGGATACAGGTAAGGCCACAAATACCTTGTTATCCTCCTTCCAGGTACAAGACGTGAATCTTTGGGACTGTCCCTGTTTAATTGATGAAACTAATTTATTTTTCAGAACATTTATGCACTGCCAAATTATGATCATGGTGCTCTTGATATCGGTCTACCTAAACATAACAGCCATTTTGCATTTTGTTGCAAAGTAAATATGATTGAACATTGCCTGTAATTGTCCTATGTCGGATCGAGAGAAATCAAAATCACTTGCTTATGATCTGGCTTCCACTTTATCTGAGTCATGTGACTACCTCTCCTAGGTCACTTACAAGAACTTTTATTTTTTTTTGTAGTACACTGGAAAAAAACAATTGCAATTGAGGATTGGGTTAAATATGTGATGATAACTTTTAAATGCTTTAGTTACCTAAATTCCTAATTCCGGCAACAGAAGACGCAAGAATCTTTTACACATGTACATGAAAATTCTTAAAATGCATGAGTGTTAAAGTTAAGACCAGAAAAAAGGTAGGAAAATGTGTCCGGCGCAATCGTTTTCGCGTAAAAAATTCGCTCTATGTTAGTGAATGTCTACAATGCGCTTGAACATACAACGGAATTCATTCTTCAGCGTTTAAATTTTACTGACCTGACAAATGACAGTCTTCGAACTTCTTTATGTACACCTGTTCTGTGAAGCAGTCGACAAGCAAAAAGTTCGGCGCTAGCACAAGGGTCTTTGTCAATTCGTTCCAGAATTTCGCTCCCAAAATGAACTTTGCAGTTGCTTGACTTCGTCTCCCGATATGTTTATCAATGCGTTTATGTATTACTTGTCGTAAGACAACCTTTTATTTTCTTTTGCAGAATTCTCTAGAAAACTCTAGTTTCTGTAAGCTTACCACTACATCAGCTTTGATATACGTTCCAGAACTTATTTCTTCATGATTTCCTGTTTCTCTTCTTCTTCTTCCTACGTTATGGGACAAATGGTTTGGAATTACGTTTCTATTTATAGAAATAATAGTTTAGTCTACCTTTTTAAAAGGTTTTTCATGATCACTGAGAACCATGTTTGGAATAGTGAATACGTATGTTTGGAATAGTGAATACGTATGTGATATGAACACAAAGGACAAATATGTATGTTAATATTTTTTCTACGTCATATTTTGAATAAAGGTGTACGTTTCAATTTGTAATGATGGTTGATGAAAATTGCAGCATTTTCACTGCATGTATATACGCTCAGTAAAGGGTCTAATACTCCCAAATCAATCTAAAAATGCGCCATCTCTCAGTCACATCAACAGGGCAGCATCGTTCACAGTATATATGGAAACGTCTTTTTGCCACTGAGATGCATTTGGCTGTAAATAACAACTTATGTTTCTATGTTTTCTATGTTTACTTAGCGATCCTCACGTCAACTAATTGTCTTCAGAGAACAACTTCTGGGAAATGTTGCAGCATTCCATTCATGTACCTAGGAGTGACATACGATTCCTGCACAAAGTCAATTTTAATACACTCTGGTGATCCTTGGATCCTTTGTACATAGGACGATGGGAAAATTGTCCTGAGTATCGAACGCTATCCGTCTTTAGTATTCTAATGCTGTTTGATTAACTGTTAAGCTAGTAACAAATTAATCAAGTTTGGCTCTTTGCCAGCAATTAAAAATGTAGCTCAAGAAAACCTTATCAACCTCAGTTCCCTTTGCACAAGAATTAACCGTTAAATAAGCAGATTAACCGTGGAAGAAAGGTTTCTACTTGGAAACAAATCTGCTAAGATTTCTTTGCTTTTCAATGGAAGGTTCGAGCATAGGACACTTAAGAGGACGTCTCCCGTACGGCGTCCCACTCTATCTTGCTGTCAGATTATTATTATTATTATTATTGTTATTATTATTATTAAACATTAAGATTGTCCCTATACACAAGCAGTCACACCACTACAAGGCGTGAACCGTTTGGACTGTCCCTATACACACAAGAAGTCACACCATTAAAGGCGTGAACCCACCACTACAAGGCGTAAACCGTCAGGACTGTCCCTATTTAAGTGCCTAAACTACTTATTAATCAACACATTAATACACTACCCAGTCATGATCATGATGCTCCCGATACAACAGCGATAATGCGATGATTGTGATCTCAAATGTTGAGCAAATAAAAAATAATTGAACGCTGCCGGGAATTTCCAAGTTCGGGGAGAAATTATTGGTGACAAGATTGAACAAAAATGGTTTGAAATTTTTGCTTTTTGTTGCAGTGTTCCTTGTCCAACGTGAATTAAAGGGTGTTAAGTTTTAACCTCATGACAAGGAGAGAATGAAGGAGCACGACTTTCGCAAAATGTCTCATAATAATCGGCTCTGGAATGTGTTATAGCATTGACGCTTCCTCAAACTTTTTATTTTTGTTTTAGCCGATTTGAACTAAACTATTTTACCACTGCGATTGAAGCTAAAACTAGCAAGTTTGTAAAGAGCAGCGATCGTTTCAATTCTTAAACTTTGATTTTTTTTCATTTTATTGGTCTATATATATATAGAGAGACAGACAAAAGAAGGAATTAAATAGAAATTATTACATTTTATAGCTTACTTAATTGTTTCCAAAGTTTGGTGCCAAAGAGACTCAAATGCATCATCGACTGCAGGTAATGAAGTTTTAAGACTTTCAAATTTGCGTTGCCTCCACTGCAGTTCTTTCAGACATTTCGGTGCTCTGTTCAGGCAGCCAGGTGTTCGTTCTGTTTGTTTTGATTCTGAATTGAATTCTTTACAGAACTAAAACTTACACTTTGCATTAAGGAATTCTTTTCCATTTCAATGTGTTATACTTCGTGTACCCTGTCGTTATCTAGTTTAGACGAAAGTTCTTCGCATAAAAACTCTTCATTTTAGCAATTTAGCTCGACACTACTTGTATTCACCGCTTGTTGCTTGTTGTGATAAAGTGTTGTAGCAAACTTTAAAATAGAAGTGACCTCGATAAATTTTTTTCTTGAAATGTGACATGATATCAATTTGTTGAGTAGTCGCTAAATTTTGCCAACGATAAAACGCGTCTTCTCGCACGGTGACCCATGGCCAATAAATGATTTAAGCGATCACTTGCCCATGATTTGACTTTCACTTTACCAGCGTCACGTGACCAACTCTTCTGATGGACCACCTACAAAATGGGCCCCTTACAAAGAGCTTTATTTTTGTATTGTTTTCTTTCTTCTTTTCAGTGGACTGCACATGTTCAACGGCGAACGTTAACCTTAACTTAAGCAGGACACTCGATCAAGCCAAAGTTTTCTATACAACGGAGTTGATAGTCTTCAAGGCCGAAGTTAACCATTCAATTTGCAGTTCATCATCGCAACTGAAGTCATACTGGCAAATCTCCAAAGCATCCTTAACGTCAAGAAATTTTACTTCATTTCTCGCTGCCCCCCTTAAAAGAAATCAACCTGATTGGTCTATGAGGCAGGCAGAGATTTTTGACAGCTACTATTACGTCAGTTATGTTTTAAGAATCTTTCCACGACTAGACGTCATCGGTTATGACTATGGTTACGTATTAGTTCTACAAGCACCCCTAGTCGTTAACATTTCAGGAGTTTTGTTTGCAACTGAAGGAGACGGGAATATTACCCTATATGGTTCTTTATCTTATGGTCCACGAGAGGTTTCCTTAAACTTTACCTGGTTCTGTAGAAGAAGTTACGAAGAGTTTCCTGAAAACGATTCTGTACCAGTTGTTGATCACCCAAATGGAAATTCGAGTTCGTCTGGCGGTTGCTATGGTTACGGTCCTGGAAGACTCAGTAGTGTTGGACCTATTCTAGTTGTCAATGTTGATAAGATGGAGGCGGGTCAACAGTATGTGTTTGAGCTTGTTGTTTCAAACGGCATGAAAAGCTCAAAGGCTATCCATTGGCTCACTGTGAAGCGAAAGGCATTCTTCATTAGGTAAGGAAGCTTTGTAACACCAGATTAATATTATTTTTACATTTGGACAGACTTGACTTTCGGCCAGATAAAACCATCGTATTTATCCACTTTAGTTGGATGAAGTCAGTTAAGTAAGTCACGACACGATAGTCAAGTAACCTTGTTTCTTGGGACCAACGGTGACTTAACATTAGTCGATAGGTTGTTTTAATAAGTTATCTGGTTTCTCCTTGAATTGTTATCTTTATAAATCTAAAATTAAATGTACAAATATGAACTGTGAACTCCGGTTGATCTATGACCTTACGAACGTCCGTTCAAGACTCTACGTATTTGAGCTATCAATCATCCCAACTGGAGAACTGATCAAGCGTTGCATGCGGCAGTAATCGCAAGGTCGTGTGTTGGAATCCTGTTTAAAGCCTGAACCATTTCACCCGCACTTTACAATATTCATATTCGTGGATATTCATGAGTTTATTACCAACTCATGATTGACCATCTCGCCAGTTGGCTTTACAGCTTAAAGGCTTGCACCTGCAGTTACTGCAATTCAAGGTCATGGAATTGAATCCCGTTTAAGCCTGAATTTGTTTCAGGTTTCTTTGTAACTCCTTTTGTTGCTAACATTACTATGAGGATCATCAATTTCCCTTCTAACTCTAAACTGTTAAAATATTTGCTATGTTTCTTTATGTAAATCTTAAGACCTAACTTGGCTATCCTAAAATAATAAAAGCCACTTGATTTGTAATTTATCCAAATAATTATGATTTTCGTCATTATTTAACCTTTTTTCTCTACCATTTACAGTTGCATTTACAACTGTGGCCCTAATGTTATTATCAGCAATCGGATGATCATAGAATCCAACTGCACGGGAGAAATAGTCTGCAAAAGCATCACGCGCCATAACTGGTCATTATTTAAAATGGATTATAGTGACTCTTGGATGGAAATCACAGACTTAGCTAACCGTATACTTACAGATTTAAACAACCCTAATTTAGTGCTTACCGGCAGGCTCGATGGAAATAAATATTCCCTGGAAATGAACACTACGTACAAGATAAAAGGCTCCATTAGTACTGAAGGTGGACGTGTACTGGAAGATGAAATAACCTTTCAAACTGTATCACCTTTGTCTTCTCCCAAGCAAGGATGCAACGTTACACCAGTTGAAGGATTAGTGTTGAAAACAAATTTTACAGTAAATTGTTCTGGCTGGCTCGCCGAGCACGTCAACTTAACTTTCAGTTTCAGGTATGGTTAGATCCAAAGATAGTTCAAGCATGGCTGCTAATTTGGAGCACTTAAAAAAATTAATAAAAATAAGTCATAAAATTATGTTACAAAGTAGTTGTGCCAAATATGAATTAAACTATACAGTCACTAAAAATAGAAGTATAAAATTGAAATATGCATTTATTTTGTTATCTAAATTTTACATTTGTCAGCTGAGTGAAACAAGGGAAGGGGGAAAACTAAAATAATCTTACTATTTTGTCTCGGATTGTCACATGCATTACGTGGCTTGTCAAAGAAGCCCTACGTTTCTCTTATAACTGAAGCACAGGAATTAAATTGATATATGGAGGCCTACAAGTAACTTAAAGATGTATTTTCTAAGATATTGCCCTCTGATTTTAGTTATATAACTTCGACTGGCTTGGTTATCGTTAAAAGTGGTACCCGCGTTTATCATCAGTCAACAATTCTTCCTCAAGGAAAGGCATCTGAAGATTACAATGTCACTTTAAAGGTAGAAATATTTGACCAAGAAGGAGCGAGCCATGAGGAAAAATTAACCGTAAAGGTAAGACAACCTAAAAGAAAATATAATCCTTGCAATGCAACATGGGATAGTATCAATTCAGTCTCATTTAGGGTTAGAAACGAGACCAGTATTCACAACACCAACTATCTACTGAACGCCCCTTAACGTCCCGGGCGTTTTAGCGGGTAGCGTTTTTTTGTTATTGACTCAATGTTATAAATATTTTGATTTTTTATGTACATTGGATTCATAATAACTAGAAATTATCTTGTTATATATTTCCGTTCTGAAATGGGGAGCAGGGGCCGGTGGCGCAGTGGTGAGAGCACTCACCTCCCACCAATGTGGCCCGGGTTCGTCGTTGGTTATCTCCTTGCTCCGAGAGGTTAATATCCGGGTACTCCGGTTCTCCCCTCTCCTCAAAAACCAACACGTCCAAGTTCCAATTCGATCCGGAATTCGAGAGCCACAGGTTTGTTAGTCTGAGACTATTAAGTGCTACCAGAAACCCATAAGTGGGTTGAAACGTGCAACTGTTTCTTGTACGCATCAAAACAAGCTTCTGATTATTCAATTTGCTAAGAAGTTGTTGCAGCCATATTTGGAAAATCAAGATAAAAATATTTACCAATCAATTCGCTAGAACAGAGCACTTGCTTAAAGACTGGACCGATGGGTTTCCAAATATGGTTACCTTACCCTTACCTTCCTTCTTCGCGCTCGGTTGCGCATAAGGCCGCACAGCACTTTTTCCACTTATCTCTGTCCTTGGCCAGGGTTCGTACTTCCTCCCAAGACTTCCAGCCTTCCGTTGCTCTCTCTTTCTCCACAGTTCGGCGCCAGGTTGTTTTGGGGCGACCGACCTTCCTTTTGCCCATAGGTGTCCAGGAAAGCGCCGTGGCGCAGTGATGTTCTCTGGGCATTCTAAGAACATGCCCCAAAAACCTCCATCTCCTTTTCCTAACTTCCATGCTCATCCTCATACACCCTGTTCTTTCATTAAGCTCGTCGATAGATACTATATATGGCCAGAATATGCCAAATATGCCAAATATGCCAAATATGCCAAATATGGTACTAAGCAGAAAATGAATATTCGGAAGCTAGAATGCACGTTACACGTTTCAACCAACTTATGGGTTTCTGGTGCTACCCTCGTTAAATAAAGTTATTTATTATTTATTTACTGTAATGTTTGCCACTTGCATATTTCTCGCAATATCGAGATGATATCGATTTGGCTTTAACTCCACGATGTACCAACAATGTAATCGTGAGGTCATGAAATCCAATTACTATTTTTATCAACTTCAGATTGACATATTGATCTCTACTTTCCTCTGACACTGGGCTTCTTTATGACGGTTTTTTTTTTAATACGTTGTATCAATTTTGTCCAATTTTTCTCTTTCCATGTTTAGGTGGAATCGTTAAAAATAAACGATTCGTCGATCACTGAAAAGGTGATTCGGGAAATTGAGGCATTTTTGACGGAAGGTCAAGTCCAAGAAGCCGCTACTTTGGCTATTTCCTTCCTTAGTTCAAATGATGAGGACACGGTAGGTGTAACGTGTATGCTTCAGCTGCATAAATAAGTCACCTTTGTTTGTATACATATTACGATACAACAACGCAAAATTGCAACTTATATCTACCCTTGTATAACATCGCACGCAACAAACTCTGAAAATGTTGCCTGAAATGTTGCATTTTTTTTTATCGCGAGGCTGCCTCGATCCCAAAAGTTGCTGAGTTTTCTGGCAGCCCTTTAATATTGTTAAATATAAAAAAACTGCACCGATTATACATATAGTGATTAAAATGAATATTTGAGAAAAGAAACATATATAAACTACGAAAAGGAATGATAATAATGAACTGAATTTACCAACGGTGGTATGTGACAGGTAATAAAAACATAAAAAAACCCTCCCTCTCTGCTCCGCACCCCCTCCCCCACCCCCCCCCACCCCCCACCCCCCCCCCCCCCCCCACAGACAAACAAACACACCCTACAGCTGAGATAGAACTTATTACAAATTTAGTATGGGTATGGAAATCCATTTATACGAGAGTAGAAAATGTTCCGTTTTCCATACTAACGTATACGTACCAACTGTTTTGGTTCGATTAAATTGAGAACATTCCTCCATCTTGTACTGGAAACTGAGATGGACCTTCTTCGAGTAATAAAATAAGGAAATAATCCTTCTAGTAGTTATAGCAATAAATGCCCTCAAATTACAATCGACAAATTAACAAAAACCGTGTAGAAAATTACTATAGAAATAATTTAATGGAATCCACGGCAAACGATAAAACAAACAAACCTAAACCAGCCCCATACATACGCAGTATTTCATCAGCTTTTTTATGTGTTTATTTTCTCAGGCCGAGGACTCTATATTACGCGCCATGGCCGGAGCACAGGTTTCACATATTAGTGAAGCGACTCAGCTGTCTGTAATTGTTAACATAGCAACAGACGATAGGGACACAATTCCTCTTGACACTTTGGCAAGTACCACATGACATGAGAACTTGTACATATTCAAATAATAACAGTTATATTCGTACACTAACGGACGTAGGGATAAGAGGAGTTCAGTTTGATCGTACGAAAGTTTCAACATCTCAAAATTGTTTGTTTAGCTTGACTGTGTTACACAACATATATACCGCCGGTCAAATGTCTGCGGGCTCGCAAAATCATCAAGGTTGACTACAATCAGTCACGTATCCGAAGTCTTCAGGCTCCTGGTCAAAGAAAGAACTCTAAACAAACTTCCGCGAAATTTAACCGCAGAAATCGTGCTGTTCCGGTTTCTTCTAGTGACTATAGCTATAAGATTGCAAATAGCCAATCGAAAAATATATTTTTACATTCTCCCACATGTCCTCCCGGCTACCTACTGCTAATCAAGGAGCCTAAAGATATAAATTGAAACATTAAAAAGAATAAAATCGAAATCTTGCTGTTTTTAAATACTTAGAATAAAAACTATAATGAGAAAAAACAGCGAAGAAGATATTAGCCTGCGTAGCAGGCACATGAAAAAAATATGGGCGCGCGGTGAACGGGGCACGCGAGGGAGACACGCGAGGAGGAAAAGAGCGTCCTCGCGTGTCTCCCTCGCGCGCCCCGTTCTTTACAAAGTCGTTACAATATTTTATATAGTAAACAAATTGTGAAACGGTTGTAATTTGATATATGATACAGGCTAGGAATTTAAAATTTAAAATAGCGAATGGGGATGAAAAAAATATATGAAATATTGTAACGACTTTCTGTATCTGCATTAAATCCCTTGAAGAAGGACAGCTTGGCTATCACGGAAATATCGGGAAACCTCATTCTCTAGTTGAATATTGTTTCTTAGCTGTTTTTCCTCATTATAGTTTTTTTTATATAAATTGGAGTTTCGTTGTCGCGCTAACATCGTTTTTAAGAATATTGATGGTAGCAACAACAATAAAACGTCTACTCGCACTTTTGGTAATACTTTTCTTATAATGTAGGAGAATGCTGGAACTTTATTGAACACAGTAATCACCTTCCTTCGCAAGCATGCTCAAGATAACAGGGACGTGGTCCAGGAAGTCTCTACCAACGTTTTACACGGGTTGTCTAACACACTGAATGCATCTGCCGACATAACTGATGACTATTACAACCAACTTAGTGACCAGGAGGGTGAGACAGACCTAACAAAGAGATTTCGCAGAAGGACTAAACAAGCAAACACTGTTGGCAGAGGATATTTTAGGGTAAATGCCATGTTATTTTTATTTGTTTGAAATAACGACTTTTATTGTTGCAATAACATTTTACTGTGGAATAAGTTCATTGTGTATATTTTTAACATCTAATTTTAAGTTATTCTAGTTCAAGGAATTTGTATTCAAACCATGCATGAAATGTCCCCACTTTTCTCGCCCTACCAATTATGATGTGTGATTGGCTTAATTCAAGTCAATATTAACTAAATGGATGATGTGATGGTATTTCCGCTAGCTTTACAATATGGCTACTGGACTGGGAAAAACCATTCCGTATTGGGTGGAGCGGTGTGAATCGACAGAACCCAATACGAAAACGCAGTATAGAAATATGCAATTGAATACACAAGCGTAGTTCTATGTGTTAAATTGATGACAAAATTCATCGGGAACCTTGTTTTAATTACTAAAAACCACGATTTCATGACAGGCTAAATACTTAACGGAAAAGACATTGTCACTGGTTGATATGCTGGGCACCACTCTACTGTCCATTAGGATGACTGGCGAGAAGAAGAGTACTTTTAAGAGCAAAGCCATCGGTATGACCCTTAAACGACAGTCGCCAGCTAAACTAGGAGGAGAAAGATTTAGTGGAGGTGAGGATGAGGGAGAAGTGACTTTTCCATCAATGCGAGCATTATTTGGGAGCAACGCAACGAACTTGTCATCAGTTGATACTCAAGTAAGTTCCTTCCCAATGAAGCTTAATAAATTTCTTATTCAGGAATGGAATGATTTAGGCAAATTATTTATTAATATATTTCTTTCTTCCTTATTCATTTATTCTTTTGTTTTTTTTTAAATATTCATTTATTCAAGTTTGCGTTCGTTCGTTTCTTCCGACTGTCATGTCATTAGTATTTTAATGAATTTGAAGCAATATTATTTTTATCGCAGTTATAACGGGTAGATCCCTCTGTCAAAATTACATGAGACCAGTGTTAGCATGCGAATATTTTTAAGAGTTTACTGGAGACAAATGATGGACAAAATCTGGACTAGCTTTTCTGAAAATAAACGAAACCAAATATTGCAGGCTGATTTACAATCCATCGTGTTGCCATGGCAACACCCTAAAAAATCAGTAAAAATGTCAAATGCCTCACCAATTTTGGCAATGAATGATACATAGGTACAGTAAAACTGTGTTCAGCCACCTTAAGCCCCACTCCTTTCATTCCCAAGCCCAGCCCGTCCGATCGTCATTTTGTACCCCATTTCTTCGAGAGGAGCGCATTTTAGCTCCACCCTTCTTATTCCCAAGCCCAGCCCCCAGATAATTTTGTATATCGTTTAGTCATGTGTGTTTCTGCAATCTTATAACATTGGATGGGGGTGGAGACGATGGTTAATGCTGCAGAAATAGAAATAGAAAGAGATAGTGATAAATATGCCACGAAACCTTTTTTGTATACAGTGTGTCAACTATTTTTATCCCCTATTGTAGCTATTTTTATCTTTTTTGTTAGATGGTGAGTTTAAAAGTGAACCCTTATGTGTGGTCAAACACCTCCACAGACGTCAAATCATCCGTGTTGAGCGTGGATTTAAAGAAACAGGATGGGTCAGGCTTAAAAATCTCTGGCCTGAATCATCCCATTGAACTATTTATTCCAGAGAAAGACGCTGAAGAGGCAATTCAGAATGAAACTCAAGGCCACCTCTTTGTGAAACCTTACAACGATTCAAACGCTATTCGCTACCACAAAATAGTACTTACAAATGATCTCGAATTCGGGCTTATAGAGATAAGACCACAAAACGACACTATCTTTGATGTATTTGTGAGTGCTGGTTTCAAACCAACACCTCAAAACTACACTTATAAAGCAAGAATTCCTGATGTTTCACTGTGTGGAGATTTTAAGCACGGAATTGGTTACCTCAACTGCACTAGCAATCCTTACACGTTCTCATTGTCAAGCAACATAACGGGAGACATTGGTGTCCAATATATCGGTATCCGTCTGTCTTTCAAAGCGAATGACAATAACACACAAACCAAGCAACGCCGTTTTGCGAGATCCTGTATTGATAGCCATGGTCGACAGAAGCGTTCCTGTATCGGAGTCAAAGATCCCCCTACCACCCCTCCCCCAGCACCTGGAATTATAGTGCCAATGTATGATGCACTCACCGATGCGAATTACACGATGTCCGTAAAGATGAGAAGCTGTCTTTACTGGTCTGAAAAGAAACAAGCTTGGACAAGTGAAGGATGCAAGGTATGAAACCTGTTATATGTTACCTAACCTTTCGAGTTCAGAGCCTTATTATCATCACGGGTGCTTAAAATTTAATTACACGAAAGAACTAGAAATTGTGGCCGGAAAGTAAAGTTAAATGTAATTACACGTCACTCTGAAAAGGTTTAGAAATTGTGGGTTGCCGATAAAAGTGATGACCCGCCCACATCAAGTTGAATCGTGTGCATTTTATCCCTATTCCCTCTACCAAAAAAACATTTAAGTCCCTCCATGGTGTCGTTTCCAGCTCAGTGTGATGACTTATGTAACTTACAGTAATGCTATTCACAAACTTATGGCTATCGGATTCTAACTCTAGGAAGTCAAATTGTAATTTAGTAATGATAAGAAGATCAAAACACCTCAGAATCCGGTGAAAAATACTCAGCCGAATAAGGACAAAAACCAACAACAAACGCAATTGATATACGGACCTCAAGTCCGAAATTGTTACCCACATTGCTGCCATATCTTCTTAACAAAACCTAAATTTTGTTGGTGCCATTGATTGTTCAGAAAACGTTTTTTTCACTGGAAATTAATCAGACGCCAGGCCAGATTTCAATTAAGGGTTAATTCAGATCATTGCTAACAAATCATTATTTCTGTGGAGAAAGCAAAATAAATCGGAGAATTGTATGGTTTCTTTCTAACAGACCACTACCAGACACAGTCGCGTTGCAATTTCACTTGATTTAGAGTAATTTCTTCTTTTTTGAAGGTTGGAGGGAAACACGTAAAAGGAAAACTGCATTGTTTGTGTACACATCTTTCAGCTTTCGGCGGAAGTATTTTTATTGCTCCCAACCCCATCGACTTCAACAAAGTTTTTTTCGAATTTACACGGCTGGGGGAGACTGGAAACTTCGTCGTTCTTTCAACTGTGTGCGCCATATTTGGTATATACTTTGTATGGCTTGTTTTCGCCCGTCGAGCTGACAAAAAGGACTCGAAGAAGGTGAGTCTATTTGAGTTGAAGAACATTAATAAAGACACAAATATAATACAGTCTGGACATAGCATACAGTTCAATACAGTTTTTAATAAAACATCAAGGACAGTGCTCTATGTCTGTACTACATACAACAAGGCTTGATCTCACAATGTCCAAAATATAAAGAGCCTATAGAGTTAACTTCGTTGACTAACGTTAGAAGTGTCAAGCCAATTTACAACACTTGACTCGGCTGATACCAATGTAAGAAAATGTTTTAGTAATCAATCTTAACTGGTCTGGTTTCTTATAGATCTCAACCTTGTAGCGTAACGTCGGTAATAAAACATCGAAATTATACTGATATTTAGCCTTGTCGTTTTTGGATCTATATTAAATAAAGGCGTTCGACAGTACATAACACGCGAGTAAATAAAGATTGAAGATGCCATAGAGACAATCACTGTCTCTTTAAACTGATGGAGTAAGACTAACTCCTTTGACGTGCAGAAAGGCTTAACCTCCCTTTCACGTATCCATATTTACGACTTCCTCTATGTCTACTCTCACTTTGTTTTTCAGGTCGTGGCGAATGTGTATTTAACCAATCTTCAGATGAAGGGTTACACTTACAACATAAGCATCCAGACAGGAGTGTGGAAAGGCTTTGGAACATCTGCCCGTGTCGGCATAATCATAAATGGGAACCAAGGAAGCAGTGGAGAAATTTTATTGACAGACCCTCTGGCCCGGAGAAAATACTTCACCCGAGGAAGCGTGAACAATTTCACATTGACGCTGCCATCTTCATTGGGAAAACTAACGGATATACGCATCTGGCATGACAACTCTGGATCCAATCCGGCCTGGTTTCTCCAAGAAGTTGTTATAACAGATCAACAAACAGAGGAGATGTGCTACTTTTTCGCAAATCAGTGGCTTTCCCTCGACGAGAGAAGTGGTACGATTGTACTTGACATAGAAGCCGCCCAAGAAGACGAAATCACGTCTTTCAAGCCTTTGTTTCATGCTAGAACAGCCCGCAGTTTGGGAGAAGGGCACATCTGGATATCAGTTTTCACGAGACCGCCACAGAATCCATTCACCCGTTGTCAGCGTTTAACCTGTTGCCTGTCTTTCCTGTTCACAGCAATGGTTACAAACGCGATGTTCTATCAATTCGATCGAACACCAACGGATACCTTTAAGTTTGGACCGCTTGTTATAAGCTGGACGCAAATAAAAATTGGAATCCAAAGCAGTGTGATAGCTATTCCAGCAAACCTTCTCGTTGTTTTAATCTTCAGAAACATAAAGCAACCATCGTCCACGGAAATTTTCAATCCTCAAAAGATGAGTAAAACTTCGAAGACTCCAGGATTTCTACCGTCGTTCTTTGTTTACATTGGTTGGTGCCTAAGCTTGCTAATTTCCTGCACCGGTGCTGCCTTCACAGTGTTTTACAGCTTGATGTGGGGGGCAGATGTCTCTAATCAGTGGTTAACATCCATTTTAGTGTCCCTCGTCCAGGATGTGTTAGTCACTCAGCCAATCAAAGTGCTCGCTTTGGCCTCTTTGCTATCGCTTCTAATAAAGAAACCGCCAGAACATGATCCTGTCATCGGACCATCGCTGTTTATGAGTGAAGAATCGGAACGCGTTGTTTCAAAGTCTTTACAAGAAGGTGAACTTGTAAAAGAAAAGGACGCCAGTAGCAAAGAGTGGAACATGCTCGAGGCAATCAAGGAAGTCTTATCATTTCTCATATTCGGAATATTTCTGATGATTGTTTCTTATGGAAATTTGCATCCTGCCCGATACCAAGTCACCGTGTCTATAAGTAAAATGTTTGGTGGCTTTAATAAGGTGAGAAACGGAGCATAACAAAAATACCCCGATATATAAACAACATATACAGTTGAAGCTCTTCCTGATCCTCTCAACGACCACCCTGTTAAACTTCTTAGTTAAACTGTAATTGATGAGCTCTAGCTACGACTACGTTTTCCAACCTCCCAAGATGGTCGCTTACGAGAGCTTTGACTGTATGTAAATCAACGTTTGCACGTAATATTTCCTTTACCGTCCAACTTATTGGTTCCCTGGCGAGGCATATTAAATTTAATTGCATATACAATTCCTGTAAAGGCATGAGCAACTGTACGCTCTGCTTTATGGCCTTCCAGCTCATATATGTCCTGCTAGAAAAGATGTCGTCCAAATAAATAAACCTAAAAAATAAAGCAATATGTACTTCGTTGTTTTCAGGTAACCGATGCATCTTCTCTGTGGAAGTGGGTAGATGACGTCTTAGTACCTGGTCTCTATGACGTCACGTGGTACAATGGTCAGCCATTTGACTATAAAGAAGGTTTCATTAGCAACAAGAGGTCATTTCTCATGGGAATGCCACGAATGAGGCAGTTAAGAATAAAGTCAAGTAAGATTGCAATTATATTTTATATTTTTCGTAAAAGGGTCTGTACCAATTTACGGTACTTTTCGGAAAAGAAAGTATATTAGTATATTATAAAACGCTTAATATAAACACATCCTTATACACATAAAAACGATACTGTAGCCTACTAACACACTTTCAAGGTGGATATCAATTAGACGGGATTCAACAAAATCGCGGTCAATCTGGCCAACATGGAAATCTAGATGTTGTTAACTTTAAGGAGGCTCGTACCCATTTCTCAAGTCCACACCCTTTCAATTTTAATGGGCCATATCTTTTGTTGTAGTGCATAAAAAGACAAGCCACTTTGCATGCAAACACACAATGCATTGAACTTTATGGGAGTATAGGATCTGTTTACATCGGTGCTTCCATGGCAACGGAATGGTGATCCTCTGAAATTCACAAGTTGCGGAGTTTCTCTAGATCAAGAGAAATTTTTGTAAAACCCGCTAGTGGACTAATTGATTAGACCATGGGCTTCAACTGGACAAAGTTTGAAAGAAATGTATGAGAGCGTTTTCGAAATTTTTAGGGATGAAGTTTTGGGGATTATAAATACAGTGAAAAATATACTATCGACATAATTGGCTAATATCTAAAGAAAATGATGCGCGATGGGGATGCAGTTTCATCTCATAGTAGTTTGATTCCATTTGAAATGGTGTGTGAAAAAGTGAGGCGGTTGCTTTGGCCGATTGCGAGAAAGAAGGATTTGATTAGCGTGCGTTCAGCTGCTCTTGTTGCCATTTTTGTATGTAATTTGGTCTACGCCTACAAATGTGATGATAATTTGGAAACCGCGCGATAAATTTTTTTAAAAATTTGACAATCTCGAGATTGGTCATCAATTTATATGGCCTGCAAGTTTCAAGGACATTGAAGACATGCAAGGCAATAAAATAGGGCCTCCAATGAACCAATTTTTCCCGCAGATTTTGTGTTTACAAGTGAGCGTCCTCATTATTCACGGGTATTGTTTTCGAGTTTTATATGCACGTGCAAAACTTTAGCAAAAAATTTATTTGCATCGGAACAGAACGCTCGATTGCTTTCCGAAGAATTTTCCGAAATATGCTAATAGCTGGCTTGAGAATTGTAATAACATTACGCACTCGATGTTGCGTTATTACGCTGTAATGCAGCCATACCGAGGGTCTCTTTAAAATTGCAGGACAAGAAGAACATATCCCAATTTGGAAATTTATAAACGTAATGCAGAAACAGTGCTTCTTTAATATGTTACACGCAAGAACAGCGTGACAACTTTATATTTTAGCTGAGAATTCTGCTTTGCGCTATTTTATATCTAAATAAGGAACAGATGCTACGCCGATTGCAACAAATAACCAGAGTGAGATGATCATAAATGTGTTATTTCTGCATCCGGTCCTTGATGAAACGTGACGTTTCCGACGTTGTCTTCATCAGTACTGTTGTCATTGCTATTCGTAACGCAAGCCAGTTATTAGCATGTTTCGGAAAATTCTTCGGAAAGCAATCGAGCGTTCTGTTCGATGCAAATAAATTTTTTTGTAAAGTTTTGCACGTGCATATGAAACTTGAAAACAATACTCGTGAATAATGAGGACGCTCACTTGTAAACACAAAATCTGCGGGAAAAAATTGGTACATTGGAAGCCCTATTTTATTGCCTTGCATGTCTTCAATGTCCTTGAAACTTGCAGGCCATATAAATTGATGACCAATCTCGAGATTGTCAAATTTTTAAAAACACTTATCTCGCGGTTTCCAAATTATCATCACATTTGTAGACTTAGACCAAATTACATACAAAAATGGCAACAAGAGCAGCTGAACGCACGCTAATCAAATCCTTCTTTCTTGCAATCGGCCAAAGCAACCCCCTCACTTTTTCACACACCATTTCAAATGGAATCAAACTACTATGAGATGAAACTGCATCCCCATCGCGCATCATTTTCTTTAGATATAAGCCAATTATGTCGACAGTATGTTTTTCACTGTATTTATAATCCCCAAAACTTCATCCCTAAAATTTCCAAAACGCTCTCATACATTTCTTTCAAACTTTGTCCAGTTGAAGCCCATGGTCTAATCAATTAGTCCACTAGCGGGTTTTACAAAAATTTCTCTTTATCTAGAGAAACTCCGCAACTTGTGAATTTCAGAGGATCACCATTCCGTTGCCATGGAAGCACCGATGTAAACAGATCCTATACTCCCATAAAGTTCAATGTATTGTGTGTTTGCATGCAAAGTGGCGTGTCTTTTTATGCACTACAACAAAAGATATGGCCCATTAAAATTGAAAGGGTGTGGACTTGAGAAATGGGTACGAGCCTCCTTAAGCAGTTACAAGATGGTATATAGCAAAGACTTAAATATATTGATGTATCTAAACTGATCCGCTAATAAGCACGTTTACTTGGGCTCCATTAAAAACTCTTTAAGTGCAAGAGAGTTTAAAAATTCACTTCAGTTTCTAAAGCATTGCTAAAACTTTGTGTCATTAGCGAATAGGAACATTACCGCTATTCAGTGATCCTTACTGGGCAACTAATCCGGTAGTAGTCTTTTAAATACAATGTTAGGCACACTGCAAAAGGCTAGAGACTTACACCTAGCTGTTCGAAGATCAGTTAACGTTAGTCTAGGATTCTAGTTCTCTTGCTCAGAAGCGTTTTTTGCTGTCAATTCAAGTCACTTTTGAAAGGTCAGAATGCAGAGACACAAAAAAGATAACACATATTCACTAATGATTATGACCTATAAAACGTTCATCAAAGTTGATGCTAATCTCAACTAGCTTAACCCCCTGCTAATAATGACTGGGATCGGGACCCAAATAATTGTTTCCTGGATCTCATGTTTCTCTTAATTGCCTTCTTTAGAGGAAGATTGCCAAGAGGATCTGCTGAACACTCATTTGAACGATTTGTTTCCTGGATGTCTTAAGACGTACTCAAGTGACAGCGAGGACAGAACTCCATTTAACCTGCCAGAATGGATTCCATTGAAGAACTTCAGTCACTTCACGTCAGCTAAAGACATTTGTCCAAAGCCTTGGAGATACCAATCTGCGTCAAACATCGATACCCTTTCACACGAAGCTGTTAAAGAAACTTATGATGGAGGTGGATATGTTGCTGACCTTGGCTACAATCAGGCATCCGCTTCGGAAGTGTTACGAGATCTCCGTGCGCATAACTGGGTGAATGAACGCACTGCTGCCGTGTTCATTGAGGTTACACTATTTGATCCCTCCTCTTCGCTGTTTTGTAACGTCAGAAATGTGTACGAAAGGCTGCCAACTGGCCAGGTCCTCACCGCAGCAGAATTTAGAGCGCTTTCACTGTACCCATCAGCGAATTCTAACTTCCAATCGTTTTATGAGGTGTGCCAGTTATTGCTTGTTATTGTGATCGTTGTATGCTTTATCGCTGAGATGGTCAAGTTCTTTCGTCAGAAGAGGTACTTTTTCCAAATTTGGAATTGGGTGCAGCTCATTCTGCTAGTGGTCTCTCTTGTGGCGGTTGTGATGTCATTCCTCAAAATAAAACACACCAGTTTGTATGTGAAGAACATACAGACCAATCCCTACCAAACCTTTAGTTCTGACTCCATTGTACGCTTGCTTGACATGGAAACCTTCTGGCTGTCAATGGCAATTTTCATCATAACTTTGAAGCTCCTTAGGCTCATCCGATTTAATCCTCACGTCTGTCAAATGCAAGAAACCCTAAGAAGATCAGTCAAACCAATTCTATCATTTTCCTTGGTGATGTGCATTGCTATTGTGGCCTTCACTCATTTTGGTTACCTTTGCTTTGGGAATAAGTTGTTGCCCTTTTCGTCCTTTTTCAAGGCCTTAAGGGTGGTGCTTCAGATGTCCGTCGGGAAGTCGATAAATAATGTGGAGGTGCATTTCCAATATCCGGTTCTGGGGCCACTGTTCTTGTTGTTCTTTTTGCTGATCATTTTATTCGTTCTGATGAACGTTTTTGTGGCTGTTTTGGTAGATGCATATGCCGAGATCAGGGAAGAAGACGAAGATACCGGTCTTGCAGATGCAGAGCTTGGAACATTCATGTTTAATGTCTTCTTAAAGAAAATCAAGGAGTTTCATGGCAAAATTGTTTCTGAAATAGGAGAATTATCGCGCAACCCTTTTGGCAAACCGTTAACAAAAAACGATTCAAATTGTACTTGGCACAGTTTTATTGAGTCACAGTACAATGATAGTTTAAGTAACATTGACTATGACATTTTCGAACCTTTCAACGACAACCATGATTCAAATCCAACATTTCAGCCGCGTTGCCCTCAGGAATGCTTCAATTATAATAATGTAAGGGATCCCGTGTCTGCTGACATCACGAGCCGTGTTTTTAAGAAAACGCCAGAACTGACGTTTTCTTGCACTGCAACATCAGCTGCCACCTTTCCACGGTGTCCTCAAGAGTGCTGTGATACGGATGTCCCAATCAATAAAATTTTAAAGGAAGATGACTTACTTGCTTACATCAAGGATCGTTTTATCGAGATGAGGGATGAACTGAAGTCATCGAATACTTGTTCAAAAGATCGCTACATCATGCAGTGAGAAATACTAATACGCAATCTCAGAAAGTGTTCAAGCAGACTTTAAACTTTGGTAATTTAACTGAACGAAAATTCAACTACAAACATGGTTTTGTAGATTCATTTATATATTTTATTTGTTTTTGTTTTGTAGAGTTGACGTATTTTACGAACAGCTAAATTTCCCAGGTCAAATGCCCATTTTGTTGATTATTTTGTAATTTCGTGCAATTGTTTAACATTCTTAGATCGAAAACAGTTTCAACCTCTCTATAAACCCTTTGACAGAATGTTCCAGAGGTGGCTGTTATAGAGAACTTTTAATAGGAGAGACTGAGTGATCGAGTAAAAATTCGGAACAAGAGAACATGACCGGTTTAGAGGGTGGCCTTAAGTGGAGGTTCGACCATATTTCAATATGGTCGAAAGTCTTATAAAATGACGGAATTTCGAAAATTGCGACACAATTTAACACGACGCCATAATAGACATATTACGCATTAAGAAATGGTCCTTGTAAGAACTAGGCAACCCAACGGCAAGGAATGCAGAAAGGTGTTAATTGTGATATTGTTGAAACGGTCCACCTCATTGGCTAAAACATGAAAATGTACTATCACTTCATCGGGTAGCGCATTTATTTCTCTCTAGTTTACTTATTGATTCCCTTTTAGTAAAAACTATGCTGAGTTTTAATGCAGCAAAATTTCTATATGGGAAACATGGAAAATTAGAAGCCTTTCTTGGCCATTGTTTTGGAGTCTCATGATTGGATAAAATCTTGCAACACAAAAGAAATATCGCATTAAAATAAAGTTTCAGTACATTTTATTTCAAAAACGTGTTGTCCATACGTTGATACATTCTCAGTAAGAAAATCTAAACACTCGTATGTAGGGAAAGCGAAATGCCGCAGAACAATAAAGGATTGCCTAGTTCTTACACGCATTGTTACTTAAATAGTTCTGAAGCGGCGGGATTGCGCGGTGGTTGTAAATGCCATTTCCCGACACAAATGTTGCAATATCCCAGTCCCAGTAACGAAATTTGAAAAGAATCCGGTACTAGTAGAAACAAAGATTATGTAACAGCATAATCTGATTTATGCGGCGCCATCGCACACAACAATAATACAACAATAGATAGTCAGGTAGAGCGTATCGGTCACGGGTATTTAAGACCTCGCCGTTTAGATTTCGGCATCTTTTGCTCCTAACTTTACAAGGATCATTTGAATAGTTTTCCCACCCCTTCCCCGATCAGCCGGCCTGGCTTATATCTAATCCAGTATCTTATTTTGTTTCATTATTATTGCCTCAATGTTGTAGTAGTGTGGCCTTTTAGGCCCAACTCGAATTATGTTCGGTAAATTGATTTTATTGACAAGTTAATTATCAGGTTTTCGTTACGTAATAAACCGCCACTCGGTGTGGCTATTTACATCCAAACATAGGTCTTCATTTGGTCTCATTATTTTGGTCTTATAGAGTGTTTTCACTCACGTGACCGGCGGTCATATTGGAGTGCTAAAACAATAGGAAATGTTTGAATAGAGGTTTTGCACGGCAGCCATGTTGCATGGCAGGAACAATGAAAATGTTTTGCATTAGAAAGAACGTTCTTTCCCATGGGAAAAAGAATCTATTGTTCCTGCCATGCAACATGGCTGCCGTGTAAAACCTAGTCTGAAAGAATAGAGCTAAAGTCCCATAGGATTCGTTTAGGAAGCCAAGTTGGCCGCCATTTCATTGTTTTAGGACACCATGTTCGAATGCTACCTAATTTCGTGAATGCAGGCTTTTTAGAGATTTTGGTCAACGCCAAATAAGGGGCCCCACACATTTTTCAGGGCACCGCAGGGCTGGAAACTGGTACCCACTTCACGCTTCGCTCTCCTTCTCGTACACCAGCAGCATTTTTGTTCGCGGTCCTTTGCCACTTGTTCACTTTAAGTTTTATCTGGGACCGTAGATCTCCTCAGATCCGATATGCTGTTTATATTTTTTTAACATGGTATTGGCCATGTATTCGCTGAGGGATAATATATATCTGTCCTTATTTTCTTTATCGCGACAACGACATGATATTTCAAATTCTATTGCTCATGGTCACGAGCGTTGGCCAATTGGCAAACATTGGTAGTTTCTTGGTGTTGCGGATGGTGTGATCATGCATCAAATGACGTAAAACAAAAGATTCAAAAGACACTGAACAATACCCACACCACAATACAAAAGCTAACCAACAATGGCTTCCGCAACACCAAGAAACACCACAAACATTTGAATTTGAGCTCATCTGAGGACATCACCACGCTCAATTTGGTAAACAATTGACGTTCACGTTGGTTTTTCTATCTTCTTGTTGCTACACCGTGCTGACGAGACCCAACCAGGTCGAAACAGCTGTCCACGGTTGCATTTTGGCTTCCTGTTTGGGCTCTATCATGTCGATGTCGTAAAAGAATGCGAGCGCACTCGTTTAATATGTGATTACTCCTTGTTTGCACAAGGTCGTTTGCTTTATCTATAGAAAAGTTTGACTTGATAGCTTTTTGCTTTTAAATACTACGCAACGTTTCTTTTGCTTTGATCTCTCGCTGATCAGCAGCTAGCTTCTTTGCCTTGTGTGGCTAATTGCAATACGACCTTGCAAAATTTGAAGCCCATCGCCAGAAATCAGGGACATTGGAGCAGCGAATTTTCGTGCGTCTTACACTGCGATGTCGCTTCATTGGTATACACCGCTGTTCCACCCTACGGACTCAAATTCGTTTGGTGCGGCTTCGGCGCGACAAAAATGGTTGTGTTAAATAAAGCGTATTCAGGCCCATATAGAAACCACTGACCGAAATAATTCGCTCGCAGTTGAAAACAACAAGACTTTAGCTTTTGAATGAGGGATTTGTAGCAAAATTTGGAGCATTCTGTGCCCAAATATCGCAGTTCGAAGATAGCGAACTTCAAGACTTTAGCGTGGACTGTTGGTGGAAATGATTTTTACAGCTCTGAACGATTTTTGAAAGCAAAAAGCAGGGCGAAGGAACCATCGTAGAAAGTGAGAATGCGATGATCGTCAGTTCAGTCGGTGCTTCTTCTCAGACGATTGCGGCAAGTTGACTACCCCCATCACTTTACGAACTATGGTGACTCGAAATCCCGTTTTGAGTGAAAATCGGCATTAATGGCTTCTAAAATAGAGAGCATTGTATGAGCGAAGCTTCGGAAATATGTTTTGTTGAAAAGCAGGGCCAGTAACAATTGTGGGGAAAATTAAGCTTACAAAAACACTTGAAAAGATGTTCATAAATTTACCCGGAATGCGGCAAATATTCCAGGTAAGCTAAAAGCCAGCCAATTTGATTTGGTTTTATTTCTGCCATACAAAGCCTTCTAGTGTTTGGCGGCCATATTGCCACTGAAACTCGCGCACGCGCGGTGAACATGGCCGCTATTTTTGGCGATGACGAAATGAGGGTTTCTGTGGATCGAAAAATAATCGCCACCTGCAATAATCTTACTAAAGTTTGGAAACCTGACCCGCTGTTTTTTTTTTTTTTTTTCTTTCGCTTCTATAGGCTTTAAATTTCTTAACTTCCGAATCGAATACTTGGCCGTTTAGGCGATTTTTCTCTCAAGAAAATGTCACGGGGGAAAGCTTTGTCACGGCGTGACATGACCGTTGAGAAGAAAATCGCGCGCAAACCAGAGCATGAGGCAAAACGTATAGCTAAACGTCTGTGTTACTGCAGCGGTACTGCAGTAAGACAGCGGATGTCACCAATTTGCTTGGTGACCGCTCAAGCTGCTTGGGAACCGTGCATTCCCTGGACCGCCATGTTTCGTTGTATCACAAATGTGATTAGTTCAGTTTTCATCATTGTAATCCAACGGTCATCCGCCTATGTAAAGGCGAACTAAGTTGTTATCTCAAGAATAAAGTGTGCTCTTGTGAATAACAACGGTTTTTCTTCTCGTCGAAACTCCTTCGGATGCCACAAGTCGTCGCGTTCGGGGGCAGCCACAGTCTGTCCCCCATGGTTTTTAGCCATTACAGTAAAATCGCTCAGATTTCTACTTCATTTTACAAAGAAAGACGAAAGGTAAACTAGCAATAATAAAAAAAAACTACAGCGAGGCGGCGACGATTCTTTTGCAAGGAAACAGAGAAGCGTGGTTTCGTGAGGTTTGTTTGGGTTTCTCGCGGTTTCGAGTCGCTTCTGATTGGTTGCTGCACAAAAGAAACCGATAAAGCAGGGTAGCTGACAAAAAGAAACTTCGATTTCTTAGCAAAAAGTTTTGCGAAACAGTTAATAAATTTATTTCTAGTTATCTTCTCGATTCCTGTCTTTGATTCCTAATTGGGTTCCTAACTCGGTTACTAACTCGGTTCCCAACTCGAAAGTTAGGTATCCTCTCTTTGAGAAAAATGAACGTGACTGTATTTGTTTGGTATTTGTTCACCGGCGTCGGACAATATCGCAACATAATTTGTTTGGTATTTGTTCACCGGCGTCGGACAACATCGCAACATAATTTGACGACCACGCACAAAAAAGAGGAACTGCTTAAGTTGATAGCACACTGCGAGGATCAAATTTCACTCATGTTTCAACCGCAGTTCAGATATATGATTTTCATATTTAACAAATTTACACCGGTTTTCCGTGGTGTGGACTCTTATTTACCACGATTTACGTCATCACATGGTCAAAATGTTGTGGACTCACGAGGCGCAGCCGAGTGAGTCAGCAACAAATTTGTGATGACGTAAATCGTGGTAAATAAGAGTCCACACCACGGAAAACCGGTGTAAATTTGTTTTTTACAACAATATTTAGAAAAAAATACAAGGAAAAAGCGAAGTCTTGTTACAAGACGCGACAGCAAAGAAAGAGCAAGCGTTGTCTATAACTTTCTCGCAATCTGATTGGTTCTTTTCAAGCGCACGTGATGTTAGCGTCAGCACCGTTGTCTGGGCTCTCATTTACCACTCACGTCGACCAATCAGATTGCGAGTTTAGCGGCAATTGTGGTAAAAATCCATATTCATGTATTTCACTGTCATCGGATACGTCACGAACTCACAATTCACTGTCTATCCATGTGGCTGGGTAGCTCAGTGGATAGAGCATTGCACCGGTATCGCAAGGTCATGGATTCGAATCCTGTTCAAGCCCGAATTTTTTTTCAGGTTTCTTTTTCAACTGCTTAAGTTGATAGCACACTGCGAGGATCAGATTTCACTCATTTATTTGTTTAGTAAGCACCGGCGTCAGCAATATCGCAACATAATTTGATGACCACGCACAAAAAAAGGAACTACAACTATATTTTCGACTATTACAACAGGAATATTTTATGCTGGAACTGACGTTCGATGGACTACCATTGGCTAGAAATGGCACAAAGGAGTTTTTTAGAATAAGTAAATGCGGTAGTGTAGCAGCTCTCCGAAACCTCTATTTTCATTGGTCTTGTAAAACACAGCTTCTATTGTCTTTAGGTCTAGAGCCCATTGTTGATCAAATTTCACACCTGTTTCATTCGCAGTTCAGATAAATGATATTCATGTATTTCATGATCACTGACATCGGGTATATCACGAACTCACAATTGGATAGAGCATTGCACCGGTATCGCAAGGTCATGGGTTCGAATCCTATTCAAGCCTGAATTTTTTTCACGTTGCTTTTTCAACTGCTTAAGTTGATAGCACACTGCGAGGATAAGATTTCACTCATGTATTTGTTTAGTAAGCACCGGCGTCGGCAATATCGCAACATAATTTAATGACGACGCACAAAAAAAGGAACTACTATATTTTCGAACAATACAACAGGAATATTTTATGCTGGAACTGACGTTCGATGGGCTACCATTGGCTAAAAATGCACAAAGGAGTTTTTTTAGAATAAGTAAATGAGTGAGTGCGTGAGTATAGCTATCGCTTCAAAGCTCGCAGTGAAAGTGGAATTCACACTTTCGCTCAAATCTCGAGATTGGCCATGTTGCCGGCGCTTTTCGTCTGGATTTTCCCCCTCGCATTGTCTTCAATGATACCCGAAGCGGCTTTTGCAGCAGGTAAGTTGTTCTTGAATTACACTTGTTCTGGTATTAAACAACGAAAATACAAAATTGGCAATATATCATGGCGTAATCGTCAGTGTATTATTTGGGCTCTTCTCCAGACAAATTCAGCAAAGGGCGTCCGAGAATTCATTTTTATTGTTCACATTTTATGTATTCAAGAAACAAGTTGAAACAAGAGTTTCAATTCACGCTAATATTTCCGTCATATCTTAAGATGTTAAAAGCTTAGCGTGTAACTGTCATAGATTAAACATCATGTTTAAAGGCTTTTATTATTCTCTGGGTTTGACGATAAATTGTTCTCACTGCAGAATTTAACACCTTATATCACCCGGATATTCGACAAGATATTTTTATTAAAGAAGACAACCATTACCTTAATGTGTCTAAGGTTGGAACATTCACAGTGTTCGACATGTTTGACTGCACCTTTGAATGCCTCAGCAATCCTTCTTGTTTTTCTGTGAACGTGGCCGCCTCCAAAGGAGCCGATGGAAAGCTTTTGTGCGAGTTGTTGTCTTCGGTAAAGTACAGCAATCCCGAAGAATACAAAGGAAATAAAAGTTGGCATCACTTTTTCATCAAGGTGTGACTGTTTAAGTATTTAATTTGCCCACGCCTCGAATAACTCTTTTAGCTAGTTTGCGAGTGGAAATATTGTTAATACTGTTTTATTTTGTAAATAAAGTTGTTGTTGTTGTTGTTGCAGTTTTCTGCAGCTTCAAACGGACAATGTCATCCGATTTTTAGTGTCACTTTGAAAAGCCAAAAAAACATATTTCTAACACTAGAAACCTGAAAAAAAAAACAGTCCAGTTTTGTTAACAGTTACTCTACGAGTGCAAAGAACTAACTAATATTGGTTGTCTTTGTCTTGAAAAAATTCTCCAATGTTTTCAAGTTCTCCTCGTCTGTCTTGAGACATTACTAAAACTGGTTATGGTTTGCACTTCTTTCGAGAAATCACTTACTTAGTTAACATTTCGAGTAGTTTTGATGAAAACACAACAAAATCCTCTTGACATTGCTCCTTCAAATTGAAATGTAATGATCTCAACTTAAAGAGTATAAATTAATCCGTCGGGCAAATCTTTGCTTCTCCATTTTTGACATCATATTTGCGAAACAAAGACACCGGAATGTTAAATTAATAATCAGGTTTCCTCTGCTGTTGCAGACCCCATGTATGTCTTCGCCGTGCCAAAACGGGGGAACTTGTGTGGCGAACTACAAGTATCACACTTTTGACTGCCGTTGTGGAGACGTCTTTACTGGAGAATATTGCGAAAATCTCGGTAAGTTTTGTTGATAACATTTGTTAAACACATAGTAGAAAACCGCTATTAATTAGTAGATCGACATAAGTGGCCATGGTATACGTTAATAAAAGTCAACAACGAAAAACTCTCTCTAAAATTACTGGTGACCGCCGATGTATGACGGCGTAAAGAGAATTATTATCTTTTGTTGTGGCATGGTATAATTATGGCTTTAACTGGGTCAACTGTATTTTTTTTTCAGCTGTTAATTCATGTAAGGACCTCTATGACGTACACAAGTAAGTGATACCATATATTCTGAAATATTTTTCGGAATCGAATATATTTCGACCATCCCCACCTACGCGGCAGTAATATTTACATCAGGTTTTCTCCGAAATGTTAGTATAATTAATCATACGGTTTTCTCGTTCAATTTGGGATTAATTTGCACGAGTGAGTTTTTTGAAAAACCCACAAGTGTAAATTAATCCCAAATTGAACGAGAAAACCGTATGATTAATTATTAATAATTATACATAAAAAAATTTGCATCCATTTTTTTTGGAAATTTTTTTTTTTTTTTTTTTTGGAAATTTTTTTTTTTTGCAATAATTTTTTTTTTGGCAAAACATTTTTACATCAATTTTTTTAAATTTGTAATTTGCACTGATGTCACGCTATTTGCACTGGTGTTACACTATTTGCACTGGTGTCACACTATTTGCACTGGTGTCACACTATTTGCACCAGTGTTACACTTTTTGCACTGGTGTTACACTTTAACTGCACTTCTTTTAACCAATCAGAATTGAGTAATTTTTTCATGTATATTATTATCATCGTAAATGCTTACACCTTAAATGAATGCAACGTGTGATCACTCGTTGAAGATGTCTGTAATATTTTAACAGCACGAGCGGGAGTCAGGTGGTTACCTTCAACTTTGACTCAAAACCAACTTCTGTTCTCTGTCACATGGGAGATTTTGGATGTGGAGGTGGGGGATGGACGCCAGTCATCAAAATGGACGGCAACAAGGTACGAAATTGATGAGATTTGTTTTGGTCTTGAATTGTTATGTTGAATTGAATTGTCCTCCTCTCTATAAGAGTTTAACTCCAATTATTACAAAATGTAAAAAAAAATGAACACCAATCCGGCCTGAAGCAATGAAGTTAGATGCTTGTGCTAGCAAAGGATAATTTTAGACTTACATAGTTTACAAATTATGCAGTTTTCTATTTTCTCCCAGCAGTACAGCCAGCCTCGTTTCCAGACCTCATCCTTTGGGTGACGTCACGTTCGAATTTTTTAACTGCGGTCAAACCACAGAAAGACCAAGCTTACTATAAGAGTTTGTATGGAATATACGATTATACGGACTGATAATAGGCCATTTGCACGATGACGTCATTTGACTACTACTACCAGAATTCATTTCGTTTTTCCTTTCTTGTTTAAATTTTGTAATCCCAGTGCGGTTTAAATAACAATAGCCCTAATTTGCACTACAAAACAAAAAACTGAAGGATTCTGGTAGTAGTAGTCAAATGACGTCATCGTGCAAATGGCCTATCATAATCAAAACGTCATTAATTATTATTAATTAATACGGTATCGCTAAATAAATCTTCATAAACGTTACATGGTGTTGTTTGTTGTCTTTATATGGTGTTTTTTTTTTCGCAAGTTTAGCTATTTTAAGTCCTTTATTCCACGGCGTATAAAAGAAAGACAAGGAAGGAGACTGACTTGCATTTCGACTATCGAACCCGCTGCGAAAATAGCTCGAATTTTCTAGCGAATTAAGCATGCACTTACATTTTTCCTCGTGGAGCTGAAAAAGTAAAGCCTTCAGATTCCATTTCTATTGTCCAATTAAGCATACCTTGGGTCTTTGCAGTAATAGCCCATCAAAAACATCGAACAACAATTCAAAAATCGGCGCCATTTAAGCCCGAGGCAACAAACATGTTCAATTCGACCTCGTCCGGCACTGGACACGAGGGTCACAATACAACTTCACCGGGGAGGACATGACATTTCTGAAACCTTAATTTTGCCTCGTCTTTTTCCCGGGAAGTACCCTGGGTGCCAGAGGTTTTTATTTTTTAGTGAAAACGGCGAATTTGAGCGGCGAAGCCGCGACAACGAGGCGCAACGCGCCGAGAAAAAAATAAAAACCTCTGGGCACTCGAGTACACAACCTCATTTCCATGCGATTTGTGGATCGGATATCTCACAAAACCGGTTTTAAACCTTGGGGACCAAAGCGTGTCTGTTTGTTTACATTAAATCTAACAGCTGACATGTTTAAAACGCGGTCGAGACAGAAATATTAAATCAAAAAAGATACATCGATGACATTTTTTCACTGTAGAGTGTCGAGAAAAAGGAGATAGAAGATTTTATTGTCCTTGCAAACAAACATTAATCTCAGACAAAGAAGTAAACTTTCTGGATACAACCGTTTTCAAGGGCAAGAGATTTAACAAACAAAGAATCCTTGATATCCGCACGCAATTAATCCCGTACACCTATTTCTCTTCCTGTCACCTACCAGTGATCAGCGAAATCGTTCAGCGAGAATACCTGCAACTCCAAAGCACGCCTCCGTGCTAGAGATAAAAATTTTCCTCGTTCAAACAAAACTCTAAAGGTCACACTCCACGATAACACGAATTAATAAGTCGTGTCTGGCCTGTCAACACCTCTTTTCAAGACATCCTTGCGCTGAATAAATTAGTTCTCTGATATTTTGAAAATTTGGATACTAAAGAGTAATCCACAGCGTTTCTTAAAGATCGCAAAAAGCCGCGATCTCTATCTACGTCCACCATTGTTGTTTGTGTGGCTTCACTTTGGGAAACCGGTTTTTCACGCGCCCGTTGCGTATTGTTTCGGTCCAGCCAATCGAAGTTGCTGTTGCATCGTTAACTCCCGGTAGAGTTCTGGAAACAAGTAGGAGAACCAATCAGCGACCTAGTTCAGATTCTGAACTAGATCCTCGCATGGAAATGAGGTTGTATATTCAAGTGACCAGAGGTCCGTCTCGCGAGCTTCTTCTAACCGTTTATGCGGTTAATTTCACTCATGATATTCAGAGAACGGACCTCTGGATCCAGGGTGCCCGGGAAGGCCAGCTTTGGTCAAATTGTGACATATTTGGACTTATTACACTTGTATGTTGCAGTTTTGAAGCATGGATTGCTGTTTTCATAAGGCCCAGATCGCACTTGGGACAATTTTGTACATTTTTAACAGATTTTAATTTATTGAAGTGCATAACTTGGCAAAGACAAGTGCGACCTACACTTTTCAAAGAAACGAACACACCTGTTCGATACATTCCAACGTACCTTTTTAATTAACCATTGTGCCCTTCCTTGAGAAAAACAACTCCAAATGCCGCACGTTCCATTTTATTCAAATTTATCAGGCGATAACCGGGGAGGGTATGACATTTTTGCCTTGCCTTCCTCCCGGGAAGGCCAGCTTTTGTCAACTCTATTGTCTTTACTCCGCCAAACAAACAAAACGATGGGGGAAGCCCGCGACAATTTGGACAGAAATTGACGAACAACATTTGTCGAGACAACATGTCAATTTCTGAGCTAAATTTTGCAAGACAATACGAAAAGTTGCGCATTCGTTTCAAAATTTATATTTTTAGAAATTTTCGTAGTCATTAAACCAAAAAACGCGCACATGTCTTTAACTCTCATTAGTATGTATTTTATGCGGTATAAAGATTGCTTCTTTTTCCCGCTCTTTTTTTTGCAATTGCTGAGTATACAGTCATTGAACACCGCTTAACATGAATAGATACCAAAATAACATAAAGTAATTTTATTTCTTAGCTTTTTAAGGGTTTTGCTTGTTTTTATACACTCCATTCGCCTGAAAAATTTGAATAAAAAGGAACATTTGGAGCATTTGGAGTTGTTTTTATCAAGGAGGAGCACAATGGTTAATTAAGAAGGTGCGTTGGAATGTATCGGACATGCAGGCGTGTTCGTTTCTGTGAAAAGTGTAGGTCGCACTTGTCTTTGCCAAGTTTCACACTTCAATATTGGCCGTGTTTTCACGAGCGATTTTTCAAGTCGCTGAACGAGTGACAGTCGGAAATCTCGTGAAAACAGTTGCTTGTCCAACCCGCTTAAAGTTAAGCGAGTCGGCGAACTACAATAGAATTCTCATTAAATTTAAGCCACCAAACCAGGTCACTTAAGCTTGTCGGCAATTAAACAACAAAGAAGGGCATTGTATTGTTGTCTTTTGTATTCTAATTTTCTATTGTTTTAACAAAAGAAAATATATCGCGCATGGTATAAGAAAAATGAATAAAGTTCTGTCCGTGAAAACGCATAAATTTTTTAAGCTGCTTAACGCGGTCAGTAAACAAATTACCTACAGGAATGTTAAGCGAGAAAAACCGCCTCGTGAAAACACAGCCGCTGTAGTGCGACCAGGCCCTAAATTAAAATCTGATAAAAATGTATAAAATTGTCCCAAGTGCGATCTGGGCCTTATAAGAACAGCAATCCACGCTTCAAAACTGCAACACACAAGTGTCATAAATCCAAATATGTCACACCTTGACCAAGGCTGGCCTTCCCGGGAGGAAGGCGAGGCAAAATTCAGGTTTCAAAAATGTCATGCCCTCCCCGGCGAAGTTGTATTTTGACCCTCGTGCCCAGTGCCGGGTGTTTCTTGGTGTTGCGGAAGCCATTGTTGGTTAGCTTTTGTGTTGTGGTGTGGGTATTGTTCAGTGTCTTTTGAATCTTTTGTTTTACGTCATTTGGTGATCACACCATCCGCAACACCAAGAAACTACCCCAGTTCCGGACGAGGTCGAATTGAACATGTTTGTATCCTCGGGCATAAATGGCGCCGATTTTTGAATTGTTGTTCGATGTTTTTGATGGGCTACTACTGCAAAGACCCAAAGTATGCTCAATTGGACAACAGAAAGGCTTTACTTTGTGAGTTCCACGAGTAAAAATGTAAGTGCATGCTTTATTCGCTAGAAAATTCGAGCTATTTTCGCTGCGGGATCGATGGCCGAAATGCAAGTCAGTCTCCTTCCTTGTCTCTGTTTTATACGCCGTGGAGTAAAGGACTTAAAATCGCTAACATTGCGAAAAAAGCACCATAAAAAGACAAAAAAACAACGCCATGTAACGTTTTGTAAAGTTTTATTTAGCGACTTACGCTATTTACTCATTTAATTTTTTATTATAATTATCAGTCCGTATTCTCCATGCAAACTCTTATAGTAAGCTTCGGCTTCCTGTGGTCAAACGAGAGAAATTTGCAAAAGTTAAGCAAAGTACTTAAAAGTTAAGATTGTCATTTTCACTGTTTAAAGTTTAATATATTGCCAATACACTGTCAATTTACCAAACGTTTTGCAAGTTTACAAAAAAAGTTCTAAGCGTTTAAAAATTGTGTACTGCAGAATAGTCCATTTTACAGTTCTGTGCTTGGTAACCTTGCCTTTGAGTGGAAGTGAGGCTGGAGGTGACCTTGCTTTGATACAAACCTTTCTGCCTTTCATATGTTAATAATGCTTTTCTCATGCTAACTAAGAAAATTTACATCTGAAAAGCTCCAAGGTCTGTATCATAACAAGGTCAACTTCAGCCTCGCTTTCACTCAAAGGCCAGGACACTAAGAAGACAACTGTAAAATGGTCTATTGTCGGCGCCATTTGCCAACATAATTTTAATCAGACGCAAAGAGTTTTTGTCAGTTTTCAACTGAAAAAAGCTCATCATTTTGAGAAAAATTAAAAGATAGTAACGTCAACTAATTTTTATTATACATCCTTGCCCATATTTCCATTTAATATCAAATAAAATCCGACTAAATAAAACGAAAAACGCCTAGGACGTTTGACCGCGGTAGACATTCAAATACGCACCGATGACGCCTGAGAACGAGGGTGCACCAGAGTCTGCTGGAGGGAAAAAATCATTATATGACTGATTAGAACAAAAATAGAGCATTCTGACTGGTTCTCTAAGGGATCGAGTTTAATGAGAAGTTTGGGTTACTCAGGAAATTTAATTTAACTGACGATTTTGTATTTTCCTCAAAGCGTACTTTTCACTACAATTCCATGCTTTGGAGCAACGAAGAAACATTTAACCTTGCAGGAGGAAAGACTGGGTTTGACACACAAGAGACCAAGTTGCCGACATATTGGAAAACACCTTTCTCAAAGATCTGCCTCGGTATGAAGATCGGTCAGAAGATCAAGTTCATTGTCATTACCAAGCAAGCAAACTCCTTGTACTCTCTGATCGCTGACGGGCAATACCGCGCCACCTCACTGGGTCGTGACACTTGGAAGGAACTGATTGGTTCTGCGGCCTCCTTGCAGACCAACTGTGGCAAAGAAGGTTTCAACGTTATGAGTGGCGACAGTTCGTATTCCAAAGCAAGAATTGGTATCCTTGGTAACAATGAAGGCGATTGCTTTAATTGTGACTCCAGAATCGGTTTTGGTACTGGAGGAAACCATGACGACTCTAACGTGTGCGGAAACGATGCTATTGGCGGCGGAGACAACGGCGACAAGCATATAAGGGGAATGGGTTATATCTTGGTGCAATAAAAAGAAACTTGATCAGCATAGTTTAACACGGTATAGTCCTGGTTATATCCCTTCCCTTCCCCCATCCCCATCCACACACACCTTCTCTAGCTAGGTGTCCATTTGATCAGCATAGTAATATGTCAGTAAACACAGTATGGCCCTCTAAATATCCCTCCCCTCACTTACCCACATGCTCTTGGTGCCCATTTGGTGGCGCTCTGACAGTTTCATTGTACTAGTATAGTAACGGTTAACCGAAACTGGAGCATTAGTTTTAGATTTTCGTTGATAAAATATGTTTTTGCTTTTCAAAGTGACACAGTAAAATACGGAATGAAAAAACATGTTATTCAACCACACCTACCATACATAGAACAGAAATACAAAGAAAACGAGGCACGCTTATATCATAAAGTTTTGTTGTTTAGTGCGAAAGTCAACTGAAAGGTTGCTGGTTTGATGAATGAAACATAACAGAACGGTATAAATAAATGCTGAATAAATAAATAATTAACTTCATACACCAAAAAAAAAAATACACTTGAGTTTTATTGTGCGAAAGAATGTCTGCTTCTTTTATCCATGTAGTTTCGATGCATTTTGACATTTTTGTTAGCTAGCCATAGTTAAGCTAGAGAAAAATAAAGGGAAAAAAAAACACAAAACAGCTGTTTTAGTGAGCATTTTGCAAAATGCACGCAATACACGCTGGTTGCCATTTTTTTCGGGGCTTGAGATAGCTTGGGGGAGCGAGGTCTGCGGCGAAACCAAGGAAGGAACGGCGGCGCACGCGCCGCTCCCCGGCGGTCCAGATTGTCGAAACCTGGCAACCAGCGTGAGGGAGCGAGGTACATACATACATAATCTTTATTTAAACACGATAACTTTTAAAGCTATTAAAGCTTGTGGGGTCGTGTGTTTAAGAATTAAACTAAACCTAATCTACATAGCTCTATAACGAAACCATGGAACGGCGACGCACGCGCCGCTCCCGATTATCTAAACGCTGGTAAAAAAATTACGATAGAACTACCCATGATTTCTTGAACTACATAAAATGAAAGGAGCAACATTTCCAATTTACACCTATCATTCAATGCTGCCGGGTTGCATGCGGTTGTATGCGGGACTCGAAAGGTATGCCGGGGCTTATGAACCACTTTGGCCAACCCACTTTCCCATTTAGTTTTCTGAATTAAAACATGGTTTTAAATGTTCGTGAAGTGGTTTCCATCAAGCCAATGATAATATGTTTCAGTCCGTTTGCAGGGAAACTTGATCAATGGCTAGAAGTACCATTCCATTATAATTAGTGGTCTAAAAGAATTTGGAAAACTTAGTTTGAGTTTTGTTAATATAAAATGCCCCCCCCCCCCCCCCCCTTTATTGAGCTCGCCATTCTTAACGTCTGAAAATAATCGTGCGTCAGCGGGTTAATAAAGTTTTTACGGTAGCCGATATGCTTTGGCTGCTTGTCTGACTAAAGGATCCTGAACTTATACACTTTTACACAGGAGAGCCATTTCAAACTTTAGGTCTGAAACAGAATAAGAAAAATATTATTTTTGACAGTGAACCAAATACGTTTATTTTAGGAGCGCCTGCCGAGAACCAACCCGATACGTCCATTGTACAACAGTATTCAGGGGGCAGTTTTCAGTTGGGACTTCGTCCTGTTACTGTCTCCTGTCACACGTGTATGCTATGTAGTTTTTTGTTTTTGTTTTTGATGTAATGTTATGTATCTTTTATTTCGTTTTAGTGACAAACTCAATAAACTAAACTAAACTAAACAAAACATTTACAACGATAGAATCAGTAGCATTTTGCTGTGAAAATAACAACACTGAAGAGATATCGCTATTTCTTGTACCTAATTTTGTACCTTTATCACCAAACTATTTACCATTTACTTGTTTAAAGCAAATTATGCTGCGGAACTTGAAACACTAACCGGTTATGGGTCACTCTTGAGCACTATCCCCAAGCTTAGCACCACAGACTTGGTGCAATTACAATGGGAAACTTGCTTGAAACACTGTTATCAGTAAGGTCATTCTTGATCCTCAAATGTATGCAGAGACAAAGTACCAGCAAGGCTTAAAGACGCTTACAACTACGGCATTTTAGGTCACTCTCTACCTACATAAATTATACAATACCAGTTATACCTTTTATATATGCTGCACTGTTTACAAAAAATCTGACAAATGTTTCCGTTTGTTTTTGTGTGGTCATTTACGGTGACCTTATGGCGGGGTTAATTTACAATGAAGACAGTCACTCGGGCTTATCCTCATGTGGCCGTTGGCAGTATTATGACAAAATAACTAAGCATTTATTCGGGCCAAAATAAAGTAGCCGTAATAACGATGTGGTCGTAAGGCGGGGTTCCACTGTACATGTAACAATAGTCGAGCGACTAACAAGCGGGTTTCTCTAGATACCGTCCGAGATCGAAATTAAATTATGTCCAGCCTCAGCACCCCCAACCTCCCGGGACCACAAACCGCGGCCAGGTTTTTTTGGCACTTGACACTATGACGACGATCGTTGATTATATCGTTAGTGGACCTTAGTTCAACAGACTCCATTTCATCATCAAGAAATGGGCAATAAGATTATATTTCTCACTTCAGAAAATTCGGGGAAAACTGGTCACTAGCAGCCTTGTTCCTAGTCGTTCTCGAGAAGACTATCGGCATCGCGCTCGGCCCCAAGCCTCTATGAGCTCTCTTTGCTCGGTAAGTGCGTCGTTGATGACTGGAATGGAGACAGGGGTTTCCAGATGTTTTGTCACTTACCGAAAGCAAATGATCGCACTCTATATGATGCAGTAGATGTGACCGGAAATGAAGTGAAAAGAATTGACGATCATTTTGGAATAAAGTTGAGGAAGTAGCTAGTGTTTCTAGCGGCTTAATAAAAACTTCAAAAAAAGTGAACCAATCTCTTTTTTTGTAAAATCTTTTTTATTCACAACAACGTTGTTTTGACACTTGTTGTTCCTACAACATTCCTGACATTGTTGATTATATCGTTATTGCTACAGACTGTGCTAAATCATAAAATACAAGTAACAGGATTTTGTTCATCTTTCCAGAATTTCGGGAAGAACACTTTTTTTGCCGAGCTCGTGTAGTCTTGAAGAATCCGACCTCTTTTACTTTGGGCCTAGGTGACAGTGATCTGTCCGATGTGACGTCGGTTGGAGAAGTTGTTATTGCGCGTGCTCATGTAACAGTAGTCACCAGGCTTCGTGATGCGGAAACACGGTGGGTTACAGGAGGCTGGTGCGTTGTCAAGCTCATCATTCACCTTGGCAGAACCGGTGTAACACCCTTTGTTGAGGTGAAGATTCAACTTCTCGGCGTCAAATTTATCGACGTGATCAACCACTTCAAGAGGCAAGCTGGAACAAGATTTGGGTTTAAGAGAATTGCATCCTTCCTTTACCCAACACACGTTGGTGCGATCCGTCTCTGCAATAGAAACAGGCGTAGACTTTGGTTCCCACGTTCTTTAAATTCCCGGCATGGCGAGGACAAAAAGGCCGTGCAAATGCCCCCAAAAGTTATTTGAAGGCAAACTAATTCAACAGAGTGTTTTCCCTCGGTTTTCCTCTTATGACCGATTAGATTAGAGCCAGGATTCGTTGAGGTTGAAAACACGAGGATGTCAAATGCCCCGGGGTACACTGAGGGTAGGCTACTGCCCCCACCCCCGGGATTCGAACGTGAGCAAATGCCCGACTAATGGTCGGGGGGGGGGGGGGGGGGGTGGACACTGCTGAAATTGACTGATGCATTAAAAGATAAAGATGTTATCTAGCTTGGGAAATAAAGTATAGTTGCGAAATATATTTTCATCAGATTTTCACATGGTGTTATCCAACTTAGTAACGTTTCCAAACAGTCTCTCAGCGTAATAAGCTTTTAATCATAGCTTTAGTAATTTCACACGTTCGTTATTGCATAGGCCTATTATATGATCTACCTAAATATGATAACCAGGATCACATTAAACTGGCTCTCCATTCAATCACACATTGTTTTAATTTTAAAGTTCTCTTTCTCACTTTTAAGGCCCTTCATGAATTATCCCAACTTAGAAATCAAACCTCCTATAGCAAAACTTCCGCCCAATAGGCTGCGCTCTTCCAACCGCTCTCCTCTCAATAATTCCAATTGTGAACTCCCTACTTATGACCAACACGCATTCTCGAACTCTGCACTTGTACTATGGAACATAATATATATAGATAGCCCAAGCCTAACAGCGTCGCACTTTGAACAAGCTTAACTAAGGTGAAACTTAACTAAGGTGAAAGGTTGGAAGCACAAGAATTAAGATTGACGAACGGGCTATTTTCAATTTTAGCAATTCTCAAAAACAGTATTAAGCGACCGTCTGCACAGTACATTTTTATAGACCGTACAAAAGTTCACAAAAACAACTTTTCTCTGTCTAGAATAACTAGTACCACTGGTTTCCGAATAAAATACAGTTTTTGTTTGTCAAAAATTGCCCGAGAAACTGATTTGAAAATCAAAAATTGCAAAAATACACAAACATATTTGCATAAGGCGATGCGAGTGAAGATAGAACTGTACTATAAAGTCAAAGTCTTGTTTTGTTTACATAAAATCGCCTTTCAAACTATCTAATGAATGAACAAACACATAAAAATGGACAACACAATCTTCTTTCGAAAAAATTTATTCAAATCTTTATTAGTTTACGTTTAAAAGCAAAACGCGTACTATTTAATTATAGCTCATCAAGTTCAAGCTTTCTTTGATGAAATTCAAGAGATCGATACAACTGAATTTAAGCACGTTTTAAAATCAATTCTCCAAAACTAACAATAACACCAATAAAAAGTCACTCACAGATTGATATCAACATAAATTCTCATCGAAAACTGTAATCTGTTTTACCTTAATTAAGTCCCTCGCTTGCTTGGAAATTCAAATCTCCGCTCCTGGTTCTGAAATCCGTAGAAAACAAACATCTCCCGCATTGATAAAAACGTAATACATGAAGTTCCTCGAAGTAAGATTTTATCCCTGAAAGCTCCTCTTTTTCCGCTAAAGCGGCTTCTGAGTCTTGAGTAGCAAACCGCGAAATATTCAGGGAAATAACGCCTTTAATTTAAACGGTTTCTCCGCTTAGTAAATTCACAGTAAATTCTAGCTGACGTGACATTCGGCAGTGTAACCGCGCGAAAAACAAAGCCTCGCTTTGGTTTCATGACGTCGAACGCGCATGTTTTGCGACGTCATACGCGCCCGCGAGCTAGTCCTGCGCGAAGGCAAGCTAGTCCTGGGCGACGGCGGAGGGCGGCGGGCACACGCGCGCCCGCGAAACATTCCGCTAGCATGACCATGAAAAATGACGGGCACAGGTTCTATGAGTATGGGGCTGCGCAGCCAGGCCTTCGGCCTGGCAAGTGCTCCGCTACTATCGGACCTCCCTCAAAAATGCTGGCTCTGTTTGTTCTTTTAAAACTGCCCTCAAAAAATTTTTATTTAGAAACGCTTATAGCTTATAGTTTATAGCTGATATTGTGTATTGTTTTTATATATATTTTTACATTTCTGCAGTCTTGTCTTATTGCATTGTATTTTTAAAAGGGCGCGAAAAATGTTAATATTGTATCTCGCATTAGCAAAGTCGGGCATGCATTTATCTCACTGAGGCCAGTTTGGAGTTCGAAAAGGCCTCCCGGAAAATAAAACTGAGGAATATTAACTCCAATGCTCAGACAGTACTATTTTATGGCTCGGAAGAACTCAGGTAGTGATGGCCAAGGAATCGATCAGAGCTCAATTTTTTTCATATTACTGAGTGCCTTCGAATCATACTACACATGGTTGTGTTTTTTTTTTAGATTAAGAAAAATTTAGAAAAAGATGACTCCGAAAGGAATCGGTACCGGTGAAAAGGGGAAGGTCTTATCCGATGCTACCTATGTACAACACAAAGTACATCATAAACACAGTACCACACAAAACTATTGCTTAGTAGATTTGTATGACAACTCTCAGATCAAATCAAATTTAACTGACATACTACATAATGTACAGCATAAACACAGTACCATATAAGAGTATTAGTAGATTTGTATGGCAACACTCGGTCAACTAAAATCAAATTTGACCAACGTACTGACTTATTCACGCTGGATACTTACGATCTTTTCCTTGTCCATCTCTGTTTTTTGGATTGTTGTTCGACCCTACGAAGCGAAGTCAGTGAAATAAATTAATCTCAGCTTACCTCATTGACAGATCTTTTGAGAACATCGATCGCCGACTACGTGTTTCTTTGAAATGCGTAGCAGACTTAAGTCAACGAATCTTTAAACTTGAATTGTAATTTAGTTCTGTAAACCCCTTCGGACAGTGACTAATAAATATATTACATCGCATTGTATTGATATTGTAGGCGCATGCAAGAGTATTAGCGGGCGCAATTATCTGGCCCTCGTGCACTTGTCCACAAAATCGTGCCCTATTAAACGACTTTGCAGGCTAAAACTGTAAGCACTGTTATGCTTATGCTTACGCTATACTTATGCTTATGACGCTAGTAACATGGCTTAACTGTCTTAGACGTGATTAACTATCCTGGCTTGTTGTTTTAAGTTTTCTTTTTCATTGGCCGGGCTCAGAACATTATTTGACATCCCCACAGCCAAACCTTAGTTATTTCAGGCATTCCCACCTTATGAGTCTGTGAATGAAATTCTACGATGTGACCATTCAAATGAAAGCTATACAGCACTACGTTCTTGTGGTGCCGTTTATATTATGCTGTACTACGACTTGGTTCCAATCTTTTGTGCCTGTGGACAAAATCTTACAGTGTGACCATTTATATGAAAGTTCTTCAGCAGCGATTATTGATCTATTTGTTGTTATTATTATTATTATTATTATTATTATTATTATTATTATTATTATTATTATTATTATTATTATTACAAGTGAAACCGGAAATAATATATTATAATTAATTCAACATATTCCAGACTATAGTCCAGAAAAGAAGTTGAACAATGTTGAAGAAAAATCTGTGCCATTCAAGTAAATCCTGCAAATAAACATGTGTACACCACATGACCTGCTTTTCAAAGGTGCTAATTGTGGTGTTGTGAGGGTTCGTACTAAATATAAAGAGTTTGAGGGGGCAGCAATGTAGTGCGAATCGCTTTTCTGATGCAGTCATGCAACGTGCGTCAATAAACTTGACCGAATTATCCTTGCGAGAGACCTATTGTTCTTCTGCTGTCTGCTGAATAATAGACTTGTTGAATCTATTTTCGCCTAGAAATAATAGGGGAACATTTGATTGACAGCAAAATTTGCATCTTCGATCGACGTGTTTCAATGGGCGCAATTCCGTAATGTGTGCTTACCCTTAATAGTAAATAGAGGTTATTCAGCGTAAAGTTGTGTAATACGGCTGAGTATTTACTGATTAGTAAAAATGCCCAGCTGTATTACAGGGGTCCACAACTTTTTACTGAATGTTTATTATGCGACAAAAATATTCTCCTGAAGGCTAAGTTTTTGTAGCTGTTTTTCCTAGTGCACGGTCAGAAGAGTGTAATAACGTGTCATATTTGCACTTGTTTTGGTGCATATTTGTAATGTCAAATGCTACATGCATGTTGCAAAATAACACCATATAATTTATAATCAGCAGTATTTGAAAAAATACATATTTATTTAAATTTCAATGATAATACATTAAAAAGACTTTCTGACACAGTAATAGGCCATTTCCGAGTTGCCTTTAGCCTCTCTATCAAAGCGAGGCTAGGTGTGAAACCTTTCATATGAAAATGAGTTTCCATTCACATGCAAATAAAACTTATTTGCATGTGAATGGAAACTCATTTTCATCTGAAAGGTTTCGCACCTAGCCTCGCTTTGATAGAGAGGCTAAAGGCAACTCGGAAATGGCCTATTGATTTGACAAAATGTACTGGTCATTATTATAAAACTTTTCTCACTTTCCTTATTTTCCCTATAGGGCGATCTTTGTTGACGTCATTGTTTACCTTTTGTCTCATTAGCATACAAATTTACGTAGAGAAGACATTGCGCTAAATACGAATTGACTTCAACCGTTGAAAGAGCTTGTTAAATTTAGTAATCTACCCAATTTTTAGCTCTTTGCATGCAATATTTAAGAAAATATAAGCTATTCAAAACTGCAAAATTGCTGGGTGGCAAAAGGGCTAATGAGCCCATACATTCTTTGTAAAATTTAGAGTTTTGAAAACAGCATTGCAAAAAGAGTATCTAGTGTATCGGGTTCAAATTTCCAGAGAAGCTAATAGTAGTAATGCTTTCAATATTCAGAGTTGATTTTGTTGTAGCTCGATTAGAAAATGATGCACATATGCTAATGAGTCAAAAAGTGTAAACAAAGATCGCCCTATAGCATTTCACTCACGTGGTCTGCAGCTATGCTAATTTATTTGAACAAAACATAGTGTTTGCATAAGAAAATAGTTCAATCCCCACAGGATTAGTTTGGGACACCAATATGGTCGCCGTTTTATTGTTTTGGGACACCAACATGGCCGCTGTGACGTCATGTCACAGTGAAAACACTCTATATCAACCAGTGTACATTCACTTGGAAGATGACAAAGCTTTAGAAAAGAGTAAAAATATTGTCATGATGCTTAAACTCTCTAATCTGTATGATCTGGGGATGATCAAACCGTACATGCACATGTACATGTATATAACCAATTCACTAAGAAGAATGTCCTATCCATCAAGTGTTTATTACTTTAATTATTTGTTTTCAGGTTTTTAAGAAAGAAAGAAATCCAGTTTGCCAATGTTTCAATGTACATGTACCTCAATAGAACCTTAAATTTTTGCAATAATAACTGGGTGGCCTTTTTCGCAGCACCCAAAAATGGCCACAAACAGAACCTCAGAAAGCAATGTACCCTGGTTGAGACTGACCCTAGCTTTAATGATTTAAAGGGAAGGTCACATAATTACACTACAATGCTTTTCACAAACAGACAGTATTATTGTTAATTGAAAATATTTTAGTCATTGTAAAAAATTCCATTTACTGTTTCAGTCGTAGAAAATCCACCTTATGCTTATACAGTACTGAATAAACCAAGGGATGCCTTTTCAACAGTCTGTTGAAATAGAAAACGTTTGCAGTAATTGTTTATGTGCATCTTTACTGCACATACATGTACAGTTTATGTCACAATGCCACACTACATCATGCAACTCAGCCGTGCACAGAGGAAGAAAACTAACCACATCAACGGTTGGTAGTCATTGCATTAACTTTGCTAAATTAAAGTTGGTGTCACCTCCATTTTTTTTTGCATTCATTTTCTTTACAATGTTTTTCTTCATTCAAAGGTATAAATAATTTTTATGCAAATTAAAAAAAAACATGGCTGTCAAAATCTTGTTGCCATGGAAACATCAAGTCACGTGATCAAAAAATTGTCATATTAAATTGTTGCCAGATAAATTTTAGGAAAAGTCGCAAAGTTTGATGGCGTCTGAATACATATTAAATAAGTTATGAATGTTCAAAGTTAGCGCAGGCACTTTGTGCCCCCCCCCCCCCCCCCACCCCCAGGCCGAATAGAGTTAATTCATTTATTTTTCCGGGGACATCTGATTAGCATAAATACACACTGTGGCTAGTTTAAACACTACCCTGGCCCTGCCATGAGTTACTTATTACCAAGCTGTAGCAATTTGGCAATTCCCCCCCCCCCCCCCCCCCCCCGGGCACTTCTCAAGGGCCATAAATATTCAGTTTTCTTACTTTTCTTCATTAAGAACCATCTTCCTAAGAAATCATGGATCAAGACGCTTTGGCTAAATGAAATTGGCAATGCAATTACCGTCACTATGCAATGAAAGAGACAATTTCTTGCAAGTTATGTTTCGAGCATGTGTAGTCCATATAATAGGCATAGTACATGTACACTGTACAGTCTAACTAAACAATAGTAATATTCTTAATACTGTGCTGGAGCAGTCGTACAGACGCACAAAGAGGCCCAAAATATAGATGTAAATGTTCAGTATTTACGATGAAAACATAATACAAACATGCATGTAATATACAGTAAACCCACAACCAATTATTATTATTTACATGGAAACTAGTATATTAACAATTTTAAATTAACATACATGTACCTTACAAAGATCACACATTTGCAGTGGGTTTACAATGTGGTGTAGACTTTTATGTCCATAATCCATGACAGTACATGTAGAGTATGTGATGTTTCCTGGGAGAAACAATTTGAATAATATAGCAAGTGAGCATCTAGAATTTATTAATAAATTTTTTAACTGCTGGTATACATGCACCTAGTTCAGCCGAGGGGGGCTGTCACTAAGGGCCAGAGGCCGGGTATTTCCCCTGGCTACTATAAGCGTGACCCCAGCTACTTCCATGTGAAAATAGATTAGCAAAATAGAACCAAAAGAACTCCTCAGCTGTTAGAATCCCCACCTACTAATTGCATTTACCCAGCACTTGAATCTCAGTGACAGCCCTGCTTGCTGTTTGTAATTGTTATAGTAACATTAAATTATTCTTTCACTTTAAGCAAGGTACTGGGGCTTGTAAAAACAGTTTGCAATTTGATTGCCTTTCTACAGGTAAACAAAGAACTAATTGTTTGAGTATATACTTAAGCACTTTACTTTTTAAGCAATTTTTTTTTCCAAGGAGTGGAGTAAGCAAGTTCCTTACTGCAGAACACAAGGGTGAGAAAAATAGAGCATCTTTAGATTCCTAATTGTACACATAACTGACAATGACAGAAGAGCAAGGCTGATGAAACACGTCTTGCATAACTGAAACTGTGGTTCTCTTATTACAAAGTACCAGTTACAATGTTAGATCTTTCTTCGTGTAGCATCCTTGTATTGGTTTTAATTGATTTTGAGTCAAATTTGGTTAATACTGTATGGAGATCTGTATGAACTCTTGGCTGATTTGATACCATCACAATCATGTGACCTATCTTAAAGTATATATTAAATCTTATTACTCATGGCATACATGTAGCCAAGGAAGACGTTTTTCTCATTTGTGCATGCAAATTTATGCATGCATATTTTTGTCTCACTGATCTGATTGGTTGACAATTGAGGCCTCGTGATCTCATGGCCTCATGTGTGTTAACTTGAGAAGCAGAAAGAAGAATAACAGCATATAAGTTTTCAAGACAATGCTTGACATTCATGGATGGATAGAACTGTTTGATATTGTGTTCACCGCTTATTGCCACATGGGATTTTTGTTCCAGCAAGTTTTGTGTTTATATAACTTTGCATTTCAGTTAACGATGGTGGTTTCGAGTGTCAGCTACTGAATCTAGTCTTACTTTTTAGACACAATTTTATGTTTCTCGGTGTTTCGTGGGCGGCACGGTGGTCTAGTTGTTAGTGCATCGGACTTTCAACCTGAAGGTCGGTGGTTCAAGCCTGGTCTCTGCCGTCGTGTTGTTTCCTTAGACAAAAAAACTTTACTCCACACTGTCTCTCTCCACCCAGGTGTATAAATGGGTACCGGCGACAAAATGCTGGGGGAAACCCTGCAATGGACTTGCATCCCATCCAGGGGGGAGTAGCAATATTCCTAGTTACTTCATGCTACGGAAACCGGGTTAAGTTCCGGCCGTGTGGGCCATCGTGGCCCGAGTGCGACTTTACCTAGAAAAGCACTCAAAACATTTGGGAATCAAATACTGCAATGGGTTAAAGACACCACAAGTTCAAGCTGTGTACAATTATACCATCCAAGTTTCATTGTCACAGCTTTAATACTGTTCATATTACATAGGAGGAAAGAGGGAATCCCCTAATGCACAGTCCAGTGAAAGGGCTCTAAGAGCCATGCATCTCATGAATATGAAACAGTGTAAGGATAATTTTAGTTGTTCTTAATGTTTTGTAATTTAGCAGTGTCACTGTCACTGACAGCAATACAGTGACACTTTCCCTAAATGCTACAAATCCATTTGAAATTCAAAGATTGGTTATAATTTTCCATACTAAGTTAGAAGTCCAAGAATTGAAGAGTATTTTTTTTTATTAAGAATGGAAGGATCATTTTCAGCCATATTTCAAAGTTGATGCAGAGCTGGCTACTACATTGCATAGCAACAAATGGCTCAGGAATATGCTGGGTAATTCATGCTGTGTGTTCAGAAAATAGGCACCGGCCTAGTCTGTTTATTCTAACACTTTCCTCTTACAGTCATGCATTGTCATGACTGCATAAAAGGAGGCTCAATAAATAGTGGAGAGACTACAAATATTTTAATTCTCACCAGTGAATGATCAAACCGTACATGTACATGTATATAACCAATTCACTAAGAAGAATGTCCTATCCATCAAGTGTTTATTACTTTAATTTTCTATTTGTTTTCATGTTTTTAAGAAAGAAAGAAATCAGTTTGCCCATGTTTCAATGTACATGTACCTCAATAGAACCTTAACTTTTTGCACTAATCACTGGGTGGCCTTTTTCGCAGCACCCAAAAATGCTACAAATCCATTTGAAATCCACAGATTAGTTATAATTTTCCATACTAAGTTTGAAGTCTAAGAATTTAAGAGCAAACAGATTTTAAAATATTTTAAACATTTTTGCATGACATAAATATGCACCAAATCATACAAACTCACATGTAACATAAGTTATATAACATCAGCTCACATGTACACTCTGCTATACAAAACTGCATTTGCACTGTACATGTACATGTACATGTAACTCGCATACATTACATGTGTCTCTTAGAAATTTAATTATTTCTACCAGCTGCTTCTAAAAACATGGTAGAAAGAACTCTGAGCTATAACACATGCTGCAAGATTGGGGGCATTATTAAATAAATAAATTGAAGAACAGATTATGGCTCCATCAATTCCAAGCCCACTCACCCCCCCCCCCCCCCCCCCTCCCACCCCACCCCCGGCATTTGTCAGGCATTTTAGAACTTTTCCTTCCCAAGGGTGGGGTATTTACCAAAACAGGTCAGCCTAGGGGTGGGGCATTGTCAAAACAACCTTTTCTTTCAGATTTTAAAAGTTGACTAGTACAATGCTTATTTTTTTCTTATTTTAAATTTCCTGATTGCCCTCAAAAATACAAAAACTGGGTTGATAAACATTGTTTGGGCCACACACTTTTCAAGTGAACCGAAGCAACAAGCAACAGACTGAACGCAGGCTAGTGCCTTACCTTTCAAGTGCCACAGAAGATAATACATGTATCACGGTAAATTGTTATGATGTTGAGGTCTTATTTACCAACATTTCTAAATTCTAATTCGATCAAGAATTTAAGAGGGCCATGTCAGAGTCAAACGTTTTGCGGGAACAATAAATTAAACACAAATATTTTGAACGAAATCAATGAGGGCCGGAACGGATGTAAGTAATACTGAGGAAAAATGAAAGAATTTCTAGCATCAATAAAGATCCATTTATTTGTGAACAATTATTGCTGTCACCATTACTTATTGAAATAATTAATTATTAAAATAAAATTTTGATTTTGTCCCTCGGCATTTGCACTCTTTCAGAAGCCCCACCATGGGGATTTGTACGTACATGTACATCTTCGCACTTGAAATACAGTGAAACAGGTGAAGAGAAAGGCAATGAAACATCTTTCTAGCTACAAGTCATAAAATTATTTAAAAGCTCTTATAACTTCAAATGTGGACAAAACATGTTGAGAGCAAGCTTAAAACCTTACCGTATACATGTAGCATATGTATTAACTTCGAAAATTACCACGAAAGCTACTATCGAGCTGATATCAGGGCATAACATGTCAATAATTTTGATAGTCTATAAAAATCGTATCTAATGTTATCAGTCATTTACTTTAAGGTGAGCTTCTGTAATTGTTAAGTGTGCAGCAACCCGCCACGATTAACTTTAGTTATTTGCGGGTTGCTAATATACATATGTATTTTGTTTTATTATTTGAAAATAAATTGTTGTTGTTGTTGTTAAATTGATCGTTGTTGGTGAACGCGGATAAACAAAGCAGGATCGGCTATGTCAAGACTTTATTTTACCGATTTTACACTGTAATTGGAAGCTCAAATAAACACAAGCTGAAATGAGAAACTACTCTTTTCTTCCAATAAAGTGATTCATTTTCGTGTCAAATCATTTTACGTCTTATCAGTGATTTATGCATCTCAGTTTCATGCTATTTCTTGATCGCCGCCTTCTGTCACACTGTGTCACGCTGCTTCTGTGTCCTGTTCTTATAAAACCTGATTAAACTCCAGCGCTTATCAATTTTAACAGAATTAAACAGCTTTTTGGGGTCCATCAAGCACTGAACAAACCACTGTTTATCTTGGTTTATCATTTCTTAAGGTGATTATTCAATTCTACATTGAATAACAAACCACTTGGTTGCTCAGTTTTTTTTTATGTAAGTTTATTGCCGTTAAGCCCCGGCTACATGTTCTAACATTGTTATATAATATTTTTTGGTTCAACAATGTTAGAACGTGTAGCCGGCATGTTAGATGACGTTTATCTAACATTTTTTGTTAGAAGAATGTTTTGATTGCGATCAAACACGGTTTATGCTTCCATAGAAAAGTCGTTCGAGCTATTATTAGTTTGATTAATTTCGTAGCCATGAAAATCTTGTGATTATCGACTTTTATCGACAAATTAAACCTGTCGATTGACAATTATCGACAAATATCGAGTACTGTCGACTTATCGACTACGTTTTCGATGATCCATTTTGATCGACATGTTACGCCCTGTGATATTTAATTTTTTTCAGCGCTCAGAGTCGCAGACTTTTGCCAATCTGTTTGTAATTAAGCTTAAGCTTAACAAAATAAACGAATTTTAAACTAGTTAGATGTGCACAATATCAAATAGAAACTAATAATCAATCGCCCCAAAAGGTCTAAAATAACCCTGAACCCTGTCCAGTTGGACATTAGGTTGAACGTTAAACTTACTACATGTAATTTAAAACTCAAATCACTTAAGCTTACCTTTTCCAGCTTTTTTTGTCCTTTCCAAGTTTGGGAATCTCAGGCTTTCATCGCGACCGGCACATGCATGACCAGGGAACTACATATATACTCTAAGCAGACTTCTTTGCGCTATATCGTAAGTTAGCCACGAAAAGGACAGTTTGTAAAGCAATTTCGCCAGCTTTTTGCCACTAAACAGGACTCTGAATGGACGAAATAAAATATATTTTTTGTGATGACGCTTCAGTACACGCAAAAATGGCGGATCCGTTGTCGTGAAAACTCGAACCAGTCCTCCCGCTGACCATCTCCTGCAAACCCGAGCAGGGGAGGGGAGGGAAGTGGACCGAAGGGGAGGGGAGGGGAGGGTGGGGGAATAAAGAAAAATCTAACCCCTGATCGGTATGAAAGAAAAATGCTACAGAAAAACTGCCAACGCCATTGGTAAGAGGTAAGATAAAAACCACTTATGCAGATTTGTTTATAGTTCTAAACTGAAAAGTCGCTGAACAGGATCAGGAAAGGATGGATTTTCAAGGCCTTCTAACGTGTAAAACTTTTTTTCACCACCTTCATTTTTACTAGAAGAGTAATAATCGCTTTTTTTATACACAAAAATAACATAATTTTAACCTGGGCGGAAAAACGGAGATTTATTTAAGTTAATAAAAAAGTTTGATGGTTCCAAAAAGTTCCAAAAATCAGTCAACTTCCGTGCGTTCTGGTCACGTGTTTCATGACGTCATACTGATGACGTTTATAAAGAACTTATTTTTAGACTTATATCTACCAACATACGAAATAATTTAACTTTGCATTTCACCCTTACAAAGATACATGTATACAAAGATACTTGTCCCCAGACCCCTATTTGCTCTTGTGTATAGCCCCCTTAATTTTAAAAATCCAGAGTAATAATGGACATGCGGAAATGTTGCAAGCGAATGCCTTCCTTACCACGTTAGCTGTATTTGCATTCATCAAAGCATGTTCCTAAAAAACGTTGAAAGGCATTTGGGGGCATAGTCACGTGACTGATGACGTCATCACACATAGTCAAATAAAATAGGTATTTTATGGTTGCTGCAAATAGCATGTGGTGTAGTATCCTCATACACTCAAAATTGACAGAGTTATTTGGCATCGAAAATTTTTCTGGTGCAAAGGGTGCTGGGAAGGTTTTTATTATAATTATAATATATTATTTAATTATTATTATTATTATTATTGTTATTGTTTTTCATTTCGCAAAATGATTTTTTTTCTTGAATCAGTGATTTTTAGCTCTTGGGATGTGAGAGGCTAAGCCACACAAGAATTTGACTTATTTCGTCTCGTCAAACTAGACACTTGAATGAAATTTAAAACTGTAAATACAAAACAAATACAAGAAAGCAATTAGAAAACATTAAAACAAATTGCAAAAAGTTAAAAGTGATTTCTGGGGGCTGAAAAGTCCAGACTATAATTCTTAGTGTTACCTTTATTAGTACACTGAAACATTATTATTTGTCTTATTAATTATTTATTGGCTTCGGGTAGCCAGGATGGAACCGGATTGGCCAATTTTTGTTACGTTCTCCATTTCTGCTAGCTAAAACTAACTGACCAAAAATTGATCTCCCGTTGAGCAAATCACTTGCTATTTCCTCTCGGTGTTCTAAGAACATTAGCAAAGGTACGTAGACAAGTACTGTAGTATAGTTTGGACCAGAAAACAGCTAAAATTCTAGTGACACTGGTCATTTAAAACAAAATATTGCCCATGGCGGTGGTGCTTTCAACATAAATTGCGTCGATGTTTCGTAACCAGTCCTTCACCAACTAGGGTATACCCAGTTCAAGCTTCTAAAATGAAGACACAACACTAAACTAACTGAATTGAGTCACGAATTATTTGTCTCACCTGACCAGACGAAACACACTACATCATTTGTTGTAACTGAAATGCGCTCAGGAAAGAAGCGATATTCCATGGCGGGATAAGTCTGCACAATGTTTCCTCTCTTCCCCATTCCTCCAATGTAATAAATGTTGGAAGTCTGGTATTTCTCAGGAAGAAGGTTTCTTGGTCTAAGTAGGAACACGTGAGTTCTGTCTTGGAATGTTCGGCCGAGCTGAGCCGTGTTCAAAGCGAGCTGAAGTTCGGTTATATTGTCAGTGGCAAGAGCTCTCGGGTTATTCTTAACTCTGCAAAGAGAAGTATTTATTTATTTATTTTCTTTTTAGAGAATGACTTCATTAAAGGTAAGAAAGGGAGTTCCTTGCGGCTCCAGTCTGTGACCAGAGAAATGAAAGCTCTTGAGCATTACTTTCCTTTGGTGCTGTTTATTATGGTGTACAAGCTAGGTGGATCTGACTTTTGAGTCCGTGGATGAAATCCTGAAATGTGGCCATTCAAGTTAAAGATGGTTTTAGCCTTTGAGTCTGTGGATGAAATCCTCAAATGTGCGGTGAACATTCACATGAAAGCTATTGAGCAGTACTTTTCAATTGTGCTGTTAATTGTGCTGTACAAGTCAGTTATTACGTTTCCAAAGGTGGTTTTAGCTTTTGAGTCTGTGGATGAAATCCGGCCTAAAGTTTGATCGTTCACATAAAGCAGTGCAGTGCAGTGTTTTCACTATTACTATCACTTTCACCGATCTCTACTGCGCTAGAGCAGTGCTTTCCTGTCATATGGTTTTGACTTTTGAGTCTGTAGAAGAAATCCTCAAGTATCACCATTCAAATAAAAACTATTGAACAGTACTTTTTAACTCGTGAACACGAGAAGCGCATCCGTAAGTGTGATATGCGGTTTTTATAGTACTGTTAGACTAGAACTTAATTATTCTGTTTTACTAGTACTGTTAGACTAGAACTTAGTGACTTAAAACTTTCTTTCTTAATTTTCTGCCTTGAACTTGCCACGTATTTGGAGTCAAACGCTTCATGAACGACTTACTTTTCGTTGTCTGTAGCGGTAAATTCACGCGGAACATCATCAGTTGTAATGTTGTATCTGCGCAAAAAATATAGATGGAATTGTCATCGACAGTATAGAGAAAAATTCAAAGTGCACCTAACCCTCAATTGTTTTCTTTTAATCAACTCAATGTACGTTGAAAAGTCGAATAGTGAATAGTGAGTTATAGAGATTTGAATTTACAAAATGCTAATTAGATGACGTCAAATCAAGACTTTACCATTATTTCTACTTCAATTTACAATACGCAGTTCACAGCTTAAGGATAATCAATTAAAGAAATACTAAATAAAAACTGATAATAATCAATTGATTTGTAAAAAATTATTACTTGGAGGTGGAAACAACTAGTTGTATAATAAACGATTCTTGATCGATTTGACGTCATCTTATTAACATTTTGTAAATTCAAACTTCTAGCACAAACGCAACGTTAAAAACAAGAAATATTTAACTATTCAACTTTTCAACGTATATAGAGTTGATAAAGCGAAAGAACAATTTTGGGTTTAGGGGCACTTTAACTTAAAAGATCTAAAAACAATTTAAAAATTATAAATACCGTTTGAAAGTTAGTTTTGGAAAAACCGAATCTGTTTACGTAATAAATCGGCGGCTGTAATCATAGTGGCCGTAAAAACACAGAAGATCGTTATTTTCCAGCTTCTTCCACAAAATTATTAATAAAGGAGGGATTAAAGTTGAATTCGAATAAAAAAGAAAGGGTTTGAAAGAAGGGAACACCAACAAAAAGTTACTTACAAACTGAACAACCTGAGGTGGTTCATTTTGTTGGTTAAATCTTGACTCACCTTATACGTAACACGCAGCGTTGGGTAGTGTTGGTAGGAAAGCAAGGAACCTTCCACTTGTACGACGAAAACTTGCCCTCCATGTTCATTCCGTTGTGGTTTACGACAGTGGAAGGAGCGTAGAGTACTTCAGCGGGGTCTTGCAAAACAACATACTGTCTTTTCAAGTCCGCTCCCTGTGATATTAAATGCGCCTCGTACGGTAGACCTCTTACCAGATGAACTGATTTGTCTAGGCAGCTGTCCAGGACGCCCTCGCTTTTTTCGATGTAATTTGTGATAAATCTTGTCCATTTACCTCCAGCCGCCTTGCACGAAGTAGCTGTTAGGTAATGTTTGACGCCTTTTAGTGCATTTGGATTCATGCACAAGTCTAGAAAATAAAGCAGCATACATGAAGTGTACTGAAGAAAGGCAAATCAAAAGGGAAGTGGCATACAAGCGATCGCTTAGTGCGTGAAACTCGAGTAAGTGTCAAAGAATTTTCTATCTAAAATTGTATTTCGCTCTGCATGTATTTGCATGGGGTACTAGCTCCTACGACTGTGTGAAACACTATATATATGTATATATATATATATATATATATATATATATATATATATATATATATATATACCTGGATTTTTGAAAAGGGGGTCCCTGTTATTTGTGCGTGTTAGCCCCGTTTTCAAAAAATCAGGTATATATCTCCAATAAATGACTTCTAAACTATCAATCGATGACAGTGAACAATTGAATAACGTCTTTGAATGCAGAATGGCACCAGTTTTACAAATAAAATGAGATCAAGGGTGACAGCAGCGAATACTATTGAGATATATACCTGGATTTTTGTAAAGGGGGTCCCAAATTGTCCACGAGTCATATTTAGTATCGGAACGCCTTGCTGCGTCTTGCGTCCCTTCAGTGATTCAATTATTTCGCCAAACAAAACAGGCTTTTTTTTGGGGTCAAAATAAAGCACCTAGGAAGTACTGCAACCCCTGGCCAATTCTCTTCGGACACTAGCGTTGCCCATTCCCCCTTCCACCTCCTCCCTCCCCCTGGTGCAATGTTGAGGTCACGCGGCGTATTAATAATGGTTTCGCCGGTTTTTGTTCACCTGCGAAACCATTATTAATACCTGTGACCTCAACATTGAAGGAAGGGGAAGGGGAAGAAACCAGTATGTGAGCGAGACTGTAGTTGTTTATCTTGAATAAGACAGGAAAGACACCGCAGTGTGAGTGATGTTGTCAGTATATCTGTTTATCTTGAATAACAACATTGAAGCAGGAAGAAGTGGAAGACTGCGGAATGTGACCGGATACTGTATTTTGTTTCAGTCAGTTGTGTTTTGGACGAAAGTGCGACGAAAATATTGTGTTCATTGGCGCCGGGGTTTTCTCTCTCTGCTCGTAAATACGGAAGGAACAACAAGTTCATTTAGAACGTTGCGCTCGTTGCTTTAGCGAACTTGTTTTGACACACAATTCATAATTAAATTACTTTGCTGTAGCCGATAACGTGACAAGCATTACATAACACACGATTCACCATTGTGTCGCTGGAAAATTCAAGAAAATGGCTGTGTTTTCTTTTTTTTTTTTTTTCGTAAAACATTGTCTAAATGAAATCAATAAACCACAATGGACGCTGGCCATAAATTATAGCTTCTTGTAAAGAACGGAATAGCAGATCCGAACGATTCACCATGGTGAACCGTGAATTTAAAGAAAATTCAGTCATTTTCTTTAAACTTCACGGTTCACCATGGTGAATCGTTGGGATCTGCTATTCCGTACATTACAAGAAGCTATAGTTTATGACTAGAGTTCCATTGTGATTTATTGATTTCATGTAGACAATGTTTTACAAGAAGACATCGTTTAAAGCGGAGATAATCCCGAATTGTTTCATTGATTAGTTACTTCACCATTGCGCTAAGTTCACCATTGCGCAATAGAGCTAATAATTAATAGAGTTAGCTGAGAGTTTTAAATTTTGAGAAATCCGAAATAGCCAGCAAGATTTCCGGGCAGCACGTACAGTGGTCCATAGCAAAGCGTCGTAAGATGTATTGCTACGTAGAACTGAATTTATTCTGTGCGTGAGTAAAAGTAAGTGTTTCTTACCGAAGTGTTATTTGTGTGTGTTAGCCCCGTTTTCCCAAAATCACGTATATATCTCCAATCTCCAATGAATGACTTCTAAACTATCAATTGATGACAGTGAACACTTCGATAACGTCTTTGAAAGCAGAATGGCACCAGTTTTACAAATAAAATGAGATCAAGGTTGAGAGCAGCGAATACTATTGAGATATATACCTGGATTTTTGAAAAGGGGGTCCCTGTTATTTGTGCGTGTTAGCCCCGTTTTCAAAAAATCAGGTATATATATATATATATATATATATATATATATATATATATATATATA
>JAJGOT010000502.1:580000-623956 GCA_022457155.1 Cladopsammia gracilis | reverse complement strand
GAGAGTTCGATTCTCCAATTAATTAAGTTAGAAAAATTTTCTTCATATTTTATACTCAGTGATAAAACTATATTGTAGCCCATAAACTACCTGTTCAAATTGATTTTTTTTTCTATTTTTCTTATATTCTGACTTTTCATGGATCCGGTGGCAATTCGATAGAAAGACTGTGCAGTCCAGCAGGCTGATATCAGTTGATAGGATTAAGAGCTACCTAATCTTTCTGACACGAATTATACTCCGCAAATCAATCGAAAAAGATACAATGAACAACTGAAACATAGAATTATACTTAAATCACTTAAACTTGCTGCGAAATATTAATTCTTGTATGGTTTAAAACGAAACTGTATTTTTTTTTGTTATTTTAACTCATTAGAACAAATGAAAATTCATAAAGCTGACAAAAATTGTAAATCTTGCATGGAACATTTCACACGAACAGTCGTCAAAAACTAGTTGACGACTTGTTTGTTATTAACGGAAACTGGTGGTAAAATGTGGAAAACTGTGTGAAGACTTGTATAAGAGTTTGCATAGCTAATGAAAGCTCTGCTGCTTTTTGTCCTTTTTACCCGTGCAAGCTACAGCTGAAACTATAAGAACCTTTAAATAAACTAAATGGAATACCTTTTGGAAAGAGCAAAACAAAGACCAGTGATACAATAATAAGAGCCATATTTCGCACGTCCGTCCAAATTTCGTTCTTAGAGTGAATGGGTTAAAAAAAAATTCTTAACGACGTTTTGGCTTCTTTTCACAGCTGCCTTAATCAAGAAACAATTGAACGCGACAGGGGCATTTAAAAAGTTTTTGTTCTGAGTGATTCTTTAGCGCGTTGTAAAAATAGCCTTGAATAATACGTTTCACCTTTACCAAGAAACGACAGCTTTTTGCATGTCGCTGAACCTAAAAATCCTCTTCACGCTCAATGGAACAACAAGCGTTTTATTGTAATTGTGGTGGCTGGGAACCACAAGCTCGCAGAAGGCGATTTTAGCGTCGATATATAATGTCGCATGTAATTCGTAAATAAACTGCTTTTGTCCTTTGTTCGCTATATGGTCTATAAATAGTTCAAAAACTCATGAAACAAACTTTAAACAATAAAATCAAATTATATTGTTATAGAGCGGTTTTCAATTGGCTTGTGTTCAGGCTTTGGTTTTACATGACTAGGTTTTGTGATTGGTGACCATTGGTTAATAAAACTCGCGCCACTTAATCAACCAATCAGAATTGAAACCGAAACCCGTCGTCACTACGGCTCGCATGAGTTTTCCCGCGCTTGACGCCGGATATTTGCTTTGAGTTCTGATTAGTTTATTGGGTTGCCGGTCTACATCTGTTTTGATTGGATTGGGTGATTACTCTAACTAAGGCTATGCATATACCTAATTCAATTAAGGTTGCTTTGGCAATTGGTCATTGGTGATTGGGCATTGGCATTTGGGCATACGGAACACAGTGCAATGCTTTGCTTGAGTGACCGCCGAACAATAGCTTCCCAATGCCCAATGCCCAATGCCTAATGCCCAATGACCAAAGCAACCTTTATTGAATTACGTGTACACTATATACCGGACAGCACGAAAACCATTGATGGGATAAGCTTTAATTCACACGTAAATTAAACACTGATTTCAGCAGATAAAGTGGACGTTACGTATCGAGGAAGATTTTTGTGCCAATCTTCGGCGCAGTGTGAACAGGGAAACGAACCGAAGCGGAAGTCTCTACAGTCGTAGCCTGCACAACAGGCACTTTTGGGGATGCTCAAGAGGGTTTTGGAGTGCGAGCGCGAAGCGTGAGACTTCGCGTGTCTCGCGCTCCATGCTCGAGCCCCAAAACCCGCTTGAGCACCCCCCCAAAGCACCTAATATGCAGGCCTCTGTTTTAGGACACCTCGAGCTCTAAAACAATACTTATTAAACTCATATTTAATATATCACTTCGATCAGGCATAAAATATATAGTCGTATTATTCATCCATGTATAATACAGACACCACCTCCCTTACGGACAGTTCGCTTGGTTTCGAAGATACGAAAATTCATACAATCCATATCTAAAAGAGCTGTCAAAAAATTGGACTTAGAAAAATTGATTAGCAATGACTGCAAGAATTGTATTTTATGTAAATCTTAAATAGGCATATGTTATATACTTAAAATTGTTATTAATTTTATATCTTTTGTAACAATTAGGGAAGGGAATATGAATTTCTAAATAATCAAATACCAAGTTTCTTCCTTTCTCATTCTACAATTTAACGTGCAATCAAATTTCAGTCGATAAAAAGTGTTTCAATAAATCTGTCGGGTTCAGCCTTCGGCCGCCATATTGGAATAAACGCCCTTGCCTCGATAACTTGTCACGTGATAATCAATCACTAGGGTAACGAAATACTTCACGGAACTGATTCAGTTTTCCAATTCAGATTCATTCTGACACAGATAGTTTAATTTAAGTTCAATGTTAATTTTAGATCAGGCCGAACAGCTTACAGCCTCCGATATATGAACAAATAAATAACAAATTCAAAAGACTAGTTAAAAACAGTGAAAAACGGCAACAAAATTATCGACTTATCGTTTTATTGACTGCACTCTTTTTTATATAAGAAAGCCTAATTTTTGGGTAGTTTCTTGGTGCTGCGGATGGTGTGATCACCAAATGACGTAAAACAAAAGATTCAAAAGACACTGAACAATACCCAGGCCACACGACAACACAAAAGCTAACCAACAATGGCTTCCGCAACACCAAGAAACACCCAATTTTTGGACTGAGGCTGAGCTGGTACTGGATTTTGTTATTTTTTGGCCATTTGAGCCTGAAAACGTTCTTGTCACGTTCTAACGATAAATGGTTTAGTATTTCAGTAAATTATAGAGCAGTTTTCAATTGAGTGTCGAAAGTAATTACACAATTGCTTTGGTTTTGCATTGCTACGCTTTGTGATTGGCTGAAAAATCTCGCGCCACTTTTTCGACCAATCAGAAGTAAAACCAAAACCAATCGTGACTTGCTCGTACGCGTTTTCCCGCACTTCGAGCTCTGATTGGTTCACTGGATTGTTTACGACTGCTGTGATTGGTCAGAGTAATTATTTTGGTTTTGGTTTTACGACGCTCAATTGAAAACTGCTCTATTATTACATACTTACTGAGATTTTCTATTGCAATTTGGCGTGTGAAAACCCCGTTCGGGGTACGCAGCCAATCAGAATGGCGAAACGACTTTCTCACACGTAAAAAAGCGTTTCGTCCACTCACTCGCAAATCCTCGCTCGTTCGATTTCTGATACGAACCATGCAACTCGTGCGTAAATACCGTACGCCTGCACTGCCCATGAAGTTATCTATATGTTCTGAATAAGAAGAAAGAAATGTGGGCGAAGATGAATGTATAAGTTTTTAGTTCATTATTAACATGGTAAATAAGACGTTCTAAACCGCCTAAATTTTAGTCTAGGTACGGTTCTTATGTAAAAAACAGTTTTTTCTAACACAGCATATTATCATAAATTGAAGCCGGTCAAATGCATATTGCAACGCAACGCCACATATCGTCGTACTATTAGCTGCTGTGGAATTATTCCTGTCCATACCGCAGAGCCATTGGTAGGTTGTTTTTACATTTTATTTACAAGCTTCCGGTATGTTTCTGAAGGTGTTCTGGCCAACTCAGTATAAACAATTATCAAGAGCGGAGTTGGGGTAGTTCTGTAGACTATCTCATGCTGTCTGTAGCTTCGATAAGCCATGGTTGCGTGAACCAAAACGTCATGGGGCGACACACGTGGAATTTAAGTAAGAGAAAAATTCTTAGATTACTTTAATTGGTTGTCTCAACAGAACAACTCTGGGGTATTTGTCGTGAAGATCTTCTTAATGAATGGGAGGAACTTCACATTAACAAACAGAATGCAACGCCTCCAGCGGCAATCACCAGAGGAGTGAACAGTGCGCACGCCTTGTTTGATAAACCGACTTCTTGGCGGCCATTATGGATGATGTCACTGTTGCAGAGGTCTTCCTCGCAACAACTTGCGTTGCAGTTCCCAGCATTAGCACAGGCTCTTTCATGTATACTACAGCCGTCCTCAGTCGTACAGCCTACCTCCAACTTGTCTTCTGAATCTATTTCCGCTATTTTTCGCATATAACATCGATTGCTTGTCGGCGTGCACTCGAGAACTGAAGATCTGTAGCTGCTGTGATGGCATTGCGTGACAGTACCAGAACAGTGGTAGCACTTTAGGGGCCACACTGAAAATACAAAAACAAAACAAACAACCGTTAGTCGCGAGAAGGCCTGAACGACGCACTACAGAAGATAGTTCGCCTAGACGTAGTTGAAACGAGAGTAACCTCGGCTAATGTAAAGTTGTAAACACATCTCTTTTATCGCAAGTCGGAAACGGGAATGTCTCATCGTATCTTGTATCCAGTCATGGGGGGGGGGGGGGGGGGGGGGGGCGGTACCGTCGTGTAGCTACAATCTCGGACGGAATAAAAAGAGAAATAACACCTAAAACGCACCATTTCTCGTGACTGCCGTAGCAATGTAAAAATTATATTCGCTACTACGGCGGAAACAATTTCCATTTTCCAAACAGCTCAATTATATTGCCCACCTAAGCAAAAGATCTGCATAAATTTAAGCATACCCTCAGGCTATATTTCTTTAGTACTGTCGGTAACAACAAAAATTAAATCATCTTGCGTTTCAATTTTCGATTTAAAAATTCTTAAAACTGAAACTGTATTTCGTTATGGTTCCAAGGGTAACGTTGCTGGCAAAATAACTTGCAAATGACACTGACTGACGGTAAATTAAAAACGACGAGAACTGATGATTTTGGGGCCCGTGTGCAGACTGAACTGTGTATCAATTGGTGCGAGGAATGACTCCATCAATGCAAATTTCTCTTCATAAATTAATATTCAGAGATGGTCGATTTTACAGGCAAGAGATTCGAATCTGACAATACATAAACATTACGAACTTAGAATATTTCTCTTGGTCGACAGAATCGTTCGACGTGATACGACGAATTCTATGCACAAATGTTCCAACCGCTTTATAACAATAAAAGCTAATAAGTGTAAAAAGTAATCGACGCACTTCAAAATAAATAAATATTACTACTACACCACCATGTGTATATTTCCTAATTTAAAATGCCAAATTCGGCTGCGAAATTATAGTTTCTTTATTCTGTGATATGAGAGTGTATGACAACAAGCTAAGCCTGGCGAATTATAATAATTTACTCACCAATGGCCGGTACGATAACTAAACAACACCCGAGCACGACCAAACGATTCATATTTTGATGGTGGTCACTGTTTACGCTTTCTGCGTGTTTTCAGTAACGTTCCGCCAGGTGACGTCATATTTGGCAGCATTGCTTTGTGGGATCGAAATGCGGACAAATATTTCAAAATGGCTGCCTCGGAAACACCAGTTTTTGCGATTCCTGTACATGTTGTGGATAATTGTCGAGTTGTACCCAAGAACAGTGCTTCGTAGCACCTGCTTTTTTCGTAGCTACCTGCATAGTTCTTGAATGTTTGTACGCATTTCAATCCTATGATGCTGCGCGCCAATTCTATTTTTAGAATCTGGGCGGAACGCTAATGTGGCCGGCGGGGGTATTGTCAGTATGGGATGCCGGGTGATGGGGAATAAATTACAGTAATTAATAACTGCAATGACCAGAATTTTTGTTTCTTTAATATTCATATAAGGACAATGGTTATTTAAACCTTAAGGTGGCTCGACCTGGGTTTTTTGGGGACACAACATCCCAACTTTGAATGGCTGATACTTCACTGTCTGAGCTCGGTCACGCAAGCTGCTTCACACATGTGCTAGAGATGAAATGAACTTTCCAAAAAAGTAGATTTGATTGACATCGTTTTGTATACTACAATTAAACTGGAAAAGTTTATATAAACACTCACAAACATGTAATCTCAAAACGCGCTCAAAACGTTCTGCTTTCATTCCATCCCATAATAACTCATGACGTAAATCATGACGTTATCAAATACAACATTTCCTCTTTCCTTTAACAATAAACATGACAAATAAAATGAACCAGCTAAAAATACAGCTATAGGATCTTATGGCTACTAAAGGTCAAACCTCTTCGGAGGTTTTCTAATACGCCCGGACAGGGTCACTTTCACAGGGGTTCCTACTGACCACAGAACCGAGGAAGCTACATGTTTAGGCTCTGAATTTGAACTAGCTACTGGCTCTGTATTAGGCATATCTCTGGACACAGGAGCAGGGCTTTGAAGGTGGCTCGATTGGGTTTTTTGGGGACACAACATCCCAACTTTGAATGGCTGATACTTCACTGTCTGAGCTCGGTCACGCAAGCTGCTTCACACATGTGCTAGAGATGAAATAAACTTTCCAAAAAAGTAGATTTGATTGACATCGTTTTGTATACTACAATTAAACTGGAAAAGTGTATATAAACACTCACAAACATGTAATCTCAAAACGTGCACAAAACGTTCTGCTTTATTCCATCCCATAATAACTCATGACGTAAATCATGACGTTATCAAATACAACATTTCCTCTTTCCTATAACAATAAACATGACAAATAAAATGAACCAGCTAAAAACACAGCTATAGGATCTTATGGCTACTAAAGGTCAAACCTCTTCGGAGGTTTTCTAATACGCCCGGACAGGGTCACTTTCACAGGGGTTCCTACTGACCACAGAACCGAGGAAGCTACATGTTTAGGCTCTGAATTAGGACTAGCTACTGGCTCTGTATTAGGCATATCTCTGGACACAGGAGCAGGGCTTTGAATTGACTCGGGGGGTGAACTGTCCTGGGGGCATAGGACCCACACAGGCCCCAGGATTCTCCTGAGAAACCGGAGGGTCATAATCAACCACTTCAATTTCATGTTTTTCCCCCCTCAGTACTCAAACCTCTGGCATCATCAGGTAATAAATGATTTGCATGCACATATCTACGATCGTTGCCGGGTACTCTAACAAAATAAGTCTCAGGACCGTTCACAGCTACAATAGTACCCGGTATCCATTTTCTCCTTTCCCCCTCTAACATGTTTTACTCTGACTGGTTGATACAAATCAAAGTATCTCACTTTAGGGTGATCTCCATCCCTGTACAATTTGGATGCCGTTTGTCTATTTTCTACTTTGCTCTGCAAACTAGGCTCTTCACCATGGAGAGTTGTGTCCTAGGCTCTCTTTTTAAAAACAGTTCTGCTGGAGTCTTACCTGTAGTGGAATGTGGAATATTTCTGTATCGAAACAGAGGGGCACAAAGATGGCGGCCAAAAATTCAAAGTCTTAGTTACACCAAAAATCACATCCAAAAATATTGTATTTGCTATAAGCTCAATTAACTCGGCTTATAAGCACTTATAATGCAAACAATAACTTTCAGCTGATTCAATTTTGTTTATTTTCGCGGCTTATCTGAAATAGCGTGACGCATTGCGTGACACATTTAAAACCTTTGTAAATCGGAAGCAAAACATCGTTAAAACCTGAAACTTTTTGTGAAAGATTATAACACTTGTATCCACATACCATGTTAGAAACAGCTTTGTAGGACGTTTTCTTTCGATTTTTTAATTTTTATGACGTCATGTGAAAGCCAAGAACAGAAAGATTAAAGTTTCAGATGAGGTAAGAGTTTATGGAAATCGGAGCTGCCATAGCAACGTTATGACGTCATTCCCTGTTTTACATAATACCGAATTACCTGCCATCAAGAGAAAATTTTGGAAAACGCTCTCTGGAATTTCGACCTGACCTACTTGTCCTAAGGTCTACAAAATTCTACAAATTTCTATGGAAGCGTTTTCGAGAAAATTTCGAGTGAAGTTTTAAGGTTTTAAAATACAACAAAAAAGAAACAATTTTGAAATGTTATTAAAACTTATGTCTACAAGGCTTGACGAAATAATATTTTGGTCTTAAATGAATTTTATACTATCCAAATACCTTGAGTGTAGTCGAGCCACCTTAATTGGACTCTCTCTGACAGCCTTCCCTTGCAACATGGGGTTCCTCAAGGGTCCTGCCTTGGGCCTTTGTTGTTCGTTATTTACGCGTCCAAGCCTTTTCGAGTTCGCAAACGCACATCTACCTAGCATTCATTGTTACGCGGACGACAGTCAACTTTATCTTTCATTTAAACTTGATTTACAAGCTAATCACGAGGAGGCAGTTACGGCGATGCAGCGCTGTATAGAGGATACACCTAATTGAAGAAACGTTGACCCGTGTGAAGCATAAACCATGAACGATGAGACCGAATGGGATTCTGGGTAGGCAGCATTAACAATCTGAGTAATATTCCATTTCTCGATAATCAAGATGTTTTCTTTGCTTGAGAAATTTTAGAGCATGATTTATGCATCTTGTGTTAATACAAGGTGTATTCTGCAGGAGACGAAGAGTTGATTTATCCAATTTCCCAGTAAACCTTTGGGTCGCATCATTCACAGTTTATGCTTTTCACCCGACAACTTTTCTTCAATTTGGTTTATAGGCCACTGGATGCTGACTGATCGACTAAGACTAAATGATGATAAAACAGAGTATCTACTCGTAGGGACATGGCAGCAACTGTCTAAAGTCAGTACTGACCATCTTGCTGTAGGCGATCATCCCATTGCTTCTGTTCATGAGGCCAGGAATGGTCAGGAATCTTGGATGCTGGTTTGATCACAGACTCGATATGGCTACACACATCAACAAGATTTGTAGTGCTGTCTGTTGAATCCACTAAGATGTTAGTCCACACTGGAAGACAGAGCGTTTTGTGCTGTTGCTCCAAAACTATTTAACATGTTACTTTATCAAATTAGAAACAGCAGATCTCTGAACACTTTTAAGGTTTTACTGAAAACACATTTATTTAAAGAGGCCTTTTGTAATTTTTAATCATTTTATTGTTAATGATTTTTTTATCGTTATTAGGTTCTTAGCACTTAGAATAGTCCATTTTACAATTGGGTGCTTGGTGGCCTTGCCTTTGAGTGGAAGCGAGGCTGGAGGTGACTTTGCTTTGATACAAACCTTTCTACCTTTCATATGTTAATAATGCTTTTCTCATGTTTACTAGGTAAATTAACTTAAAAAAAGCTCCAAGTTCTGTATCATAACAAGGTAAACTTCAGCCTCGCTTCCACTCAAAGGCCAGGACACTAAGAAGACAACTGTAAAATGGTCTATTAGTTACACCTTGTATACATTTTTATTTTTATTAACTTGATGCAATGCGCAGGCGATGATATACTCATGAAGCCTGCGCAATATAAATGCATAATTATTAATTATTATTATTATTATTAATAAGACATTGATAAGGCATTGAGAACACTATTTTTATATTTATTTCTCTTCTAATTTTCTTTTGTAATTTTTGGTGATTTTTCCTTAGTAAGAGAAGGTTTTGTTGCATTCATAAGTCAACATAACCAGACATAAGTTACGTTAGGGCACCCAGGACCTAGGTTGCCAAGGATTTACAGTGTTGCAGTTGCAGTCGATCGGCCAGTTGAGATTTTTTTTTAACAGCTTTATTGACCATTACACATGTTGCATACAACAAATTAAACATCAAAGAGAAAATGAAATATATGTACAAAGTGAATTAAAGTGCTAAGGTCAAAAGGGCAGGTGCGAATAGGCAATTTTAAAGATTAAAATTATGATTATGATTATGATTTATTATTATTATTATTATTATTATTATTACGCAACTCTATTGTTTTCAGGGCTAGGGTTCATTGTTGTGTTGTTTGTTCTACTGTTTTCTCAGCAAATCAGAGAAGACCTTGTAAGAGCTGCGCACTGCCCCTCATATAATGGAGAAAGACTTGTGTACGTTTTTAGTTCATTGTTAACATGGTAAATCACACGTTCTAAACTAAATTTTAGTCTGGGTACCGTTCTTATGTAAAAAACATTTTTTCTAACACAGCATATTATCATAAATTGAAGCCGGTCAAATGCACATTGCAAAGCAACGCCACATATCGTCGTACTATTAGCTGCTGTGGAATTATTCCTGTCCATACCGCAGAGCCATTAGTAGGTTGTTTTTACATTTTATTTACAAGCTTCCGGTATGTTTCTGTAGATGTTCTGACCAACTCATTATAAACAATTATCAAAGCTGGGGTAGTTCTATCTCATGCTGTCTGTAGCTTCGATAAGCGACGGGTTGCGTGAATTAAAAGGTCATGGGGCGCCACACGTGGAATTTAAGTAAGGGACGGACCATTTAATTTTTGTGGGGGGGGGGGGGGGGGGGGGTTTGGGCAATTTCTAATGAGCATGAAGTTTTTTTTCAGCATCACTTTTTGCAAGAATTTTTTTACCTTAATGCTTGAATTTTTTTTCACGTGCTTTCTTGTGCACGATTTTTTTCTCTTAAATTTCTTCTGCAGGATTCTTTTTGGTAATTGCCCACCCCCCCCCCCCCCCCTCCCTCCCCACAAAAATTAAATGGTCCATCCCTTAGACATAAATTCTTAGATTACTTTAATTGGTTGTCTCAACAGAACAACCCTGGGGTTCTTGTCTTGAAGATCTTTCTAATGACTGAGAGGAACTTCACATTAACAAACAGAATGCAACACTCCCAGCAATCACCAGAGAAGTGAACAGTGCGCATGCCTTCTTTGATAAACCGCTGTTGCAGAGGTCTTCCTCGCAACAACTTGCGGTGCAGTCCCCAGTGTTAGCGCAGGCTTTTTCATATATGATACAGCCGTCCTCATTCGTACAGCCTACATCCAAAGTGTCTTCTGAATCTATTTCCGCTATTTTTCGGATATAACATCGATTGTTTGTCGGCGTGCACTCGAGAACTGAAGATTTGTTACCGCTATGATGGCATTGCGTGACAGTACCAGAACAGTGGTAGCATTTTAGGGACCACACTGTAAATACAAAACAAAACAAACAACCGTTAGTCGCGAGAAGGCCTGAACGACGCACTACAGAAGATAGTTCGCCTATACACAGTTGAAACGAGTAACCCCCGCTAATGTCAAGTTATCGCACGTCGGAATGTCTCATCGTATTTTGTAGCCAGTCAGTAGCTACAATCTCAGACGGAATAAAAAGAGAAATAACACCTTAAAGCGCACCATTTTTTTCATCAAGCAGAACTCGAACAAATAGCGACCGAGGTAACAATGCTTGCTTTCCAACAAGGCTGAGATAGAGGATATTATATGGCCGCTGCGCTCGCTCGTGAAATATTCTTCAACACTCGAAGAGAAATTTCGTACGGCTCCGCGCGGCCATGTAATGTTCTGTTTATTATATAAACACCAATGAAATACCAAACCATTTTACTTTAATAATTTTTTGTAGTCCTAAAGTAGAACAAAGTGTCAGAACAAAATTTCAAAGGCTCCTAAGAGCCAACCCGTGAATAAGAAATGCTAACACGCAACGCAATATTTCGGTAAGCTTATGTTTTCACACTGACACGGTTCGATATATATTTTCTATAAAATAAAAAGGAAATCACTGTCACAATGTCCAGTTCGAGGAAAAGAAAAAAAGAAGAGTCTCGGGCGCCTTAGCCCACGAGGCCATCGAAGAACAAATGCTCAATTTAGACTAAATTTTGTTATTTAAAGGTAGATACGCATCAAAACGCGTGTCTCGATTAGAAAATCCTTTCAGATCGATTTTATATGTCGCATTAAAGACTCCAAATGCGCATTAAAGACTCCAAATGCGAAATATCTTTAAGCTTATTGTTGTTTATATTCGTTTACAACAATAAGCATTCGTAACAAAGCATTACGTCACTAAGTTTACAGCTGATGGAAGAAGTGAGCGAGTAATGAGTGAGCGAGTGAGCGAGTGCTCATTTGCATATCTGTCTCCGTTACCGACAACCCGTTCATTACGCACGGGTTAAAAAGGAAAAGGTACACGGCCCTTATGGGTGAACGAAATACAAATTCCTTTCTTTTACAATGTAATAAAGGGATATCTTAAAATAATGGCCCATATAGCATTTTACATTTCGGAAAAAACTGAGCCAGCTAAAGTAACAATTTTTTTAGACATCAGACCAATGGTTGCTCTCTATTTATGTCCAATGTAAGAGAAAGAGCGAGAAAAACGTTCAATGCCAAAACTTAAGGAGCTCGCAAAAACAATTAAGGAATTTATAAGATGTAATAACAAATATTGTAAAATTCATGAATAATTCATAACAGTTATGACCAATAAATAGACAGCATTTGAGTCACATGTATACCTTTGTAAACCCCAATACAAACAATACACCTGAGTTGATGAATTATTAAACATTAGAATTAACTTTTGATACAAACACCTGCTCAGCTAATTAGTATTCATTAACTTTTCGTTCAGATCTCTACTTATTGTTTCATTTCACAAGTACGATAAAATATTCGCGTCAGATCTCCCGCTCATATTTTATCTACTACTTAGAAACAAAAGTAAACGAAAAGGTTTCTCAAAGTCATTTCTTAGCTGACTTACTGTTCATCACTCGGCGAAACTTTTTCTTTGAGGTTCAGATTCGGGGCTACCCATTGCACTTTGTGACGAGGCCATATTGATGTTCAAAACCCCTCCTGTAATTGTATTGACATAAAACATCGTTTGCAACTGGTTCAGTTTCATGCACTGACGTCGTCGATGAGGGTGGTAAAGGGTTTTTCGTGATCAGTGAAAGGCCTTTTTTTCCCGTGAATCGTGAAATGGCTATTTTTTTTCTCGCGAAACGTGATTTGGTTACATACCCGTGAACCGTGAATTGACTTTTTTTCATGAACACTGCAAAATGACTGTTGTTTTTTTCTCGTGAAATGCGACTGTTGACCGTGATTCTTTCTTCCTCCTAAAATATTATCCAGTAAGCGTTTAACTACGGCGGTAGTAAATTGCGTGACGAATGCATGACCGTGACTGATCGTCAAGCAACAACTAACCAAACAGACTAATGGACCGGAAGGGACTATTGCAAGTAAAACAGTCAAGTCTGTAACTATGATCAACCAGGGACTTGCAAGGTTAACCAGAAACATCAAGGAAATAAATCCAGTCATGAAAATTAATCTAGAAGCTCCTCTCACCGTGAAAGTAGAAAACCTACACGCAGTTTCGCATTTCAAGCATCCTACCTGCATGCAATTACAATACGCCAGAGATTTTGGTAGCACGACCCTTAATTCAGCAAAAAGAATGACACAGTGGACCGCTTTCTATTTTACACACCCAGCTTCATATTATCCAGTACCCTTAACACAAATTCGCTGGCAAGGAAAAAAGCAAAAGCAGCCGCCCATGCACTTCAGACGACCAAGAACTGATGAGGAAAGACAACGCACAGTTCGACAAGAAACGATAAAGTTCAAGGCTGGAACACTTCCCCTAAACATGTATCAGACTGCTGCACATCGGGGAGAATGGCTAGATTTGGCGCCAACGAAGACGAGGAAAGAGAAGATGCTGTTTTACCTGAGATTTCTGAAGACGGTGAGGTTTCTGAGTACGATGAGGACTCGTCCGACAATGAATCTATAGTAGAGGAAGACAGTACTGTTCAACATCAGCAAAACAAAGAACTCAGCTTTCTTTTTACATCAGGAAGAACTGAGGAGTGGACGGTCGGTGAAGACAACAAACAAAGCTGTACTTTGGATGTAATTTAATTAGCAAAAAGTACGGAATGTTTTTTTTTTCTTGAAATGGCCATTTTATTCTCCGTGAAACGTGAAATGACAATTTTATTTTTCGTGAAGCGTGATCTAGACCCCCCCCCCCCCCCCCCCCCTTTACCACCCTCGTCGATGAGCTTGCTGCAAGTCGATAGTGGTGAAAAGGTGGTGCGCCGACCGGAAAGCCGTGAAACGCTCCTCGCGAAACATCTGAAACTTCACGATTCGTCGACGCCGTGCTTGAGAGAATGTTTGAAATTTAAAAAATGTTTTCCATTTGTCGCTCTCGTAGGCTACTGCAGTTGTTTATTGACTGGAGGTTTTGGTGGTCAGTAATCTGTACTATCTGATTTGGCGGGACGTCATTATCCTGCAATTTTTGCACGAATGTTTTTCTCCCGGCGTGGCCTTGTTTTTCGGGGAATTTCCCCCGTTTCGCACATGTCTTTTAGGACACTGTTCAGTTTATTTACTCACATAGGTTGTGCTTTAAACCAAGTACAGACGTTCTGCTGCCCCTGAACACAAGAATTAAAGTGGTTGACGGTCAGATAAAATGGAGCGTCTGGTTCCAACATGGACTGAGGACGTTTATCTCTGAACAGTTTATAAACATTCATTGGATTGCGATCGGCTGGAATCTCATTGTTTTCATACTGACTCTCGGTCCCGGTTAAACGGGCCTGACATTCCGTGGGTTGTCGCCCTGTCTGCTCTTAGTTTTTCTCTCTGAATGAACAAGATATTCTTTGCCCTGACTATCAGTCTCCAAAACAACATCTCCCCAACGCAAATTTCGTTGTTGTGTGCAACCTCTTGAGACCGAAGTGTATGATATTATTCAGCCACACAGTGTTCAGTAGCGATTGTGGAGAACTTGTTCCCAAGACTTTTTTTTTTCAAAGAGAATATCAATTTCCTCGTCTGAGAGAGCAGTAGTGGGTCAGTAGTTGCATTCGGTTTATTTCCTCGGCCTTGTTTTTTCAGTTCTTTTTGCTTTGCTTTCAATGTGTCTCTCAATCTCGTAAATTCGGGATCAATGAATAGCCTTTTCTTATACTCGCACCTTGTAAGATAATGGTCAACGCTTGATAAGATTCCTCTGAGAGAAGACGGCTCATATTGTTTACGTTTCTTCGTTCTAGCTGCAATAATGAACTCACTGAGGTATACATTCAGCTCCTCTGGTGGGATTTTCTCTAATTCTCTCTCTTCTTTCAGAACCTCGCGAAGAAATTTTAGAGGTCATACATGGTCTTTTTCTTCGTATTTTCGTTCCGTCTTGTTGAGCAATAAGTTTGTCAACATCATCTTCGGACACATCAATAAATCTGCATTTAGAATTCTCGTCGATTAAATCGAGAATATTTATATTCTAGTTAGGTTCGCCCGCCATTCTGAAATTGCATGTCGGAGTCCGATTTGTTTAATCACGAGTATGATTACAGACCAAATCGGACTCCACTCAGTCCTGTTACCAATTAATCATAACTATAACAAAATTCGAGGAGAAAACGTTAAATGGTTACATGTTTTGGTGGTTAAAAACATAACCGATTGAATGTGTTTTTGACTGAGATGCTTGCCCGGGAAAATGATAGCGCGCAAATGACGCGTATTGTCCAATTACATCGTCAAATTACAAGCATGACGCGCAAACTGTCCTATTAATGCCCTAATCGGGTCTGCTGATAACCAATCAGATTCGAGAATTTTGTTATAGTTTTGATTAGAGCATTAATAGGACAGTTTACGCGTCATGCTTGTAATTGGACGATGCAATTGGACAATACGCGTCATTTGCGCGTGCTATCCTTTTTCCGTGCATCTCGGTCAAAAACACTCAATTGTTATGTTTTTATTCACCAAAACGTGTAACCATTTAACGTTTTATCCTCGAATTGTGTTATATTTATGATTAATTCGTAACAGGACTTCGTGTCGTCCAATTCTGTCTGTAATCATACGAGTGATTAACAAAATCGGACGTCCGCGATTTGGACTCCACTCAGTCCTATTACCATTATGAATTTGACTCCACTCAGTCCTATTACCATTATTAATCGGACCTGCTGATAACCAATCAGATTCGTGAATTTTGTAATAGTTTTGATTAATTTTGTAACCATAACAACGGTGATCTTTTCACGTGTGAAGATAACATGTTTTTCTCACGTGTGAAGATATGATGTTTTCGTGCGAAAGCTCACCTGGTATTTCATTGGTGTTTATATGATAAAATAATGTTCTTTGCCTGATGGTCCTTTGCGTGATACCGCTTTGTGTGATGCTTCGTTGCGTGATGGCTCTTTGCGATATGCCTTTTTGCCAATATGCTTCCGCGCGATTTGCCTCTTTGAGTACTTTGTTTCTGTCTAAAGTGACGAGTTCTTCATCAGATTTTGACTTGTTCAATATACCATTCGCGTTGTTAATTTCATTTTTCCTCGCGAAGCGAGAGTCGAAGGCCCGACACGATCAGCTAAATACTGACGTGACGAATATCTTTCATACGGTAGGGAAAAGCAAACACGGATTACTGGAAAGGCTCAGAGAAGAACGATTAAGGCAGAGAAGAACGATTAAGGTACGGACCATTAGATTTTTGAGGGGTGGGGGGGGGGGGGGTGGGGTGGGCATATACCAAATGTGAGCAACTGTATAGGTATTTAAACACACGACACATCAACATTACTGCTTCACATTTATTATTGGAACGGTGATCAGTATCTTAAATCTCCTCACAATATCAGTGTATGAGCAAGTACATCGGATTATGCAAATTGAGAACCTGATCACCTTCAACATGAGTTGTCTGTGGAAATTGAACAACCCTAACCCATCCCACTGCATAGTGTCCTGCATATTGTCCACAACAGTATTATACTCTACTTTCAGACCAATTTTCCTTCTGACAAAAATTAATGAAGATAGGTTGGGTGGGTGGGTGGGGGAGGTGGGGGGGGGGGGGGGGGGGCTGATGGAGTATCTAGGAAGGGCCTGAGGATCTTTTGGTACCCAGTCCCATAGCAGCTACAGTGCCCCACAGTTCAAAACCCAAAACTGACCATTACCAGCTCTCATTTATTTTAGGTAAACAATCGTTTCCATCTCTCAAACAGACCTTAGACACCTTACGAGGTTTTACACAACGTAGTATATTTTATTGTTGTACCGTAGTACTGACGTACACGAGAACAGAACCCCATTTATTGCGCAGAGAACCCGGAGAACTGAGAGAACAGAGCACCGGTTAAGCCAAGAGTAGCGTTTTGGGGTTTAGCATTGATCTACAGTGTTTAGGATTAAGCACTGATTTGAAAACGGTTAGCTTTTATTTTTTTATGGGTAACTCTATAAATAGATTAAAAATGACATCTCCCGGCAGCTGGTCCACGTTGGTATAGTGGATAAGGATATTACTTATGAAGCGAACGACTCGGGTTCGAGGCATACACTATATTGATCATTTTTTTCTAATTTTACTCTAAGTGTAAAATGGTTTTACTTCATGTAACTTAAAGTGAAAAGGAAAGGTCAGTTTGAGATATGGAAACGAGTGTTTTCCTTTATTTTATTTTTGGACGACAGGGCACTAAGTACAAGTTAAATAAGTACAAGTTAAGTACAAGTTAAATGGAAGCGACTGGGAACGAAAATGTCTCAACTTTAAATTTCGGGGCCATTGCTGGCATGCAACCCAACCTCTCCAGTCAAATCAGAAATTCCATCTCTCCCTCCCACATCACTACAATTTTGCAGTGCATCCTCCCCCGAGCTTCGTGAGGTTCTGCGAGACACGTATTTCTAGTCTATGAATTGAATTTTGTCACATATATACAGTTTATACCCTCATAGAAAGTGAGCTTGTATAAAACTAGTGGCGTCAATGGGTGAACATCGTGGAAACGAGCAGTGACAAGCTTTAATTCCCAGAAGGGAATTGTGAATAACATTGCCATGCCGCACTGTCAAGAAATACGATTTATCTTTACTACGCCTTTCAATAACATGCGGAATTTTAAATTCAAATTTCCATCAACAGTTGCGTTTTACGCTGCCGTCAGTCATCTTAGCTTACCTCTCAGGAAACAGATCTTCACTTCAATGAGGTCAAAGGGTCACGTCCGTACATTATGATTGGTAGATTTCGATCCATTTTGTTTGTTTCTTTTTTACATGGTCCGTTGGCTTTCGTATTAATTATGATTGACGGCAGGGAATAACGCAACCGTTGGTGGAGATTTGAATTTCAAATTCCGTATGTTATTGAAAGGCGCAGTAATACATTAGCAAACTACCACTTCCGAAGTGACCTACTCAACGTTCCGGCCTGCCCACTTGTGGGGAGGATTGTTGTGTGACGATCCAACTGTAGTTCCAGTTGGTACAGCAACTGAGAATCATGAGAACTTAAAATGTAACAACAACACAACGCCTGCACCAGGCGCTTATGGGGGTGCTCAAGCGGGCTTTTGGGCGAGAGCACGAAGTGCGCGACACGCGAGAGGAGGGAAAAGAAAAAACAGCGCCTGTAGACACAGGAAAACAATTCAAAATATGGAAAAGGACGCCAAAACAATAGCGGAATGTTCCTCAAGTAAACAATCTCTTATTCGAATAGTTTGAAAATTTTGCATTCGCAAAAGGTTACTTTTACGGTTTAGCCATCAAGGAAATATAGATTCGAGTATAATTTCACATGGATAAAGAAAACTTTGGAAACAAGTATCATGTTACGGTAGCTGTAGCTGGTCATTTAAACAATTTCGCGTGACTGCCCGAGCAATATACAAATAAAAATTCTGGCCCACCTAAGCAAAAGATCTGCATAAGTTTAAGCATATCCTAGGGCTATATTTCTTTTGTACTGTCGGTAACAACAAAAATTAAATAATCTGGCGTTTCAACTTTTGATCGAAAAATTCTTAAAATTAAAACTGTATTTCGATATGGTTCCAAGGGTAACCTTGCTCCCAAAATGACTTGCGAAGTACACTGACTCATGGTAAAGTCAAAGCGACGAGAATTGATGATTTTTGTAACCCGTGTGTGAACTGTACTGTGTATTTGTGCGAGGAATGAACAATCAATGTAAATTTCTTTTCATAAATTAATATTCAGAGATGGATCTGCAATTGCATATGAACTGTTATGTCTCGATCGCATGCAAAACAGCGATAGTCGGTTTTCACAGCCAAGAGATTTGAATCTGACAATATAAACATTAAAACTTAGAATATTGCTCTTGATCGACAGAATCGTTCGACGTGAACACGACGAATTCGATGCACAAATGTTTCAACCCGCTTTACAATAAATATAGACAATTCCTAACTGAATTTATAGACAAGACGACGCGCACTTCAAAATAAATATTACCACTACACCACCAATGTGTAAAGTTCTTCATTTAAAATGCCAAACCGTTTCTTACCGGCGACAAATAAGTGCCTCTCACATATTAAGCAACAAACGCATTGTTCGTTAATATAAGAATTTCTATGATATGAGAGTGTATGACAATAACAATCTATAGCTTGGCGAATTATAATAATCTACTCACCAATGGCCGGTACGATAACTAAACAACACCCAAGCACGACCAAACGATTCATATTTTGATGCATGTCACTGTTTACGCTTTCTGCGTGTTTTCAGTAGAAAATTTGCATGACAATTTGTGTCCGGAGGGGGTATTGTCAGGCCGGGTGATGGGGAATAAATTACACAGGGGCGGATCTAAGGGGGGGGGGGGTGCAGGGGGTGCGCACCCCCCTTAGATTACCTGCATCTTTCTAATATAACTGGTATTCTGCAAAGAAAAGGAAAAAAAAAAAACGTCGTTACGTCATTCCTTAGAGGTGCACCCCCTCCTAAGAAAAATCCTGGATCCGTCCCTGTTACAGTAATTCAATAAGACGAACCAGAGACGAACATTTTCAAGAAAATCCTTGATGTAATCGACATTAATCTAAAAGATGTCAAGAAATCCACGAGTTCAAGACTTCTGCCAGAGTTGTGAATGAAAACAGTAATTTTATGACGTTTTTGGACGAAAACAAGCTTCGCACCAAAACGAGGCTGCTTATCCGTCTAATTTCTCTAAATCTTCAATATTTCTCATTTCTCTAATTTTTACCAAACCTTTGCGAAAAACTATTTCCTCCCCAAAATACCCAAAAAATCACCTAAAATTCACGAAACATCCCACATCATAGATTCATGAAATGAGCTAAGGCTTTTTGGATTGCTTGAAACGTGAACGAGATATTTCCATTAAAGCCATGTTAAGTGGCGGAAACATGGCATTCAGGTAGACTCCCCCCTTAACTACAACGACCAGAATTTTTGTTTCTTATTCATATTAGGATAATGGTTATTAAACCTTAATGGATTTCAAAATTTAAATAAGAAAGTAAAAACAAATTAAATCTGGTAGTTGCATTAAAACGACGCGCTAAGCTGTGCTCCGGGGATGGTACTATATGGTGGGGCCATTTTGTGAACCAATATACTGTACTGTCGAATCTCTCCTTACGGACCCCTCCCTAATACGGACACCTCTCCATTACGGACAGTTATCCTGGTCTCGAAGATGCTAAAATTCATACAATTCCTATCTCTATAATACGGATACTAAATGTAGTCTCCTGCGCAACCGTTACTTATGTCGCACGCAACGATGGGAAGAAGCGTTGCGTGACGACAGTCACGACACAGTTCCCTGCCACTATCAGGAGGTTCGATTGTATCTATAAAATCTGGGTTGACACTCGTTTCCATCTCTCAAACTGACCTTGGGCACCTTATGAGGTTTTACACAACGTAGCATATTTTTGTTATACCGTAGTACTGACGTACACGAGAACAGAACCCCATTTATTGCGCAGAGAACCCGGAGAACTGAGAGAACAGAGCACCGGTTAAGCAAAGAGTAGCATTTTGGGGTTTAGCATTGATCTACAGTGTTTAGGGTTAAGCACTGATTTGAAAACGGTTAGCTTTCATTTATTGTTATGGGTAACTCTATAAATAGGTTAAAAATTGCATCTCCCGGCAGCTAATCCACGTTGGTATAGTGGATAAGGATATTAGCTATAAAGCAAACGACTCGGGTTCGAGGCATACATTATACTGATCTTTTTTTCTAATTTTACTCTAAGTGTGAAATAGGTTTTACTTCATGTAACTTAAAGTGAAAAGGAAAGGTCAGTTTGAGATATGGAAACGAGTGTTTACCATAAATCTGGTCAATCAGAAAGCGTTCCTCATTTTCGGCGGTGGTTTCAAGTATCAGTAATGGTATCGGCATCTCAACCTCGTTCCCAGGGCTTTTCCCTTCGAGAGAGGCGCGCCCCTCTCTCGAAGGGAAACTCACGAAATTTGCGCTCTTAGGGACGTCACGCAACTCTAAGGGACAGAAACGTTGCGTGAGCGAATTGATATCCCTTTCAAGCTCTTTCACGCGTAAACGACAAAAAATTCTATCCCTTTCTTACACCTCAAAGACAAGCCAGAGATAATAGATTATACCATACGGGGTCACAAAAACGCTATGAAACAGAAAAAATATTTTCACAGAGGCAAGCTTTGCTTCCTACCCTTTCAGTTCTCAGTCTATTTTTTCGACCCATTTGAAATACTAATTCTTCAAATTTCGCTTTCCCTTTCAGGCGGAGACTTCTCGCATATAGCCCACTGTATGAAGGTACCGCCTCGGTCCACAGGGCGCAAAGGAGTGAAATCATTGACTGTAATCATCTTCTATTTGCACCGCGCGAATTTCAACATGACCGAACTGAAACATCGGACGATCGGATCCCGCAGATACCACGCAGCTCTTTAAAAACAACCTCTAATTTCATTGGACCTGGGTATTACGCAGCTCTATTGTTTTCAGTGCTAAGGTCCATTGTTGTGCTGTTTGTTCTATTGTTTTCTCAGCAAATCAGAGAAGACCTTGTAAGAGCTGCGTACTGATCGGATCATGGCCGTTGTACACGTCTGGTAAAATTTTATCCTCAAGCCGAAAGCCGCATACAACAATGGCTGTGGTCGTGTCTTCGGGATCGTCAACCGATCGGTTCTCTACCGGGTGAGCTTCCCAGGTCGGCTTGAGTATTAAATTATGGTGTAACACGATCGCCTGTTTCTTTTTTTTTTAGCCACGTCCATAGTTTCGACTATTCATCCTTACATGCCGTTATTAGTTATGTCTGAGATATTGAAAATGACACTAAATATTTTTCTCCGTTTACTATTTTCCGACCGACCCAAGTATTGGCATTTTCCAAAAACGAAGGAAAAAAGAAAAACTAAACAAACACATTAAACAAATAGAGAACGTGACAGAAAATAAACATATTGTACAGTAATCAAGTACATTGCCAAGATGCGACGATCTTCGGGTTGAATCGTCCTACAAGCGCTAGACTCAACCTCCTTTCCTTCACGCTGTCTTGACTTCTTAATTATAGCGTCCAAAAGCCCTGAACTTTCGATGATCAAAATTCTAGTATTTTTTCAAGACTTCGTTCATCAAAAAATGGCAACATGACAATTAAGATTTTTTCCTATAATGTTCTTCCGAAAACCTCGAAGCCATGTTACAATCTGATTGGTTGCCGGAGAAGTCCAGCTATGACCCGGCATAAACCATGGACGACTCCCCGCGACCTAGTTGGTTTCTGAGGAACATAAAAGTTCTCGGGTTCCCTATAAGTGCACATTATTAAAACAAAGAACTAGCCTAATTAAAAAAGATGCAACATGCCTAATTCTTCAGTATTGATAAAATAATGAAATGTCGATAAGCTTTCTTTGTATTACAGAATTCCCCTGTGTTATATGGTTTACGTTTTTTTACGACACTCAGAAGTTTAAGCATTTTTAAAAACTGTGGTCAGTGAGCTAGCTTGTCATTAGTCTCGTCATCTTGCCGTTATGAGTAAGTTCATTTAGTAATATTAATAGATAAATAAATAGTCATTATGCAATAGTCATCACGCAAAAGTGTTGGGGCCAATGTCAGGCAAGGTTCTGTAGTTGTTTTTCTGAAGACCCGCGCGACAAAGCTCCAAGTAGCTGAAGTAGTTTTCCACTCATGCTTTCATGTGATCTCAGCACACTTTGCCCCCTCCATTGTTCTGTGCCAATCCACAGTTCGTAAAATTCCTTTGATTTCTGACTCTGTCTCAGTTGTCAGGTACCGGCTCAGTCAAGCTAGGCCGTTTTCTGCTCCCCCCTCCCTCCCTGTAATCATTGGTAGCTTTGTCATCTTCCATCTTCAATACGATGTGACGGTAACTACCCTTAGTTCATGAGAATACGGAGTGCTTTCGTTTTTTTCTGGCATGTATGTTTATCTTAGTACCTTTCGTTACTGTTGTAAGCCAAATCAGGGTTCAGAGAGTTGCTTTGTCAATAAAGGTTTTTGGTGGCAGTGAAGTGCACCCCTAGGCTGCATTTTGTCTCACTTTAAGAGCTATGGCCACTGACCCATATTCTCCTCCCAGAAGGGCACCTCTCTTCTGGCCCAGCCTATGTTTCACCCTAACAGAAGTTCCCTTTGAGACGCCGCTACTCTTGAGGAGATACTGGACTCTGCCTTCCCGTTTTTCCACCATAATCAGCATCTCTTTGTCGTTTCTTGCATCTTCCGAGCATTTAGTTGTGAAGATCTCGTTTGGGAACCTAATACACTTTATTGCATTGTATTATATTGTAGCACAAGGGGGAGGGGGGGAATCTGGTCATTGGTTCCCCCTTTATTGCAGGCAACGGAGCTAAATTATAATTGTGAGCACCGCAAGTTTTGTTCCTTTCCCCAATGGGTGTGATTTTCCCTTAACTGTACGGAACAGCAGGGTCACATTAACGTTCCTTCAATCAGCATATCGACTGTGTGGTTATCGAGAGTTAGCCAGTACTCTGTAATATGGATACTTGAGAGGAAAAGCCTAAGGGATGGAGTTTTTACAAACTTTTCGATTTATTTTGTCGGCAGCAGCAAGTACCATGGGAGTTCACGTAATTATCTAAGAAGTGGTTATTTTTTATATTTTATTAGCTTCGCCAAGGAGCAAGTGAGCATAACACAAATAAAATAAAATTCAGTAGATAAATCAGTAGGTTAGACTGCGATGTCAAGCATCTAAAACATGTTAACACAAGAAAAGAGAAATTTATATTCGTAAAAGTCCTGTGAGAGAAATATCATCAACGATAATTAAACAGAAAATGTAGTATGTACAAAAACATTTTCTCTCATAGATACTGCATTTGTGATTTCAGGTGCAGTTGTGAACAAATATTTTATTAACGCTTGTATAAAAAAATATACAAAAAATATAAAAAATACAAGAAACAATTAATAGTAGGCAATATATTTTCAATTTTTGGTAACGTTTGTACACACTTTTAATTACACAGTCGAACCTTCACTAACGGACTCCGCCCCCACCGCCAGGAAGAGGAAGAGTAGGGAGTAGGGAAGGCCGCGAATGCAGTCATTAAAAAAATACTCATGGGCCTAAACTGAGTGAACCTCCAAAATTTAAATACCATACTTTCTTCAAGCCTTAGGAAAACCCAGTGTAATATTATTTTATATTTACAAGGTGAAGACAAATACTGCTATATTACTGTTTTTCTAGGAAACAGCTAAATCGTAATCCCCCACGGAACTGCCTGCCAGAATCTCGCTCCCCAAAATACTAAAATCGCCTGAATTTCAACACCTGAAAATTTTTGACAAGTACCCTTGGGGGACTTGGGTTGTCGGACATTTTTGATATTGATTTTCAACCGTTTTTTAATCAGTTTTTTTGTTAAGTTAAATAACAAAATACTCTTTCGTTTATATAACTATAAATTCAGCATATTTTAATCAACATTAATAGTGTATATTTTTCACATCATGGAACTTTTATTCCTTGGAAAGACTACCAATGCCACGCAAGTTAATTATTACAAGAAAACCGACGTTTTTGGGTGATGATAAAAATTCAGATGTGATTGGAAATAAGGCAATCTTATAACCGTTGCTATGGTTACCATGTTAATTCTTGAATAATGCTATTTTTCAGTAGAAAAAGACATTGCTCTCGTTGTCGTGCTGCTGTTTAGTGGCTAAGAGTGATTTCTCTCATTGCTTTATCACCAATGTGTAAAGAATGGCGAACATGCAGGGATAACTGGTCAAACACGGTAAACATGACGTAGGGCCGGGGGCGGAGGAGGGGTTGGGGGGGGCGGGGGAGGGGGGGCTTAAGCCTGCGATTAACTTGAATACCATCCACAAAATATTAGGAAAAACCCTATTAGCATTATGTTGCGAGAAAAAAGGAGTTTAGTGCCGCTGCCGTTTGTGCCCATTCGTCACTTTTATTTGAACAAAAGTGGCAACTCGAGCCAATAACAAGCACCGCCCGTGGTCATCTCGACCGTTTTTTTAAAGTTATAAACCGCCCCCTCCACCCTTTCACCACTCAAAATTTACTGTTAATTTGTGATTTCGCTAAAGATGTTTAACTTTAAGGTAATTAAGTACTTGCTTGGTTGACATAAAATGCAGCAATAAAAGTTATTTAGCGAAGAAACTGGCAATTTAAAGAATCAGTATAAAAACGCTGCTTGTGCAAATTGAGTTTTTCTGCTGAGTAATTAGTGTTTTCTTGAAAGATGTTTGACTTTTAGATAATTAAGTACTTGCTCTATTGACATAATGTGCAATACATTAGCGAGGAAAGTGGCAGTTTAAACACTCAGCTCTGTAATTTTGCTACCGAAAAGCCACGGTATGAAGATGAGGACATTTCTTTCTTTTGTTTTCTTGGGTAAGTGATTCGCAATGGATCTAAAATACTAAAATGCAGTATTAGTTGATTTGACAAAGTGCATTAGCCATCGTAAAGAGATATAAAAAAACTGATGTTTCTAGCGTTTGTCCTTCGTCAGAGAGAATATCCTCCGACAAAGGGCTAACCCTCGAATCACCAGCTTTTGAATCTCTTTCTCTTTACTGTGACAAATTTAGTTTCAATTGTTAAGTTATTTGATAACAAATTTTAAAAGTTTTACTTGCCATCGACGCAGCAAAACGGATTTAAGTTAATTTGTTCCGCCTATTCCGTTTTGATACAAAGACTGAAAAGAAAACAGCCTTAGTCGCGAAATACATGACACATTTTTGTTGAAACTTATCTCCTATTTTAAGGTGATGTTACAAGGGACGATTCGCAACGACGATTTTTAGCGCGACAAAATTTTTGATAGGTATGTTACACGAAACAACTTGAGTAAAATTCGTGTTCTTGCGTTGCAAGTTTTTGAAGCTGATTCAAAAACTTCGCAACGCAAAAATTGCGAAGAAATCGTCCGCGCACACCCACGTTGCGCTGAAAATCGTCACTACGAATCGTCCCGTGAAACATCACCTTTAAGGTGGCTCGAAATAGTTTTTATGGCGCGCGCGGGCTGGGTTCTAAACTCTCGCGCGCGATTTTTAAAAATCCACCAAGGCCCACGAAGTTAAACAAAAAAAAAAAAAATGGCGACCACGATGTCTTTTCAACTCTTTGTTGGGCACCGCTGGCTAGCTCATGCCAAAATGTTGAATGCTTTGTCTCCATCCCTCCGGAATTCGCCGGCTTTGGTTTGTGTAAATGTGGTGCAACGCAATGTTTGTACCTTGTCGCCGGCCAACAGCGACACTATATATAGAGGCATAAACACGATCGTTGAATACCTTACGGAGTAACATTAGCATTAGGAGCACTTATTTATCCGATGGTTTGGGTCACATTTGTTGCTGAATGTGTCGGAGAGGAGACAGTTGAAGAACAGGTGGACGGAAAAACAGCCAAAACGCCGCCCACCAACAGCTCAGCGTTAGTAGCAAGGCCGTGACACGTCCGGTCGCTTCTCATCCTGTCAAAAAATACAAACGCAGCAAAATTCACAGATTAAAAAATGAAAACAGACCAAAATCTACAAAGCTCAGAAAGCAACAACAAGAACAATAGTAATCAACTTTATTTAGTGACCTTCAAATATAAAACTTCATTAGGTTTGAAAACCAGTTACAAGGGCCCCTTCCCTTACTTGAAATTTACAATGAAAATGTGCATGCACTTGCAAGCACTTTTACATTCACAAAAATGAAGTGAAAACATTAAGAAAGCAGAGACACGAGAGTCAAAGAGCAGCGTAAAAGTGCCTGGATGCAGTACAACATACAAAAATAAAAAATAATAGTTTCCAACGAACGCAAACTTTTCAATGCAAACTCCAAAACAAAGTGTCATTCTGATTCAAAAAGTCACTGTAAGCGGCATTTCCTACCAAGATCTCCCTAAACTGTTTACTCCAGGCTGGCAAAGAAGGATTTGTCGCAGTTCTAAGCAAAATACCAACAACTGCCAATTCGTATAGATCTCCACGAACAAAGAAACCCGGAATTTTGGAAAAAAATTTATCTCATTTTGAGAAAAAATAATTTGCAAAACTCAATGTTAAATTCAATGTCAAATAAAGTATCATTTAAAATATCTTTGAAAGCGGCCTTTCCAACGAAGATCTCCATAGTCTGATAATCTGTTCACTCAGCTGGCTGGCAAAGAAGGAGTTGTAGCTCCAACAACTGCTACCTCTGAAGGTATTCCTTTTCTTTTCGAAAGCTTTCCAGTGGAAAAGTCTGTTCCATTTGATTTACCCCTGGAATAACCGGATTTTCCATACCAAAGGAAAGCGCTCATTGTTTCCAAAATTTCCTTCGCATGGCCTTAACGCGTAACACACGCCACGCATGCGCAAATGCCGGTCTTGTCGCGTCGAAAATGTTTAATTTGAGTGACTTTAATCGCTTATATACCGCTCCGGTCGGTAGATTTCCCATTTTTTCCGTGGAAACTTTGATCAATTTGGTGCATATTTATTGCGATTTTAAAAAATTCTGTACGGGTAGGTAGAAAAAATATTGAGTGAATTTTTTAAACTGAAATATTTTGAAGATCTTTCCTGATATTATAAAATATCGCTACATGAGAAGATTTCACTGATCGTTTTATAAAACAAGGCAAAAGAGGACGATTTGGGGGGGGGGGGGGGTTAGTGCGTCACACGGTCGCCACGGTAACATGTTTTCAGGAAAAAAACATATGATGTAATAAATCTATGCTGTGTGCTTAACGTGGTAAATTTCATGTGGGTACGATGAACCAAACTTTATTTAGAAAGGTATTTGTAAACATGTCTGGGGAAAACAAAAACTATTTCTAGCCACCTTAAACTACAAACGAGCCGAAATAACTGCAATATAAAGATCTATACCGAAAATTATTAGTTGCATTGGCCATTATTCGAGCTGCTCTTTGGAAAAATCCTTTCTGGCACAAACGTGCGATAATACTGATCGATGTTAAGCTGAAGAGTCTTTCATGGTAACGCTTTAAACTCTTTGAATATCTTCGACATGCATTTAAAGGGTTTTTCACTCTGGCTCTATATGCGACTTTCCATTCACGCCAGTCGGCCATAACATGTCTAACATAAGACGGTTATTTTTACCTTACAAAGATTTACCTCCGACAGATTTCTAATTATGGCGCATCACTGGATCAACTTGTTGGAGAAGCCAAACAAAGAGTCGAAGTACTTCGAGACATCTCTAGAGAGATAGTGCGCCCCCCCTATTGTACAGCCGGCACTGTACAGAAAATTTATAAATTGAAACTCATTATACTGCAATATCATTTTATTGTTACAGCATTGTTCTGCAAAGCTTTCGCTTTCCCAAGCAAAGACCACAGCTTTTTGGAGGATGAAAGCTTTGGAATAAATGGAGACTCCAGAATAGGTGTAGTCGAAAGCTCCGACTCTGGCCTCGGCTCCAGCTCCGGCTCCGGCTCCGGCTCTGGCCTCGGCTCCGGATCCGGCTCCGGCTCGGGCCTCGGCTCGGGCTCGGGTTCTTCGGGCGGCTCCAGCATAGACGCAGACGAAGACTCCGCTGCAAGCTTTGACGAAGGCTCCCGTGTCGCAAAGTTATTCCGCAGCCTGTTATTCTGAAGGGCATTTCGTCAGTTTGATCTAGGAAAGACTAATTCACGTTTCTTCGTTCCCTGTCGCATGACCATTGATTTAGAACGTCTGCTTAAGTAATGTTATTTATCTTGTGTTGGTTTGTTTTAACTTGATTGACGAGGATATAATAAAGAAACAATCATAACCGATAAGTTTGCCGGCTGAAAATTCTTCATATACCAACTATTATTTAAACATTGTAAAATGTCCAATTACGAGACGCCTATGATAAAAATCGTAATGATACTGTCTTCATTAGAAAAGGAGGACGAAACAACCTAGTTGTATGATAAAAAACTCAATTGGTGAGCCAAGCACAGTCAGTACAGTTGAACAAATTACCCTCCTCTTCCATCTTTAAATGATAAATAAATTGAATATGTTTAACGAGGGTGACATTTAACAGTCTTGCGACTGACAAACAGATGACCTTCGAATTCCAGATCGACTTGGAGTTTGGAAATGTTGGTTTTTGAGGAGGGATCGAGGAAAAACCGGAAGACCCGAAAACAAAACCCTCGGAGCAAGGACCAGAACCAACAACAAACTGAACCCACAAATGACGCTGAGTCCGAGAATCTAATCCGGGCCATTGGTGGGAGGCGAGTGCCCTCACCACTACAACACCTCTGTAACTGAGAATATGTCTTTTCGCTGAAAAATACATAGCCTGCGAATACAGCCGCCTCCCATCGTTCCCGCCGCTAGGGGCGTTGACGCGAACACCCCCTAGCGGCCGGGAGCGATGCGCGCGGAGGGGGCTATATTCACAGGCTACAAAATACGGTTCCGCGTCCTATATTTTTACTCTACCCAGCTTCGTTCCCTAGGAAATTTTGTTCTATTCAGCCTAAATCTGATTAAGAGATTCATAGAGGTGAAAAATAGTGATACGCCTTGAAATGTTTGGGTGGATCTGCCTGCCTTCTCAAACTCATTACACTTGATCCCATTCAAGGTAGCGCCGAGTTAAGTTTAGAAATGCTTTATTTGAAATCACACAACGTAGCATCAATTATAATCACAAAGCTGAATCTCAAGTGACCTTAGAAAAGCAGTTCCATTTAAGTAACAGTGCAATTAGAACGTATTTTTGAAAGATTTTTGGATTACCACACTACTTATTCCCTTATTTTCGTTTACTTGTGCTTTATTTAAAAATCACACTACACATCAATCATGCATGATCACAGCTCTTGCTCTTGAATTACTCTCACTAAATGAAGTGCAAAACGACCACTGGGGCAAGGCCTGCTGCAAGGCTACCGAGAAAGATTGCCTTACTGGCCTTTGAAGGCATCGTTGGACGCGGGGAAGCCATAGTTGTGGTGTAGTTGTAGTTGCATTTGTCTGATTGGCAGCTAGCCATCTTGGAGCAAACTGTGCTTTGACCAGACTCATCACATGGATTTTTGTTACAGTCTTCATAGAAACAGCAGCCTAGTAATCAAGAAAAGACGAGGTTGATTGATTTTCGTTTTTACAGAGCATCGTGATGCTTGGAGAAAAAGGCTCAATTTATTGGGCCCTCGAAAGTCATTTCGGTCCCAGAAATCTATTTTATGTGCGCATTGTTTACATTTAAGATTCAAATTATGTTGGTTTTGAAAGCTAAGCAATAAAATTCTAAGTCGACGAAACAAGTCTGTCTGGTTTAAAAGCTTCAACACCATTCTAAAAATAAAGCCCCGGCCCCAAAAGTTATCGAGACTTTCGAGAAAGGCTCCAGAACATTTATATTTATTATTCTCACTTTTGAAGTCTTGGACCTGATTCAGTGTGGTGTAGTTGACCGTGTACACTCGGCAGGCAAACACAGCATTCGGCATTGACGAGTCATCACATTCCACTGTTGCCAAGTTAGAGCTGCTGCAGGCACCTCCACCGCAACGATAACATGTGATTGACCAAGCTGAAGGTGAAACAACGTGTTATCAAAACTATTGTCATTAAAAAGTATAGGAAGTTTACTATTTGGTCTGGCAGGGAGGAGCGCCCGCGCCGCTTAAACCCTGACCCTGTTTACACAACAACAGACACAACTCTCTGATTCCCCGCCCCAATTTAAGACAGAACTCCCATTTTTGAGACCCCTTCTAAGACATTTACATGGTAAGATAAGATGTTTTTAATACAATAATATTTAGTCTATTTTATGTATTTCCCGTTTGTCTATATCATTATCTGTGTGGTCAAATTATGCGTATGACGAGTGTTTTTTTTGTCGTTCAGATGCATAAATCAGATATATTATTGGTTCCAGGAGTCCTGGAATAAACACAGACAGGCTTAAAGTTAAAAGAGATTTAAAACACGACGAAATTGTAACTTTAATTTTAATTAGTAATCTTTCATATTTTTTAATGGTACTGTATGCACTCAAGTGGTCTGTATTGTATAGTTAAGCTGCCATTACAGGACGAGTCTGCGGTTTTATTGTGTCGTTTCCAGACGTATTGTCAACCTTGTTCCCAGGGTCTTCCATCTTCCCGCCCCCTGGAGTGACGCTCAAGGGGGCGGGAAGATGAGAGACCCTGGGAACGAGGTTGACGTATTGTTCTGTCAGACGAATAACGTATTATGCGACTCAGATGAATAATTGCAGTGCATCAAATATTGTCCAATAATGCATCGGAGATGCGTTTTATGGGTCTTTCAAGATATTGGGACGGCCTGACGTTTACAGTTCAGGATCATTCTATATCAACAAATAACACTTTTATCTTTAATGAGACCTCGAGTATCAGGGATCTTGGTGAGCTGTAACCGGAGGCTCGTTGACAAAGGACAAAGTGCATGGTCTACGGTGGTTTATCAGTTTGCACATTTATCCCTACACAATTCAGTTGTAAATTTAAATCATCCTGAATAAACACAGAGCTAAAAGGTAAACGAGATTTAGGACCACGAAACACGAAATTGTAACGATCACGAGCTTTACCAATACTATACAACGCAATGACAATCTTTTATTTTTTAATGAGTTGCACTCAAGTGGTCCTGTATTGCATAGTTAAACTGGCCGTTTGTAATTTATAACCCATCAAATATTACTTTAATTTGTATGAGGGCCATTGATTGTTCAAAACACGGCTTCACACGCCTAAAAGTAGACAACGGAATAAATCTCACCGTTTTGAGCAAACTAGCAAGATGTATTTTTTTTCTTTGACAAAAGTTTGACAACGCGACTTACTCCTCAAATTAACCTGGCGGTAAAGATTCAAAGGTTTATCAGTGCAGTAGACTTTTTAGCTCAGTGGTTTGTTTCATTTCAGATCAAAACCAAGCTAGAAAGGTCTCAACATTGTCTCCGTTTCTGTGGAGATAAAATTATGCGGCGTAAACACAGTAAGTACAGTAATCCCGGGGGGGGGGGGGGGGGTACTCAACAAAGTTTTGGACGGGGATGCTCCGCCCCGAGGTCCAAACCCTTACCCTTTCATATCCCGTTTTTGACAAAAAAGGTACCCCTTTCACATACCTTTCAATGAAAATGGTACCCCTTTCATATACCTTTCAATGAAAATGGTACCCCTTTTGGCCTTTCAATGAAAATGGTACCTCTTTCATATAGCCTTTACGTGCGTCTGTTTGATATATTATAATACTTTATAAATGGCAGTTTATATGCTTCAATGGCGTGTTTTCGATACCCTTTCCTATTCTTTGTGAAATCCCTACCCTTTCATATACTTCAACTCGTAAAATTCCGACCCTTTCACCCTTTCATATACCTCCAGCCTCAAAAAGGTACCCCTTTCGGGCGGAGCATCCCCGTATAGCCCATTATAGGGAGTATCCCCCCCCCCACGGGACTGTAATATAGAGGATATATAGTGTCTATAGTTGTCTCAGATTTTATTCGTGTTATATAGTTTACTTGACAGCGGTGCTTTTCAAAAAGCACATCTTATAAGCACAATCATCTGGAAAGGTCGCAATATTGTCTCTGTTTCTTGGGAGCTAAAATTATACGTAAACTGTGTCTGTCAGACACAGTTTACAGTTTACAGTACTTTTACCTTTTGGTGTCTTTACGGCCGATGCTTCGATTCTCCGTTGTCTCATATTTGCAGAAATGCTACTTATTTCTTGTTGAGTATAGACAAATGTGCTTTTTGAAACGACTTTTTTATTTCCATGCTAAATGTCACGAGTTAAAAATCATAATCTTTAGACGTAGCTATTCCTGGCCGATTCAGAGTGATCAACCGAGTCCATCCGATTACGGTTTTTTCCACGAAAGAGCGAGCTTTACAAGTCAGATTTAGCCAAAATCTAACATAAGTAACCATATTTTGGTCACTGACATTTCTATTCTTCTTCAATGGAGCTGATTCATGTTTGCAATTGCAACCGGCAAGTTTGATCGACATTTTAAGTGCGCGCTACTCAGTGACTGCTGAATTAATTCATTGCACAATTATCAGATCTGTTATATGCATAGATGAACAAGAGTACCTACCTACTGCAAAAAGAGAAACGCCAACCAGCGTTGCTAACAGTAGCCGCTTCATTCTGACCTGTTGGAATCGTTTGTAGACGTTTCGCCCCTAGCTTCTAGGGGCGAAACGGTGTGCCGGAGATGTACCTTATTACATGAAATTTTCGCGACACGTTAATTTCGCGAAAAAAATGGCGAAATTTAAGTGACGCGAAAATTAAATGTCGCGAAAATAACATGACGCGAAAATTAAGTAACGCACATTATGTCAATAATTAAAAAAACGACTTTATTACCATTACACACGTTTATAACAATCATTTTGAACTATTCTGTGGTAATGTTCTGGTCCTTCAAGCATGAACTACAAACCGTGCCTTGTATACACTGTGAGAACATCTTTCTTGTTACTGTTTACATAATCAGTTGCGTTTCTGTTTATTTGAACATTGTTGATTATTAGTTGTTTGATCAAATTCAGGGACATGTTAAATAACATTGACAAAATTTAACAGAGATATTGGCAAATAATGGAAGTGCATAAGGATTGTTTATGCTCCATGTCATCGCATAAACCTGAGATTCATTTACTACACAATGCAGTGGCTGCGCGAAGTTTGCTGGGAAGAACTGACAAAACATAATGTGCCATTTTTTGGCCACAGAAGTGGCCGTTTATTTTTTATAACAATTAACTTTTTACTCCGAAAAACATTAAACAATCAAAATAATTCCCAGCAAAGGTGGGGGAGTACCCGCCATAAACAAATATTTGAAAACCCCACTGTCTATACCGAGGGTGGGTGGGTGGGAAATTGCGAACTGTGTGGAGAGCACGAGTTTTTGGAAAAGAGGACAGTAACCTGGCCTGATCTGCTTAAATATTGGATTCTCTAAGACCCGGATGACTCCCCAACCATATGCTGAGAGACTGGCACTAACAAGCAACATAAAATCATTTATTCCCCCGGTGGGGTGAATAAATCTCCTTTTTTATTGAAGGGATCGCGCTTTGCGGCAATGCTGTAAGCCACTGAAGTTATATTTTTTTAAAAACGTGGTTTTGTGTCCAAGTTTGCTCCTCGAGAAGAACACAAGTCAAGTTAATTTCATCATTCACTGATCCATCAAAACCTCTACTGTGTCATATCTGACTCCGATTTTTTTTATTTGAACGTTAATTAAAAGTTATTAGCTTTTAAAGGAGTAAAATTGTCCATGTTAAAATTTGAAGCCTCATATCTTTCCTTTGAAAGCCTATTACAAAATTTGGAGTCAGATATGACAATCTACAATACACATAGTTTACCTCCTTGCAGTGTCAACTCATGAAATTCTCTATCCGCGCTAAATTCTTGGACACAAAATTGCTCGTTTTTACGCTTCCGAAGGCTTCCCGAGCAAACACGAATGCAAAAAATATATATTTATGGTAATTTTGCTAATTTTAATCCACGGGCTATTGTCTACGGCGTTATATCCCCGCCAAAATTCAAGCTTGTGTTTGCAACATTGTTGCTTTGAATTTATGCTCGTTTTTACAATGCAATATTCGACGTCTATAATTCAACATTGCGCATTCATGAATCAACATCTTTAGTGTGCTTCGTTTGCATGCGACATCACAGGGGGCGTGACCGTTGTTCGTATTTTTAAATTTAGAGGGAATGTATGGGAATATCGGAAAGGTTCACTTATCGTAATATACTGCGATGAATATTCGCATACAAGATCAAAATAAACGTATTTTTACCTGAAATGTTGTGTGGTGTCATTCTTGTAGCTGAAAACGGCGAATTTTAGCGATTTGAAGGGTTTTGCATCGGAGAACCAGCCTTTAGTCTCCAGGCGTACGTTTCTCGAAAGTCCCGAAAACGTTTCGGACCCGAAAAGCTGTGTTACGTGCAGAATGTTTACCAATAAAGATTCCGTTTTTGTTGAATTTGAAAGCTAAGCAATAAAATATTACGTTTACTACACAACTTTAGCTGATTTGTGGGCTAAATTAAAGTTCAACACCTTTCGTTAGAAACTAAATTTAAAAAATCGCTTTCGGGCCCGAAAAGTCTTCGGGAGCTTCGAGAAACGCACGCCAGGTGCCTTGATGAACTGTCAATAATTTCATGAATTTTTCGGTGTGCTTGTTGTCGCTCATTGTCCGGCTCAAAGCAGGTAACTGATCAAGATCAAGGTCAAAACGAAAATGACGTATTTAAATTTTTTGTACCACCAATTCGTAAGTTTTAATTGTTTAAAAAGTGGAAGAAATAAAAATTAACGAAGAAAACCAACTATAGAAAGCCCGGGGGGGGGGGGGGGGGTACTCCCTCTAATGGGCTATACGGGGATGCTCCGCCCGAAAGGGGTACCTTTTTGAGGCTGGAGGTATATGAAAGGGTCGGGATTTCACGAGTTGGAGTATATGAAAGGGTAGGGATTTCACGAAGAATAGGAAAGGAGTAGCGAAAACAGGAGTTGAAGCATAAAAAAGGTAGGAAAAACTGCCATTTAAGTATTATAAAAAGGGCCGTTCAAAATATATCAAACAGACGCACGTAAAGGCTATATGAAAGAGGTACCATTTTCACTCAAAGGTATATGAAAGGGGTACCATTTTCAATGAAAGGTATATGAAAGGGGTACCTTTTCTGTCAAAAACGGTATATGAAAGGGTAAGGGTTTGGACCTCGGGGCGGAGCATCCCCGTACAAAACCTTGTTGAGTAACCCCCCCGGGATAGAAAGTTGAAAAAGCGTGCACGAGTATGAACTATTATCGCATGACTGCAAGGTCTAATAATTATGCAAAATTGACCATTCTTGTTGATGTGTTTATGTTAATTAATATATTGCTCTTCTGCTTTGCGGCCAAGAAGATTGATAAATAAAGAGTATTAAATACGTGCTTCTGTCGCATATTATCAATGCTGTCTTCACTGTGATTAAAACTTAGTGTGTGGTTTCCATCTGAAAAACCGAAACATTGATTTATTTACCTTCCAGTTATATAAGAAACTCTACCAGTGCAATTCACAACAGCCATCGCGATACCATTATGAGTTTATATTGTATGTAAAACCGCACGTACCCCAAGCTCAAATTTGAACGTCGTGGTAACTGTTGCGTAATAGCGAAATTATAAGGATTTGTATGGGGAAAATTCGCTTCGAATTTGAGCGTAAAATTACGAACAATATTTCAATAAAAATGGCTCACCTGAACTTCTTTGTGTGTTTACTGGTGTACTGAGAGAGACAAGGTAGGGCACTCCGCTCAACAGGCCGATCGGATCCACCGAAGGAAATCGACCGTAAATTCGCTCCAACCTGTCCAACGCCTCCAGTCGCCTCGAAATTCCACGTAGGCCATAGTCGATAGTTCTGCTTTCCATTGGTGATCTTCATCAGAGTCGCATATTCACTGAGCGAGAATGAAAGGTCGCTAATCTCTGCAAACTTTCCCGTTTTGAGCCATCGGAAGAGGCTTTATTCATACTTCGCGCCAAAGACTCAAATTACTCACACTTGGATGAACGCGAATGAATGGAGCGAATTTACGACCGATTTCCTTCGGTGGATCCGATCGGCTTGATGAGCGGAGTACCCCACCTTGTCTCTCTTTTAGGGAGGAAGAAATGAGTGGAACTAAAACCCGCTTTAAATCGACCCAAAAACTATTCATTACACAAGTAAACACACAAAGAAGTTCAGGTGAGCCATTTTTATTGAAATATCGTTCGTAATTTTACGCTCAAATTCGAAGCGAATTTTCCCCATACAAATCCTTATAATTTCGCAGTTTCCACGACGTTCAAATTACAAAGTGTAAACATCACTTGCCATCCAACGCTGGCCTGTTAGAAGACTTGTTTTTTTTTTTTTTTTTTTTTTTTTTTTTTTTTTTTTTTTGTCCATTATATTACATTGGTTTCATTTTACAGTTAAATCTCTGCTGGTATAAAACATATAATGGCAGGAGATCTTAGCAAGCTGTATTGAGCTTTTCGATTTTTTCTTGTTCTACTAGTCGAAATATTGGCCATTAAACCTGCCATTAATTTCCGTTGTACTAGCCTTGCATTTTAAATGGTTTATCATCACTTGAGCTTGGGGTACCTGAAGTAAAACATCTCTCTTTGATCTCCTTGTAATAGGCCTCCGGCGATCTCGCCGATCCGTGACATCAAGAACGACTGAACCTGTGTCGTTAACATTTTTGCAGATCGGAGCAACGGCTGTTGTGGCTGCAGCGCCCCTCTAGTTAGTATTGTTATATTTCATTAGAGTTCATAGTTTCATTCGTGGGCATGCGATCGTGTGAATACAGAATTGGCAGTATCACTTACTTACTGGCAACCAAACGAGGAACATCAGAAGGGCCAAAGTCTGCATATTCCACATGATGTCTCAGTCTCAATTTCTCCGATTTCTGCCTTCTTTGAATTGTCGTCGCTTGTACTCACAAGAGTCAAAACTAATAGTGGAAGTTAAGCCGATTAAGACAAGTTCTACCGGAAGAACGCAATATGTTCTCCGTCGCTCACATCAATATACACAGGTGATATGACATTGTTTGTCTGCAACGTAATCTAATTGGTTAGTCTAAAACGCGATGTATGCGGTCAATGTTAGTCCACGGGCACTCCAATTGAACGCTTCAGCTGTGCGTGTACGTGTGAAAAAGCCGTAATTTAACTGGGCGTCGATAACTGATAAAACCAGAAACACGGAACATTCCGGAACATCCCGGAACATCCCGGAACATCACGGAACATCCCGGAACATGAAAAGTTACAACAATTATTATAAAAAAAAATAATAATAAAAATAACTTACTAACCAATAAATATTTTAAAGAGAAATGAATTAAAAATAAAATAAAATAAACTGGTATTATCTCCGAATATGAAAAAAAGTACAGTAAACCCCCGCTAACTCGATCTCGGATAACTCGAACTCCTCGCTAACTCGAACTAAGTTCGATTTCTCTTGGATTTGGCCCTATTTTTGAGTCATTTTTACTCCGATACATTTTAGCTCGGATCGCTCGAATTCCTCGCTAACTATTTTTCGTTTCCCTTGGCCTAAATTTACCCCGATAAATTGAACTATGTTGTTATCACTTCTCAAAATACAGTATCAAGAAAATAGGCAGCTTGCTATCTTATTTTAACCCTATTCGGCCTGGGGGGGGGGGGGGGGGGGGGGGGGGGGGGCACAAAGTGCCCGCGCTAACTTTGAACGTTCATAACTTCTTTAATATGTATTCAAACGCCATCAAACTTTGTGACTTTTCCTAAAATTTATCTGGCAACAATTTTATATGACAATTTTTTGATCACGTGACTTGATGTTTCCATGGCAACAAGATTTTGACAGCCATGTTTTTTGAAATTTGCATATTTGTACCTTTGAATGAAGAAAAACAATGTTTATTGGTATAACTTTTATATTTTTACGTCATTTAGCGTTTATTTATTGGTTTTGATTAATTTTGAGTGAATTTGGATGGTTTTTAAGAGGTTTTAAAAAATTTCAGAAATCCAAGATGGCGGATCCAAGATGGCGGCCGTATAACTAATTACCTAATAGCTACGTCATATGACGTCATTGTTCCATTGTGCGGACCGCAAAGGAGACAGTTTCGGACGTACTATGTACCCTCTAGGTTTCATTGTCGTAGCCTTAATGTTCTCGAAGTTACGAAGGGGGGGCACAATGTGCCCCCCCCCAGGCTCAGGAACTCAAAAAAAGCCCAGGCCGAATAGGGTTAATATTCGGACTGATCACGTATTTAACATTCATTTCATGATCTTATCAGTCACTACTGGATGCGGTGTCTTTTGTATTGGCCGAATTCATATTAGAAGACGCGAAACTCGTCACAGACGGAATTCCATCAGACAGAATACCGTCTGATGTGAAAAGGACGGTAAATCGTCTTCACGAGACTGCTTTGGGCGCCATTGTTTTTATCCAGAAACAGTTGCTGTCTTTCTAGTTCCAGTCTTTTCCTAGTGCATGCAAGCGCACAGTGCAAAAAAGTCGTCGTGATTTTCGTGTCTAATATGAATTTAAGACAGTTTTCCGTCTAAGACGAGTTTCCCGTCTTATTTTGCCGTCGGTTTAGACGGAAAAATAGACGGATAAATTTGAGACGGGAAACTCGTCCTTCACCGGATTCATATCAGATGAGTTTTCCGTCTGTAGACGAGTTTACCGTCCAAGACGGTTTTCCGTCTCTAATATGAATTCGGCCATTGACACAAAGCCTAACACCCAACAGTGCGTTTGTAACTGTATTTAGTCATCTCTGATCTCATTCACTACTCTTCTTAGGAGTTCAATTTACACTACTTCAGTGGCTGAGTATTTAAAAATCGATGTTACTTGCCTACAGGTTACAACTCAAGGGATTCCAATTCTTTCTGTAAGATGTTAACAAAGTTCTCTCGTCCAGAAAGCCTCAGTCTACATTGGACTCGCATTCCTTCGCCATCCCCCAAGTTAGTGACAAGTTAATGGCCTTGTCCGCTTTTATTATCACACTGCATGAAATTTATCACAGAAGTAGATAATAAAACTATGTTCACAGCGCTATAAATCATCACTATTATTAATAATTAACAACAATAAATAAATTTTTCACCGACCCCGATAACTCGAACCCCCGCTAACTCGAACTGATTTTCGTTTCCCTTCAGAGTTCGAGTTGGTTCTTGGTTTCGTATGGCAAGCGACCCTGGGGAGAGTACAAAATGCCCCTGGGGCAACACCCAGAAACTCAGATGGCGGCGATCAGGGGCGATCGACCTCTTCAACCAGACAGAAAAATATCGGGCTATGAATAGTCTTGAAACTTACCGTGAATGTGAATCTTGTCGACCAAAATCCGAAACTTGATTAAGGTGGTCTTCCGCTCCACTCATAACCTGATAAGATGTCTAGGTAGCAACGTTCGCTTTTTTGAACATGTCAAAATTGGAATCTGAAAACATTTGAGAATCCCATTTTGAAAGAATTGCAGCACTAAACAAGTCAACTATAAGATAACTGAACGTTTTTTTTTGAACTCAGAGTAAAAAACTATTAATCAGGATGGTGGAATTTTCCCGTTAAATTGTTTTGAAAAACATTTTTTTTTTCGAGTGGAAGACCACCTTAAGCTCGTCTCACGATCACAGAGTCATAGATGGATGACCGTCACATGGCGAACAACTGGCAGGGGTGACTTCATGGGGATAGCTAGAACACCTCCTTCCCAACGTCCCCATTAAAAATACTTGAAAGAGGTAAGCCTTCACTCGTTGCGGTCAGTTGCATAAACTGTATTCAACACCCCTCCCAGTCAATTTTAATATTTAATTTATTTATTTCTCTTCTTTTGGTTATTTATTTATTTAATTTTATTTATTTATTTATTTTAATTTTTTTTTTAAATAATCATGATTCTTTCATGTTCCGTGATGTTCCGGAATGTTCCGTGTTCCTGGTTTTATCGACGCCCAATTTAACTATATAAGGGATTGCATGCAAACCACAAAAAGGTTTATGCAACACCAAAAAAGGCCCGAATTACACTGAAGTACATTTTCGACCATTTTAGGAAATGAGAATGCGGAAAAAATCTGATTAAAAATTCCTCAACTTAGTTGTACGGTGTATAACCTGCTGTCACTGTGGTTTTGCTAGTTTTCACTTGCGGTCCCCTTTTACGTCAGTATAAAAGCAGTACATCATGAGATTATATTGAACCTGAAAGTTTTCGGTTCAGGCGACCATGATGTCGTTATTAACTTAGTAAACTGCAGCTTCATAGTGCGAAAGCTTTTCGGCTGGCTTTGATTAGAGCAGTTTTCAATTGAGTGTCGAAAGTAATTACACAAACTGTACTGAACTGTTGCTTTTCACATTCACAAAACTTGATACTGGACATTAAAAATTAAATGGAATTCGTCTGCGGGTATTACTTCTCAACTGCTTTTCAGTCACTTCAATGAATAATTATTATTCACGATTCCCTTGTATCAGGATAACATGAGCTGTCAACGGAGGTTCCAAACACCGAGAAACTTATGAAAGCACAGGCCGAAAACCGAGTGCATTTCTTGTTTCGAGGTGTTTGGAACCTCTGATGAAACCCTTAAAAATGAGCAGTCGTGTTTTGTCAGGTTTAAACACTCGAGGCGAAGCGTGCTGCGTTTTTTTAAACAACTTCGAAACATTCATCTCAAGGCGTGTCCCTACGAAGATTAAACAGCTGCGTTTTTGTGCAAAGAGAAACTAAGGGCGTGTTCTATTGGGGACAACCGTTTCAACCTAAACCAGTTTTGGTTGATTTGGTTGAGGTGACTGAGGTGACACTTTTCTGACCTTTCTAACCGTTTTTGGTTGAAACACTGTTTGGCCTGGGGATAATCATTACCAGGCTTTCTTTATGTAACTTCGCCAAGATGGCGGCCGAAATTCGTGAAGTTGCTGCCCTGCTTTTAAGTGTAAAAAAGAGACTTATATAACGTAATGTCGACACTTAGAATTTCATTTTCAATAAATTTTTAAGTGTAAAAAAGAAAATCTAAAATCCCCCACTCAGGTTTGAACCTGTGATATAACATCAACTGAAAGCTAACCAGTCACTCCGTTATATAAGTTTCAATAAGGAGTGACTGGTTAGCTTTCAGTTGATGTTATGGGTAGCAGTTTATATAGTTAAATTTAGTCCTGAACAACCCGAAAAGCTAGGTGGTACAGTGGTACAGTGGTACGGTAGGTTATCTGAGCCTAAGCCTAGCTGAGATCACAGGTTCAAACCTGAGTGGGGGATTTTAGATTTTCTTTTTTACACTTAAAAATTTATTGAAAATGAAATTCTAAGTGTCGACATTACGTTATATAAGTCTTAATAAGGTGTCCGACGTCCCTCTAAACGGTATTCTTTAGGCACAACCCCGGCGCCGGTTGCAACCGACAGTGTTCGGCGATCTATCCCAGTCAAGCCCCGGTCTATCTGCAGTGTATCTGCGATGTGTTGCCGACGTACTCAAAAATGCGCGAAATGCAAACCAAATTGGCGCACTTTCAACCGTTTCATTTGTCAACATGGATCGTTCCCTGTTAGTGAAGTGCCAGTTTTCGTTTGCTCTCATTCTTGTAATCAGGTATATAAGACGGAAGAAGATGGCGAAAAAGAGAACGCGAAGAAATAAATAATTTTTCCAGTTTATCGCTCAGTTAGTTACTAAACCCATCCCAGACGGGGCTACAGTAATCGAGATGGGGTTGGATTAGGGCGTTATAAATTTGTGTTGCAGTAGATTGAGAGACAAAAGGCCTAATGCGCTTCAGAGCACCTATTGCTGAAGATACCTTTTTACATACTTCGTTAATATAATTTGACCAAGAGAGTCTATCCTCGATTGTTAAACCTAACGACGTAGTATGATCCACTCTCTCGATTTGTTGATTTTCTAAACTGACACAGATTTCATCATTATTCTCCACAAGTAGCCTCTGACGAGAACCTATGATCATGACCTCGGTTTTCGCAATGTTAAGTCTAAGCCTATTCGTTTTTGGCCAGCAATTGAGATTCGCGAGTTCGGAGTTTATCATCGGTTCAAGATCAGCGAGAGTACGGCCAGGAATGCTAATATTAGTGTCATCTGCGAACATTTTTGCGCAGGCTGCAGTGAGGCAGTTCGGCAGGTCATTGATGTATATTAGAAAGAGTAGAGGGCCAATTATGCTGCCTTGTGGCACCCCGCAACTTATTTCGTTTGTGTTTGACAGAGCGCCGTTTACTTAACACTTTTAACCTCTATTACTTAAGTATGAGGCTTACGCAAAATGATTTCATGGTCAATGGTGTCGAAGGCCTTTTTGAGGTCGATAAATATGACACCATTTAAAACAGATACCACGCAGCTCTTTACAACCTCTAATTTCATTGGACCTGTATATCATGCAGCTCTATGTTTTTAGGTCTAGGGTCTATTGTTAGCCATTGTTTTGTTGTTTGTTCTATTGTTTTCTCAGCAAATCAGAGAAGACCTTGTAAGAGCTTCGTACTGCCCCATTAAAAGACCCTTGTCTATATTGATTGACCAGTTGTTCGTGGTCTCAAGTAGGGCTGTTTGTGTGCTGCCCCAGTGAGCGAAAACCAGACTGGTAATTGCTCAAGAGCTTATTCTCATTTAGGTAATCATAAAGTTGTTGGTAAATATTTTTTTCGAAAATTTTTGAGACAATGGGTAATACAGATATTGGCCTGTAATTGTTAAGGTCGGATTTAGCACCTTTTTTGAAGATTGGGGTTACTTTTGCTACTTTCCATTCACTTGGGAAAATGCCATTGTCTATAGAGCTTTTAAATATGCTAGTTAGTGAGGGCCCAACAATATCACCGGCCAGTTTTAACAGTTTACACTGGGGAATCTACCCCATGGCTTTTCTCTCGTTTATGTCACTCAATAACTTGCCGACCGTTATAACGTTGGGGGCTTTAAGAGAAAACACTTTATCAGTGGGCTGAAGATAGGACTCCGGTTCGACATTTGTTGGGGGTATTTCACATGCTAGGTTAGGGCCGATAGTTGTGAAAAATTTGTTAAATGCTTTTCCCATTTCGGGTGCAGACTTTATGGTTTTGTCGTAAATCCTAATTTCGGAAATATTTCGTGTTTTG